>CM018043.1:22228265-22735765 GCA_008638375.1 Nyssa sinensis
CAACTCTCTTATAATTAATAGACTTAGAAAATAAAAAATTTATCAATTATCAAAAATATTAATTATAAATTTTTCTATATTTTATTAATAAAAAATTATTTTATACATGTATGAAATCTTCAATACAAAAAGAACTCATATTTAACTTTTTTATGGCATTTCGATATTACATATAATATTCAACTTAAGATATAAAAATTCATAATATCATTTTGAACTAAAAAAGTTATATTTCTATACTTACTCATGCCATAATTTTTCTCACTTACAATACATTTAACTCCAATTTAAATAGAATTAATAAATATAATTATCAAAAATTATCATAAATAGAATATATATATATATATATAATAAGTATATGTTTAGATATTTTATCTCTCTAATAATTAATATTATAAAAGATTTTTTTGAAAAAAATATTAATTATTAAGTAATATAGTTATTAATTATCCAACATAAAACTAAGTTGGTTTTTTAAAATTTTATTAATTGTTAAAGATTATTAACTTATTGAGTATTAATTATAAGATGGTTAATTATATTGTATTGCACTTGCTAAAAAGAATGAATTAGGACATGTAGCAAATGGGTCAGATTAAAACGGATTGAATCAAAATTTAACCAGCATATATATAGGTCAAATATGAGTCGGATCAACCCGTTAACCCACATTTGACCTAACTTTATTTTTTTTCACTATATACATATATATATATATAATGACATTACATCAACAATATTTATAATATAATATATATATATACACACACATGTATTACGTTTGATAAAAAAAATAGATTTAGACATGTTGTAAATGGGTTCAATTACAACGAGTTGAACCCAAATATGATAAAAATTTAATAGCTAAAATAGCATCGGATCAAATATGAATCAGGTTAGTCCAAATTCAATCCTTAACCAAAACGTGCACACAATACACACATATATAAATAATTGTATATGCTTAAATTGGCTTAGCTTAACATAATATGAGATTTTTAAGTTCAATTATTTGGCAGGCCATGCTTGAAAGAAACATATGCCACTAAGAATTTTGTTCTATTGTGTATTATAGAGATATATATATATATATATATATATATATGTGTGGTACTACCTCTGTCTCTTTTCAGTATTTTGACTTGTCTATCATGCCATTGTTTTTTTGTGTCACACACAATCTCTATTTTTCTCTCTCAAATGATGATCTTTTCCCGCCACGAAAGTCAATCACTTGCTAAATTTCCTAACATTATGTACTAAAAGTAATTCCTAATATAACACATTTAACCTCTGTGGAGATGATCTACCTCCTAAATAAAATCTCAAATGATATAATAACATTTCATTTATACCATATTAAATTATAAAATATTGTGCATCTAATCCAAACTTGGCACATTACCTCTCTTTCCTCCCTCTCTCTCGTGCGTATCAGTCGCTCTACCGGAAGCATCATAGGCAAAAACCAACGCCACAACCAAGGCAAGGCCACCGCCCCCATCGTTGCCAACGCTGTCAATCTCATCTGATTGCGATTGCGATGCTCTCAATTCGATTGCGAATTGCGATTGTAGCGTTTCGATTGTGATGCTCTCATGGATTGTGAAGGTTTTTCTCCCATTTCATCATCATCATTTTCTACCCTTGCATTAATCGTTGCCAACGATTATTCAACCGCAAACCATATATTGTTGCCCTTATTTCACCACCACCAACAAGATCCACACAGCAATCAATACTATTTTGGGGTGTATCAACACTAAACGACCTAAAATGGTTGGTTCGGGCTACGAATTGAAGGAGATTGAGAGGAGATTGAGAGGAGATAATCGGAGCACGTCGCACTGATGAGGTCGATTTTTTTAATGTAATATATATATATATATATATATATATTATAGACACAATCCAATTGGAATTTTTGTTCTTTCCAATTGGGATTATTGTTTTTACATTATTAAAATTCTCGTCTTGGGAGGTTATGATTCTGCAATTGGGATGAATATGACGGTGTAGGGCAGCAGATTTTAGGCTATTTTTTACTAAATGAATGTTCTTGTTTCAAAGGTTCATATATAGTGGCTGCTTTGTTTTATTGTTCTATGATATTTGGGTGGTTGTTCATCTGTCACGCCCCGAATTCCAGCGAACCCGAGGCGCGAGTAACGAGACAAAGGAAAATAAAATAAAATAAAATAAAAATAAAAGATAACAATAACATTCTCATACATTCCGTACACTGTTCTGATACATACATAGGTCTAGTCCACTTGCTTACAACATGTAAGATGAAATACAGTCTTGGGCTTATGCCCTTATACAATATCAAAAACAAACGCCCCTTGGGCCTAACACAATCCCTAGTCAGATCATCTCCACGTCTCGTACTGCTGGGACATCATCTGAAATGTTGCCCCACTAAAGGGGTCAGCTCAATATGCTGGTACAATATAATGCTAATGCAAGAAACAAAACCAAGGTCGTGGCATGTGCAAGTGTACGGTTATTTCTATATGGCATTCGATATCATGATGACAGGATATGAACAATGTACAGTATATAAGCAGTATGCGTGACACACCCATGCAACTCTATGCCCACCCATGTCTCATGATACGGTCCTTCCCCGTCGGCATGAGTACCTTGTATGTCTCGCTTCACGGTCCGGAATCCGTCAGGCAGGCAAGTACCTATTGGCCGATTTTGGGTTTTTCACCACAGGATCTGCACCCTCATAATACAAAGCACCAAGTGCTTACCCACACCATGTCCAAAGAATTACACTATGCCAATATGCTCTGATCTCATCATGTCACAATGCAATTTCAATGAAGCATCTCATTCGTACATAAAGCATGCCTTCAAGTACACAATTCATAATATCAACAGTTCTTTAAAGCATATAATTCACACACTACACTAACACATGCGGTATACCCATAATCATCATACAACTTAACAAGATAGCACGTAGCACATAAGCATGTGAACACTCAAGCAAACATGTGAACAATCAATGCAGCAAAGCAAGTATTCCTAATCTCAATTCTATTTCTTACTTAGCACAATATATCGTACCTGATAATCGATCTCAACTCAAGAAGGGGCACTCGAAGTATGGTAGAATCACAGTGAGAATGCCGAAGGTCAGATCACCTTCTCCTTGCCCTCTCGTGTTCCTAAAATCATAACAGGGATTCAATCCATTGTTATTTGAATTATGCTATTCATCAAATTTTATGTCTTTAATTCATAAGTTTCTATTTTGCTAAATTAGACTCTACCATTGAGTCCGGAACACCGAAGAAAATAAGTTTAGGCTTTTGTAGAGTTCAATTCGGATACCTGGGTTCAAAAGGGCAAAACAGTCATTTTGTACTTTACACTGGTTCTTACATTTCGTGACCTCTTTTCACAAGTCGGACTCCACGGTTGAGTCCGGGATGCTCGAGATAATAAAGTTTCACTATTCGTTTACCTAATTCGGAGTTCATTTGACTGTATTTCAATTCAGGGGTATTTTGGTAATTTAATATGTTATTACGGGTCTTTTACTTTTCGGGACCCCGTCTCCTAAAATGGACCTCGCCATTGACCTCAGAATGGCCGAGATAGTCAAAATACACTAATGACTTGTCCCATTTGGACTCCGAATTATTTTAGAATATTTAATTAATTAAATTAATTTATAAATTAATTAATTAATTAATTAAATTAATATTTTATTAATATTCAAATCTGGTGGGGTCAAATTATAATAAGTAAATAGTTGGGGGGTCAGTTTGTAAATTCTAAAAGTTCTGGGTCAAAGTTAAATTTCCAAAAGTCCAAGGGTAATTCCGTAATTTGAAAACCCTTATCCCACATTTGGATAACCAAACAGCGTATAGCGACAGAACAGGGATAGGATATCCCTATCCGGATTTCAATTTCTATCTTAATTTCTTATCTCCGTTACCAAACGCTCCCAACTCAATTTTAATTTAAAACAGGAACGTGACACGTGGCAGGGGCGGACCGGCCCAAGCCTGACCCGACCCGACCCGAACCGACCCGACCCATGTCCAGAACAGCCCCCCCTTCGTCCCCGACTTTCCGGCGGTGAACCATTAGGGTTCCGGCGCCTTCTCCGGCGCCGGCGACCGGTCTCCGGTGAGTTTTTCGACTTTTAAAAATGTGATTCTCTCCCCCTTTTCATGTAGATCTCATCCCCGACCTCCATTTCCCTCAAAACCTTTCCCATCTTCTCGAAATAGAGCTCAAAGGCCTATGGCCGAATCTCCGGCCAACTCTTCCCCTTTCATTTTTGTCACCATTTGGTCACGGTTTTTCTCCCATTTTTATTCTAAATGATTTCTGCATCTCCTAGGTTCCATTCTACCCCATTTAAACCAAGCTTTACACATGAAATGATAACACCCATCTCTCACGGCCGTGACCTGCAACCTAGGTTTTCTCCCTAGTTTCTCAACCATTTCCCTTCATTCTTTTTGCAAAATAATCCTAATTTCATGCTTTATAAAACCCTCTAATTTAAACTAAACGAACCATGCTTTAAAATTTAAAACAGAAGCAACCCACTTACTTTGAAAATTCTGTTTTTCTCCTTGGGGGTTGCTCCCTCTCACTTCTGTTCCTCTTGGTCACCTTTGCCCTTCAGAACTCTCTCTCTCTCCCTTGCTCTCAGTCTTTCCTTCCTTCTCTTTTCTTCCCACCCGAGACCAACACCCATATATCACTCAAACACCTCCATTTCTCTCCCTCGGTTACTCCCCCTTCACAGCCCCTTTTCTTGACTTCTCCCTCTCTTATCAGCCACCCTGTTCTCTTCCACCATGCAGCTTTGCATTTAATGCAAAGCTGCCCTACACTAGCCTATATATATATATATATATATATATATATCACTCAACACACACTAGACACACACTAAACACACATACTCCCTCACGGTCTGGTGCCCCCTCACCTAGTGCACACATGCACTGTTAAATATATGTATATACCCATACATATTCATGCACATCTATCACCCTACACATGTATACATACACACCATACATATACCATGCATATGTATAACATATGCATCAAGAATTTAATAATAATAATGTTAAAAATAATAAAACAATTAATAATAACCATGGAAATTTATATATTTTAAAAAAAAAAATTTCGGGTTATTACATCATCGGTGTAAAATTGTAAGTGCACAATATCAGAGTTTTATAGTAAAGTAATAAGAAGAGTATTGTCCTCAGAGAATGGTAACTTACTTTTGACAAATACTGAAATTATACTAATCTCAATTTTATTTAGAAAAGTCACTAAGATTTTTGTAATTACAATTTAAAATAAAATTAATTCAAAGAAAATACTTAAAGAAAAGAGAGATGTTCAAAAATCAAATTAATGAGAAAGAAAACTTCTAAGAAATCGATTTCGCCTAATCCTTCACTATGCTTTACTCATCTAACTAATTGAATTTAATTTTCTATGTTTGTTAGCAAATCTCCAATTCATCCAAAAATTTCTTTCGATAATTAATTGAAAAATATTCTTGTTCATCATTTTATACAAGAGTATGCAAATTAATAAAGTAAGAAAGTAATAAGACCAATGATTTTAATACTACATAGATTCATACAAGTCTTTCAATCTCTATATTCACCTATGCTGAAATATTCAAGATCTACCCTATGATTTCCTCTTTCGACAACAAATCACAAGATCAAAATCATCTAAGTAGTGGCCAATTAATTAAAAACAATAAGTTCAAAAGAAATTAGACAAACATGAAAAAGAATTACTTTAAATTAGAATAAAAAAATAAGCATAGTTTAAGATTAGATTATATCATTTTTTTAAAATAAAAAAAAAATTTAGTTTGTACTAAAAATTAAATTCAACATAAACGAATTTATTATAATTTCTTCTTTGCAAAATGAAAGAAAATCAACACTGAAAACAAATACTCTTTGCCACCCGTAGTGCGCCCAACCGCTGTTTCTGTTCTTTCCCCGTTCTTTCCTTCTTTTCTTTCTTCTTTTCTTCTTTTTCTTTTTCTTTGTTCCACGCTCTAGCCGCCTCCTCTTTTCTTCTTTTCCCGCTGCTGCGCTGATGATTTTTTTTTTTTTCTGATTCTTTTTCCTTTTTGCCCAGCAGCTGCCTGTCACGCCCCGCATGTTCGGCACTTTCTTTGTGCAAATCTGAAGGAAGGGATTGGAAAATTCAAAAGGTTTATGGAAGAGCCTAGAACCTTATGGAACGTTATGGAAGATTCTAGAGATTCCTAGGTTATTCCTTGACCTTCCTAGAATTATATAGATCATTCTAGATTCATAGATTTGCCTTGTAAATAGTAGAATATTTTAGAAGTTCTAGAATAATCCCTCCTAACCTATAAAAGGGTGAGGGACTCTCATTTGTAACATACAACACAACATACAACATTCAAGAGCAATACGAGAGCAAGTATTCTCTCAATAGTGTGATATCTCTCTAAGTGTTCTACTTGTTGCCAAGTGAGTATCTTCTTTGTGAGGGTTCAGGCTGACTTAGTTCCTACAAGGCGTGGTGGTGAGCTAAGGCCGCACGGTTGGCTTAGATCGAGTCTAAGGCCGTGACAAGTGGTATCAGAGCTTTGGTTTGTTGAAGACTACTCACTAGTTGGAAAGGCATCATGTCAGGCACTACTGAGGATGTCCCTGTTGTTGTTGCTGCTGAAGCTCCTATGGGGAGGGAGCCAAGGCCGTGGAGGCAAGAAGACTCGTGAACAGAGCAGGGTTCCTGAGGAGCAGGCCGTGTTGGAGGGCCGAGTGTCCATGATAGAGAACGTTGTAGGCGAGATTGGGGAACGCCTAGACCGACACGAGCACAACTTTAAGGCGCTGGAGGGCTATATGATGGGCGAAATGGAGCAGGTCAAGGCCACCCTCCAAGAGACTCAAGTGCTGCAGGCGGAGGATTCTAATCGGCTTGACAAAGTCCTAGAGACTCTTGCCAACATTCAGGCTCAATTTGAAGAACTCAAGGAGAGCTTGGATGCGACCAATCGTGACTGGGCCATTTACAAGAAGGCCATGGCTAGCGGAGGGGTGGTTGCTCCGCCTAGCACCCCAAATGTGGAAGTCCCTAAGCCAAAGGAGTTCACGAGCAAGCGGGATGCCCAAGAAGTGGAGAACTACCTGTGGCAAATGCAGCGCTATTTTGAGGGCGTAAGAATAGAAGATGAGGCAGCTAAGGTACGGACTGCTACTCTTTTCCTAGTTGATATTGCTGCTTTATGGTGGAGGCGCAAGCATACCGACATTGAGAAAGGGGTATGCCATATTGACACATGGGAAGAGTTCAAGAGGGAGCTTAAGCGCCAGTTCTACCCCGAGAATGTGATCTATGAAGCACGGAAGAAGATGAGGGAGTTGAAACAAAAGTCTTCTATTCGAGATTATGTGCGGGACTTCACGACTCTTATGCTTCAAATTCCCAGCATGGCCAGTGATGATCTTCTCTTCTACTTCATTGATGGCTTGCAAAATTGGGCAAAAAATGAGTTGCAGAGAAGGGGTGTGAAGGATATTGATGAGGCAATCACTGTTGCTGAATCTCTCAATGATTACTCAAGGGGAGAACCATCCAAACCAAGTGTTACTTCAAAGGGTAATCATAGCAAGGGTGGGGGAGACAAGAGTTCCAAGCCACAGCAGCACAAGAAGGAGGAGACTAAGGACCATAAGGCTTTTTCAGGTAAGAAGGCCTATGAGGAGAAGAAGAATAACTTTGTCCCGAAGTCAGGGTGCTATGTGTGCAAAGGACCCTATCCTATGCGGGAATGCCCAAAGCTTGGTTTGCTGTCAGCCTTAGTGCAGGAGAGGGAAGAAACAGCAAGCCAAGACCCCACCAACAAGCATGGGATCATTGTAGATGCTAACAGCTTTGAAGGCCAAACCATTGCCCCAAGCTGACGGAAGCAAAGGGTTGATGTATGTGGAGGCCTCAATCAACGGAAGGACGGCACAAGCTATGGTGGATACGGGGGCCACCCATAACTTTGTGACGGAGGAAGAAGCCAAGAGACTTGGCCTACGGACGACACAAGGGGAAGGTTGGTTGAAGACTGTCAACATCAATGCCAAACCCCTTATAGGCGTGGCTCGAGGGGTGGAGCTATGCCTTGGTACATGGAGAGGCACGGTGGACTTTTCTGTGGCACCCATGGATGACTTCAAGTTGGTGCTCGGGATGGACTTCCTTCGCAAGGTAAACGCTATCCCTATACCTTGTTATAATTCTGTGTGTATACTAGAGAAGGAAGCTCCTTGCATGGTCCCTGCCACTACCAAAGTCCACCCAGCCAAAACTTTGTCAGCAATGCAAGTTGCTAAGGGTCTCAAGAAGGGAGAGACCACATACCTTGCAGTATTGAAGGTGGATGACGTCAAAGAGGCAAAGGAGGAAGTTTTGCCACCAGCTATCCAGGAGTTGCTGGATGAGAATCGGGATGTCATGCCACCTGATTTGCCTAAAGAGCTTCCACCAAGGAGGGAGGTGGATCATGCTATAGAATTGGAGCCAGGAACGAGACCGCCAGCAATGGCACCGTACAGGATGGCGCCACTAGAGTTGGAGGAGCTTCGAAAACAATTGAAGGGATTGCTTGAGTCGGGGCAAATCAGGCCATCCAAGGCACCTTATGGCGCCCCAGTACTGTTTCAGAGGAAGCACGATGGTTCCTTACGATTGTGCATCGACTACCGGGCGTTGAATAAGGTAACCATCAAGAACAAGTATCCTCTTTCTTTAATAGCTGATCTCTTTGATAGGCTTGGTAAAGCCAAATACTTCATAAAGGTAGACCTTCGGTCGGGGTACTACCAAGTGCGGATTGCTGAAGGCGATGAGCCAAAGACTGCCTGCGTGACGAGATATGGAGCTTTCGAGTGGTTGGTGATGCCCTTTGGCTTAACCAATGCACCAGCTACATTCTATACTCTTATGAACAAGATCTTTCATCCATACTTGGATCAGTTCGTGGTTGTCTACTTGGACGACATTGTCATATACAGCGAGACATTGGAGGAACATGTGGGCCACTTGCGGACTGTTTTCAAGCTCTTGAGGGAAAATCAGCTCTATATCAAGAAGGAGAAGTGCTCATTTGCCTAGAAGGAGGTGCAGTTCCTTGGACACGTAATAGGCGGCGGGACCCTAAGGATGGACGGGAGTAAGGTGAAGGCCATCCAGGAGTGGGAAGCCCCTACAAAGGTCACCGAGCTAAGGTCCTTCCTTGGCTTGGCAAACTACTACCGGCGGTTCATCAAGGGCTATTCGGCGAAGGCAGCACCACTCACCAACTTATTAAAGAAAAACAAACCATGGGAGTGGACCAAGAGGTGCCAAAATGCTTTTGATGAACTAAAGGCAGCGATAATGGAGGAGCCTGTCTTGGCATTGCTAGACTACTCTAAGGAGTTCGAGGTGCAGACAGATGCGTCTGACTATGCTATTGGGGGAGTACTGATGCAGGAGCAACACCCCATAGCCTTTGAGAGCAGAAAACTCAATGATACCGAGCGGCGGTACACAGTGCAGGAGAAGGAGATGACCGCGGTAGTGCATTGCCTAAGGACTTGGCGTCACTACTTGTTGGGTACGCGGTTTGTCATCAGGACAGACAATGTTTCCACCAGTTACTTCCAAAGCCAGAAGAAGCTCACGCCTAAGCAAGCAAGGTGGCAAGACTACTTGGCTGAGTTCGACTATCGGATGGAGTACGAGCCGGGCAAAGCCAATGTGGTGGCTGATGCACTGAGCCGTAAGGCTGAATTTGTTGGGAGTATCAGTCAGGTCAAGGGAAACATTTTGGATGGCATAAGGGAAGGTATGTAAGCATGACCCCTTGGCCCAACAGCTTATAAGTCTTGCCAAGGAGGGCAAGACCAAGCAATTTTGGTGGGAAAACAGACTTCTATACACTCAAGGAAGGAGAGTGTATGTGCCGAAGTGGGGTAACCTGCGGCGCAATCTTATGAAAGAGTGTCACGACACCAAGTGGGCAGGACACCCGGGCAGCGTCGGACATGTGCTTTGCTGGAAGCAACATACTACTGGCCACAGATGAAGGCGGAAGTGGAGCTTTATGTCAAGACTTGTCTTGTGTGCCAGCAAGATAAAGTAAACAACTAGCTACCAGCAGGCTTATTGGAGCCCCTACCAGTACCAGAACGCCCATGGGAGAGTGTCAGTTTGGACTTCATCGCTGCTCTGCCACAAGTAGGGGGATTTGGTACTATCTTGGTGGTAGTAGACAGATTCTCCAAGTACGGGACGTTCGTGCCAGCCTCAAGGGACTGTACAGCAGAAGAAGCAGCGCGGCTGTTCTTCAAGAACGTGGTTAAGTATTGGGGGCTGCCACGGAACATCATAAGCGACAGAGATCCGCGTTTTACTGGCAAGCTATGGACGGAGTTGTTCAAATTCCTTGGGACGGAATTGTGCTTCTCCACCAATTTTCACCCACAAACGGATGGGCAGACAGAGTGGGTAAATACGTTGTTAGAGTTATACTTGAGGCATTTTGTGACCGCTAATCAGAAGGACTGGCCCCAGTTGCTGGACATAGCGCAGTTGTCATACAACTTGCAGCGCAGCGAGGCCACTCATAAGAGCCCATTCGAGATCGTGACAGGACAACAACCACTCACACCTCACACCATCATGGTTAGTGAGGATAGGAGTCCAGGCGCGGCTAGGATGGTGACGTCTTGGAAGCAACAGGCCGACATGGCCCGAGCTCACTTAGACAAGGCCGCCAAGAAAATGAAGAAGTTTACTGACCGAAAGAGGCGACCAGCGGAGTATAGGGTAGGAGATATGGTGATGATGAAACTCCTCCCTCAACAGTTCAAGGTCTTCCGGAAGGTACATAAGGGCCTCATCCGCAAGTATGAAGGCCCCTTTGCAGTCATTGCCAAGGTAGACAGGGTGTCCTACAAGCTAGACATTCCACCAGTGCTAAAGATCCATCCAGTCTTTCATGTAAGTATGTTGAAGCCTTACTATGGGGACAAGGAAGACTTGGAGCGGTGTATTTCAAAGAGGGCACCCCCAGCAGTGACTGTGGCTTATGACAAAGATGTGGATTGCATACTTGGGCACAAGATGGTTCGGTTTCAAAGTACACAGCCCGGTGTGCACTTTTTTGGTCAAGTGGAAAGGACTGCCCGAGAGCGAGGATACATGGGAAGATGCTGAAGATCTTTGGCAGTTTCCAGCGGAGGTGCGACATTACGTGGAGCATGCGACGAGGACGCCGCCAGATTAAGTGGGGGAGAATGTCACGCCCCGCATGTTCGACACTTTTTTTGCGCAAATCTGAAGGAAGGGATTGGAAAATTCAAGAGGCTTATGGAAGAGCCTAGAACCTTATGGAACGTTATGGAAGATTCTAGAGATTCCTAGGTTATTCCTTGACCTTCCTAGAATTATATAGATCATTCTAGATTCATAGATTTGCCTTGTAAATAGTAGAATATTCTAGAAGTTCTAGAATAATCCCTCCTAGCCTATAAAAGGGTGAGGGACTCTCATTTGTAACATACAACACAACATACAACATTCAAGAGCAATACAAGAGCAAGTATTCTCTCAATAGTGTGATATCTCTCTAAGTGTTCTACTTGTTGCCAAGTGAGTATCTTCTTTGTGAGGGTTCAGGCTGACTTAGTTCCTACAAGACGTGGTGGTGAGCTAAGGCCGCACGGTTGGCTTAGATCGAGTCTAAGGCCGTGACATGCCGCTTGTTCTTTTCTGATTCTCTTGCGCCTTCCCCAACAGCCGCCGCTCTTTTTTTCTTTTCCCAGCCGCCTTTGCTTTTTCTCCTGCGCCGCACGTTCTTTCTTTTCTTTAGCCTGCAGTGCGCTGCTTTTTTTTTGCTGCTCCTTTTTCTCTTGTTTTGCTTGCGTCGCTAGGTGTTGTTCTGTCTTTCTTTTTTTTTTTCTTTTCTTTTTATATGTTGCAAAAATTCTAACCATTTTGTTATCTCTATATGGAGAACTTCTTTTTTAAATCTAAAATAGAATTTAAATAATAATAATAAAGCCTAAAACTAATCAAAAAAATAAAAAAAAATTAGATTAAAATTTAAAGTTAAGAAGTGATAAAATATTTTAAATTATACAAGTCATCAGTTGTTTGTGGTTTCAAAGTCTGAATTGAATTAAGGTTTGGAGGATGTTTTTATCTGATTCTTGTTATCATTTTGATGGTTGGTTACTGATTTCATTAGTGGTTACTGAGTGTTGGTAAAGATCTTCTGAGCGCAGGTTTTGGTTTTTGTGTCAGGACTATTGGATTTTTGTGGTTTTTAATAAGGAAAGGTTCTTTTGGTTTTGAGCTTTAATAGAAATTTTTAGTTAAAAATTAATTTAAGAAATATTTTAGATGAGTTTTTAAAATGATTGATTTGAAGAAATGCACCAATTTAAGAGAAATTTTAGATGGATGAATTTGGTGACTTGTTTAATGGAGATTACATCTCTTAATTTTTGAAAGAAAAATGATTTTTATAGATAGAAGAGTTTTACATAAGCTTATTTTTGGAAAAATGGTAATTTTTAGAGAGAGATTAATTTCCAAAAAATAAAAGTAGTTTTATTCAAGTTTTTCTTGTTTTGGTATCTTCCTTTGGTACATAGATTTTTTTTGCTTCTCTCTGTTTTGATGTTGTTTCTTGATATTTGAATTGTTTTAATTGCTAAATGATTATTTATTATTATTACATAAGTGTGCATATATATATATATATATATATATATATATATATTACAATGAACTCTATGATGCACAGTTGAACTTTTTTATTTTTTATTTTGTTTATTATTCTGGAAGATTTTTAATTTTGGATTTAAAAAAGAAAAATCAAATTTTGCTTGGTCTTTGAATTATTTAAATTGTTAGAAGATTATTTTATTATTATATATATAAATATATATGTGTACATATATATTAAATTGAATTCTATCATTGGAAGATCACCTTTTAATTTTTTTTTTTTTTTGGTAATTATTCTAGAAGATTTTTTTATTTTGGGTTAGAAAAAAAAATTAAAATTTGCTTTATCTTTTAATTGTTTAAATTGTTAGGAAATGAGCACTTATTTTATTTAATATTATGATTCTTCAAAATATAACTTGATTTTTGACATAAGAAATATTTTTTTATTTGGGTTTTATGGGTTTAAATTGTGTATTGGTTTAGAAGAAAAAAGAATTTTAGAAATTTTATTGAAAAGATCCAGAAAAGAGTTAATATTGTCATTTAATTTTGACTTGGGATAAATTTGTCCTTTAATTATTTGAAAATGTAAAATTAATACTTAAAAAAAAAATTGTGCTGACATCATTCAAATTCATCAAGTCAACTGACGGTCAAAAACAACAACAGGAAAACTGTTAAAGACATTAAAACTAAAAAGGATATAGTGTTATTTTAGAAATTATAAATGAGTAGTTTATAATTATCAAAAATTTTAAGAGAAGGAAGTGTAATCATTCTTAATCAAAATGACATTTGCAATAAGGTAGCCTATTGTTTCATCTAATCAAAATGTGTGGCCTATGCCCCCCTTGTCAAATGATTTTTAGTAACACTTTCCCTCATGTCATCTTGCTCCGTTATTAACAAGATCAACAAGTGTATACATCTTTTCATTCTTAAATTGTCCCTATTATTATCCAAGTGATATATATATATATATATATATATATATATATCCCAATTTTTTATTCAAAAAAATACTACTTTTCCTTTCAACATAATATTTAGACACATCTCTCACTTTTGTATCTTTGTCTCTCTAACTCTATCTTATATATAAATAAAACACATAAAATTAGTGAAATTTGAAAGAAAAAAAATAGTATGTACATAATTACACAATTTTTTCTTTGATAGATCACTTAGAAGATATCTGAATCAGCTTACGGTACAATTCTAAGAATAGCCATTGTGCACACTTGTAGAAATTCATTGATTTGAATTTCATTTAGATTAATTATTTTACCTCGAGTAAATTACACTATCCTTCTATGAAATTATGTAAAATTACACACGTTTTTTGAAAAATTTTACTCACACCCCTTCTATTTTAATATCGATAACAAAAACATTTCTTCTTTAAACATGGAAGTAGTTGCAAGACTTCTTAAATCTTTACTTCATAATTAGCAAAAATCCACTTGACTTATACTTAACAATTACAATGTTTTAAAACAAAATTATCAACATAAATTATCTAATTTTCCTAACATACAAAAATAAAAAAATCTGAATAGTTATCATACTACTAAACCATCGCACTATAATTTTTTTTGTTTTTTACCATGGATTGGTAGGATTAGACGTCACTGATTAGCAAATAGAAGACTAATACCAGAAACCAGCAAAAACAGTTTGTAAGTCTTTTTGATGATAGATTTGTATTGAATTGTCTAGGCTAGATTGCGACTACTTTATCATACTGAATAGTGAATACACACAGGTTACGATGTATATAGATATATAATTTCAAGTAAGAGGAAGTATATGTATAATTTCTCAATTATACACGTACCTACATATATTTATGTAGGAATCAATTTTCAGCTTATTGCTGTGGACTGCTAGCACAAAGTAAAATCAAATGGTTTTAATTCTAAAAGATAAATAATAAGTTGACTTGGGGTTGTTGTAGACCAGAAATGATAGTAAGGCAATCTTTAAAAATAGCATAACAACCTTCTTTTTTTCTTTTTTCTTTTTTTCCCCTTATGAGTTTAGACAAGGAACTTTTTTTGTCTTGGTAAAAGGTTCCAGGAATCCTAACAAATTTTTAACCTTTTGGTACCAAAGAATCTAATTTTTAGGTTTTGTTTGGTTCACGAATCAAGTAGAAAAAATAAAAGCTAAATGACATCTAAAAGAAAAGGAAAGAAATTCACTACTTTTTCTTCCTATTTCTGTTAGCAGGCAAATATATATATATATATATATATATATATATATATATATATTTCTTTTACATTTTGTTTACTCTTAACTCGCTAAATTTGCCAACCAAACAAAGCCTTAAAGGCTAAAAGAAGGAAATTCAGATACTCAAAAACTAATGCCTATCAAAAGTCACTATAACAATGGGAGATGCCATAATAAATTAGTTGAAGACATTCTAGAACTCACCAAGCCGGAGGTTGACTGTTTTATTGCTAAATCAATTTGGCTTTACTGAATTTTCAAAGCAATTGTCTGAGGCAGGTTGTGCCGAAACAATGACGCGACCTACCTGTTTGTTCTGGTACAGACAAGACAATATCATAGTTTGGAAATAAGAGGGAAAGCTTAGTTAAACATCTTCCTATTGATCAGTTGTGCAGAAAATACAGAGAGGTTTGTGCTATCCATGTTAAGAGTCCTTGAGACACATTAGTTGAATAGTTTGTCAAGGATCACTATCATATATTCCATATGTTACATCACACTGATACAAACAATACTTCATATCACCTTGAGTGAGGTTTTTTCTTTTCTTCGTTCATAGAAAAAGCCCATTAACAGTTAAAGGCAGCTCATAAATCCCAACTGCTTATTAAGTGACTTGTGAGAAAATTTGTGACACAATTAGGACTTACTTGAGTACTTGTTAATGAAGCCAAGTATCGACATCATGTCTCTCCTCGGACATCTCCACTTCCTTTCTTTTGGATCCATTCATTGTTTGAGGTTCCCTCCCATTAGCACTCAATGACATTTCCATGCGTTTTCTCTTCAACCTGTTCTTTGATACCTCTTCTTTCTCATTCACGAATGATAAGAATGTTTGGATGCGTGCAGAAGGTGAACTGCGATGGCCAGAATGATTGGATAATTCAGAAAACTGTTGGCTGAACTGGCGCGCCATCAAGCAGAAATATATAAGAAGAGCCAGAAAGCAAGCAATCCCACAAATGAGAAAAAGTCCCCAGAAGCTCTTTAATTGAAGCTGGTCTGATTCAAGCTGAGAGCTCTGCGAACTACATGCTTTTCTTGTCAGCCACTTGTCATGAATTTTTTGAAGGTCACCATTCTCGGATAGTGTGAGAATGGCAGTTGACATGTCAATGGCTAAAGGAGAGTCTCTTGGAAATGCCTAGTAAGAAAGAAAAGAATGAGGAAATAGAACAAGAAAAATGTTCAAACTAATCAAAGCCATCATCTGCATACAATAAGAGAAACATAAGGCAAGGCAACTTCATACACAACTAATTGTGCTTTTTGGCAGATTAAAGGTGTGTTTATAACAAAACTTGAGCAAGAACTAGAATGGATTCTATCCAAATGATGGCGAAGACATTAACAAACTACTTGGCTTTCAAACTCTCAGACAGTCATTTGTCAACGTCTTCTAAAAAGCACCTACCAACAACTTCTTGTAGGAACTACCTTCAATTCTGAAACTTCTTGAAGCTTGCATGATCCAGGGACTTAAAGTTCAACTAAAACCCTTCCAAGCACAAGCTGAGGTTCTCTGTTTGATTTTTGTTTCTTAGTTTTTTGTTGTCTAGTGTTTGTAGCCATTTCAGGAATTCTATTCAAAAAATATTGGTCATTTCACAACTTACAACTGCTAAGTACTTGGTGCAGAGAAGAAAATTGGTAAATAATGCTTAGTGTTGAGAGACTCACAAATCCCCATCCATTTTTAGTGAACTCTTGGCCTATAATTGAGAACTTGCAGTACTTTGAGAGGAAGAGGTCAACATATGGTCGTTCATCAACCACAGCAGCAACAGTTCCTCTCTCAAGGGCATCAGCATATTGTTCTGGGGAGCCGAGAGCAATAAGCCTAGATTTAGCAATGTCAAGTTCTTCCTTTAAATAATTTTCAGCAAAAGACCCTATCTGGAACCCAATAGGCTCATTGGTTGTTATCAAGCTTTCAATTCCTTTGATGGGTGAGGATAGCTGTTGCACTGTGAGCATTGATGTTAGACTTGCAGTATAGCTTGAGTTAATTATCAAAACGACAAAAAGCCAGATAACTAGAACCATGCGACCAAGCGTGCTCCCTGTGTTTTCCCCTGAATATTGGAAGCACTCACCAGTTATTACCATTGGCTAGGCTACTGTAAAAATATTTGAAACAATATTAGAGTCTAGACATTTAAAGAGGATACTTACTGTGGGAAAAAAACATAGTCGAAAAGCTAAACCTGAAAGATAAGAAAACAACGGCGGATCAGGAGTTGTGAGTAAGCATAACAAGTTAAGGAAAACATGATCAGGCATGCACAACAGGTAAGAATTTTGAGGGAAAAAAAATTGATCTTCCTAGTTGAGAAAAAGTATGCAGCCATATTTGATACCAGTGGCCTAGCATGCAATATGGAGTGGACAATATGAAAATAATTCAAAGTGATATAAATAACAAGGCGATAATCTTAATGACAACCACAGGGGCAGAAACTTTAGGCTGATTTCCAAAATCATCAAAGATATACAAACTAGGAAAAAGTATATCCAAGAAATTGTTCTGGAAAAGTTACATTGCCATTGTATTCACTGTCTGATTCATCTGATGTCATGAAGATAGTTCACTAAAAGTTAACATCAGTCATAGTGATGCATTTTCTTGACAACAGCATTGATCCAATGATGTCCTCTGAAATTTTTTACCATTGAAACAAATGGAGCTTACATGTAGACATAAAAAAAACTTTACTAAATAAGAAATTTAAATGATTAAACAAGGGGAAGTGGCACACTGACAAGAATTGATAAATAAATAAGAAAATAACTCTCAAGTAGCTCTAAGAAGTAATAATATCAATACTTTTTTAAGAAATGCAGTTCTAAGAGATTAATATATCAATATATCTACATACAAGTGTGTGGAGGACAAAAAATTCTGTAGCTCTCAGCATGAATCCAATCCAATATGATCTGCGCACTGGTTTTTGCATTGCTTATAGTTCATCTTCAACATCAGTGAAAGAAATTTGAAAAAATTACTTATAAAAAAAGAAATTTAAAAAACTTTTAAAAAGTAATCCCTCATAGAGAGGTTGCCGATCTAATGATTCTAATCAACGCCTTGAAATAAATTTACCAGCTCATAGCTTCTACTAATGACCAGAATTCATATCATTACTATATTGTCAATTCAGATGAAATAGACAAATTATATTGAAATAATTCACACTTTGAATTTATTTAAAGTGAGAGTCATATCTTGAACCTTAAACTGCACTCTACATATCTTAGAGGACCGAGTAATGTATCAAGTACTCACCACAAAATTGTGACAAGCTGTTTCCTAGGTGGCCCCCGGAATTCGTCATTTATTCTGTGCTCTAGAATCCACACTACTGCTCCCACAATGAGGAAAAAAGCTGCTGTGACTCCCCACATAAATGGAGTGAATGGCCGCAAAAAAGCCCACGCAGTTGAGTTCAACTTCTTTATTGGAGCCACAATGACTAGCCCTGATTCTATATATGGCTGAGTAAAATCCACAATCTTTGTACGGTTTGTGACAATTGCGATGTCACCAACGGCAGCATCAAAGGCCTATGGGCACAAAATCAAAGACTCAGTAGAAATCATATCCCTAACCTTCGTATTTCTAATACAAATTTTAGTTTATATGTGTGTGTGTGTGTGTGTATATAGATACACACTTACATTGGATGTAATCATGTTTACAAGCTCACTGTAGCTTGGGTTTTTGTGACCATCTCCAAACAGGATGAACTTATAAGGAACTGCATAAGGAAGCAACTTTATGGCAGCAAGGAATACATCTATGCAATATCCCTGGATGATATCAGTACCCTTGACTTGTGAAACAAAATCTTGATAACTAACTCGATTTGGAACCCCAATTCTTAACTGCCTCCCATTGTTTGGAAAAACCCAACCACGAGGCTGAATCGTGGTTTCTCCAGGCCATAACACACTATATAATTTTTGGTTAGAAATTGAACGGTTAGGTGGCTTGGCATAAAGGGTCTCTGGGGGGACAACAGAGAGCCCAGAATAGTTAGACCAGTATCCTATCTGCCGGATCCCAGTTCCAATCACATTAAGGACATCATATGAAGGATGTATTGGGGATCTGTCTGGATTAAACCCAATAGGACCAGTTAGACCTGTCATGTTGGTCTGCAATATGTTGCTAAGCAACTGTTTCCCACCATCAAAAATGTTCAGTGCAGCAAGATTTAGAGTCCCTCCCCCTAAATCTTTTAAATTTGAATCATTGGAGAATGAGATGGTACCACCATGATCCAAAAAAACTTTAACTGCATTAGTAATAATCCAAACAGTATCATAAGCATATAGACCATAAGGATTCAACCCAATAGAGCCGTTACTCAACTTATTCCACCGAGATGAGAAAGCCCTTTTCTTCTCTGAGTAAGGTGTATGGGGACGAAGGGTGAGAACTCCTTGGATAGAGTTGGTAGTCTTTGGAGAAATAGGAGATGTAGAATCTATAACAGTAGATAGCCAAGTTGTAGCAATCCAAACATACCCACTTTCCGTCATGCCAAGAGACTGAGCCACATCAAAAACCAGAAGACCTGTCTTGGAGTAAGTGTGTAGAACAATTACTCGAGATTCCATCAATCTCACCTTAACTAATTCATTCATAATGTCATCTCGAGTTCCTGAGGGATCAGGGGGAAGTACTGATTTATAAGAAATTTTACAGAGTCTCTCTGCAAGTTTATCACCTAAAGCTGTTATACCATTTCGGCTTTGATCATCATCAGAGAAAACCTGCAGTTACCTCTCTATAACCGAAATAACTAACCATGTCTGCAATGGCTGTCATCTGGAATATATCATTGGGTGCCGTTTGGATAAAGTAAGGGTACTGAAGAGGGGAGAAGGTGGGGTCGAGAGCTGTGAACGACAACAGCGGGACATGGAGCTCATTTGCAAGATGTGAAAGTATATGGGCCATCCCAGAATTTTGTGGACCAATAATAGCCACAGTATCAGTCTCCATGAACTGTAATGCTGTGATCAATAAAGGAATTGGAATAATAGGAATAAGATTACCTAGTCAAGACAATGAACATTTGCAGGCTAGGATAGAGAGCAACACGAAATAACTAAAAGCCAAGAAAACAATCCTAAAAATGAATAACATGGGAAAAAGTTACCCTTACCCCCAATAATGCCGAGAAATCCACTGTAATTGGAATCGTGAATAGAGAGAGCCAGTTTTCTTCCACCAAGAATGCTAGGATCAGAATTGACATCTTCCACAGCAGCATTCATGGCAATCCTCGCAACTTTTCCATTGATGCTTCCATGTGTGAAGATAGCTCCAATGTTCACATCATCAGGTTCTGAACCCCCTTCTGAGAATGCTCCAATAAAGAGAATGGATATACGCGCCAGCAAAACCCAACTCATGACCATACTAAATGATGAACTAACAACTGTGTTTCTGAATTGAAAACAGAGCCGACTAGTCAAGATGAAGAGAATAACTAAAACCCAAATACAAACACAAATTGTCTTCTGGAAAAAGAGAAAAAAAAAAAAAAAAACCCAAATAGATCAATAGCCAACACACTGCCAAATATATAAGAAAGGGAAACAAAACCCATAGTGCGGACAAAGTGAAAACAAAGAGCAACTAAAGAATTAAAATAAGGTTCTAACAAGTTTAGTTAATCCAAAAGAAACAGGCAACCAAGAAACACAAATCTGTCATAAAGTAGCAATCTTTGAATAAAGAATAGATACCCACACAAGTGAAAATTGGGTTTCAAAATAAAATGGAATCAGTGTTAGAGCAGCAAGGCACACAACCGCCCATTTTAAAAATCAGTGATAGAAAAGGAAATTTAATAAGTAAATAAAAGGAAGCAAAAAGAGAAAACTCACAATTCGCAAGAACAGGACGGAAGCCACTTAGGTGTGTGAAAATACTTGAAGATAAAGAAAGAGAACAACTTAGGAAGTGGGGTTTCCACTACTCTTGTTTTAAAATGGTCACGTTCGCAAGAACAGGACGGTACAGAGATCACGTTCTTATTTTAATCACCTTTCAAAAATGACATGGTTGAAACAAGAGTAGTGGGAAACAATGCAAACACAATCTTAAAGGTAGCAGACGAGGGGCACGAGTGGAAGCCAAGAAGTGCATATATTTGTTTCTCTCTCTCTCTCTCTCTCTCTCTCTCTCTCTCTATATATATATATATATGTATATTATTTTTCCTTTTTTTCCTTTTGATGTAGTAATGATGACACAGAGAAAATGATGGTAGTAGTGGTAAACTGTGACAATGAAGATAAATGAATGAAAACACCCGAAGGGATTTGAATAGATAATGGTGGTTAATAAGGATTTTGGGTTCATTATTTCGAGATTATTGTTTCGGGACTACTAGGCAGAAAACCAACAAATTAAAATACCAAAATTAAGCCAGTAGCTCAGAAACAGTAAGAAACTATCTTTGAACTTTTATATAGGAAAACGGTTTTATGGTGAAATAAAGGGTATTGCCAAATGGGAATATATATGCTTTGTTTCTCATTGGTTGGATTGAAAAATTGGGAAAAAAAATCTGCAAATATTGTTCCTTTTTAAGAGTAAAGTTCAGTTAAACTATTCCCAGTAGATAGTTATGATGCTACTGCTACCTGTTTATTTTGTATTTGTTGTATGTTGTGGTGGGGCCTTCCTCTTCTAGTGATTCGTTTGGGTGCGGAAGGGACAGGGGGAAGCCTACAAACCCTAAATCAATTACTACTACTTTAAGAATCCCTCAGTCAACTAACTCATAAAATATTTGGTTGTCATTTTCGGCTGGTATTCATTTAAAATAGGTAATATTCATAAGAAATGACAAAAAAAGAAAAGAAAAAGTAAATAAAAAATGGTTTTATTATGATGGATTGAGATCATAAGGTATTTAATAGTGGTTTTTATATGTAAAATTCATATCTATCAAATGGGTTGTCCCGGCCAGTGAAAGGCAGGTCGTCTATGAAGCCCAAATATTTTTTTTTTTTTTTCATATCTGTGTCACACATGAACACGTTTGAACACATTCCTTGACACGCTTGAACACGTGAAAAAAAAAGTGTTTTATTTTTCTAAATTTCGGATACGTCCCGGACATATTGGGACACATTTCGAACTTTGAAAATTTTTTTGGGATTTTTTTATAAAAAAATTCCTTCTTTTTCTCTTATTCTCCACTAGTTTTTTTTATACATACAAATATATATAATAGTTAACAAATTTGTTTTAAAATTTAAATTACGAATACTGATTATTAAATCAAATTCTTAAATTTTTATTCATTGACTTTTTTATTTTGATATATTAATAATATTTACATGATTTGTGTATTTTTATATCAATTTTAATTGAAATAATATTAAAATCTTAATTAATAGGCATATAAATATATATATATATATATATATATTTAACGCGTCCTCAACGTATCTATGTTTTATTTTTTTGAAAAATGATATCATCAAATTGAATCATATCATATCTGTGTCCTATATTCAAATCCGTACTTCTTAGCAGGCCGCCATTGACACCAACTGAGTCGAGCCCGGTACAATTGGGAGGCGGGTCGTACTGTTCCCAACCAACCCAATCTGTTGGAATGGCTCATGGCGTGCCTAAGCAGTGCCCGGCCCAGTTTGATCCAATGATTTTTTCATATATATATTTTTTTAAATTTTAACCATGCTACACTTGGAAGGCAAGCTCAACGCAGCACGGCCCGCCAGTGAGCTGTGTTGGGCCACCCCAAGGCACTGAATCCCTATCATGATCCGATGATCCTAGGCATTCAATGTTGGAGTTAGCTGTTCACCCTCTCGGTTTCGATGTTAGAACGATGGTCCAATTTACATGGTCCTAGCTAAGCCTGGTAAAACGGTTCCAAATCCGTCAACCCGTCCTAACTCGCCCTAACCCGCCCATTTAGTTAGCGGGTCATAAACGGGTTGGGTAATAAGGAATCCGTCAATTTAGCGGGTCAATACGGGTTGAATATGGGTGTTTGACGGGTTGAGAATGAAAAATAATAAAATAGTATAAGAATATATATATATATATATCTCCATTTATATATAAGAATATATATAGAGATATATATATATATATAAGAATATATATATATATATATAATATATATATATTTATATCTTTATTTGAAAAAGAATAAAATACTAAAACATATACAATAGATTATAAAACAAAATTAATATTTAGAGAGAGAGAGATTGTCAATTACTGTCTAGAGAAGGGAGCTACTGAAAAATGGCGAAGCTCAACCTTTCTAAAACTTCCAAATTCTAATCCTAGTTTCAATGGTTGGACCACCTTCCATTTCTCAATTTTCTGTGGTGAGCCTTCAAACTTGAGCTAATTTTCTGGAGGGGAAAGAAAATGGAAAAACAAAGACGTAGAAACACAAAAAGAACAAAAACTTCAGATATTGCCAAATACAACAATCTTTACAAATCTTGATTTTGAGTTCAAACATTCATGAGTATTTCAAGAACAAGAAGATAACTGCATGTACCAGATCTTGTCTTCCATCCAACAACATGATGCAGCTTGTGCTGTGGAGAAGTATAATTTAAGTATTTGCTACATTTAAGTTTCTGCCACATTTATGTATTATCAGTAAACATACCTGTGAGTCCTGCACGTTTGAGAGTGAGATTGCCGTATAAAATACATGCGAAGTTAATCAACCACATCATTACTAAAGAGCTTGAACTTGTTGGCATCAAGAACCAACTTCCTTATAAAATACATGTAACAATCTTAGGTAGTGTTTTATTTCTAAAAAAAAGTTGAGTAGCGGGTCAAATCCGGGTTGACCCGACCCGACCCATTTATGACCCGACCCATATTCGACCTGAACAATTCGGGTCAAAAATGGGTTCAACCCGTTTATGACCCGACCCGTTTACAACCCGCCCAACCCGCCCATTTTGTCAGGCCTAGTCCTAGCCAAATATGGGAAAACATGGTCCACCATGAAATATGAAATTTGGATGCTAGTGCTGCGGAATGATTAACTGAAAAGTGGAAACAAAAACTGAGCAGGAAAATGGAGAGAGAGAGAGAGAGAGAAAGAGAGAGAGAGAGAGAGAGAATGTGTATGTGTCCCACGCAGTAAGAGGCTTCAAGATCACTTCAGGTCATAACTTGCTATTACACACAGAGGATAGCTTCAGATGATTTAATAGTTCAATATTGATCTTTATTCTGAAGAAGAGAACAGTTAATTGAGATGAGACATACCAACAGGTAATACATTTCTGAATACATCTGCTTCACAGTTCAACTTTCTTGGCAAGACTCCGATGCTGCTGCACATGCTGAAACAAACACATACTATAAAAATGTGTTTCGGTTGACAACATGTCTTCAAGTTTCACCATCGAAGAATCTCATTTCACTGGTGCTTCTCTCACGGTCGGTTACATACTACATTTGAGTTACAGCAATGGCAAAGTTTAACTGATAATCTAAATCATCAATCCTTTTTTCCTGATATTATAAATAAAAATCTCATGTTTTGAAGAATATTGCAAAAGAATTACAAATCTATGACCTTTTAAGTTCACCTAATTAACCACAAAATAAAATAAAATAAGTCATCAACTCAACAAACGTTTGATGTGCTTAAAGATGTTTGAGCACAAGGCATCGGCAGCCAGAAGTCCAAAACTAATCAGATAAATCTTCTTTACCATCTAAAAATCAACATGGCCTCAAAATTCACCTTAACAGTTTTGACAACATGCTGTACTCAAGTAAAAAATCCTCTCCCCAGTTGAGAATATTATAAGCACAAAAGAACTGAAAATGCATTTGCTGAGGAGAATTCACCAAAATTGCCCAAACTGGCAAGCTGAGGAGAATTCTCTTCCAAGGAATTTTGGCAGTTCTGACAGAGTGTCCTCCATTCTCCACCTTTATCTTCTGACTCACTTTGATTTCCAACAAAGATTCCCCAAAACCAGCAGCAGTTGCTTTAGGATGTATAGAACGAGGTGTGGCTCACTTGTAAAATAATTTAATTTACATAAATAAGAATCTTTAACTATCATGAAAATCATATGATCATCTTTTATGCGGAAACAAATAAATAAAAATAACATACCGAAATCAGCCATGATAAAATCACCTTCTGATGGGTCATAAAATGATAGACCAATTCGGACATAACGCATGTACAGAGCACTTGCGTATACAGAGGCATGGAGGGCTCTAGAGCTAGCTCCTCCAGAGCTGGCGGAGCTAGCGCCTCTAGAGCTGGCCTCCAGAACAGAGGGGGTACCGAATAGTACTCCACCTCCAAAGCAGTGGAGTACTGACTTGTGTGCTACAGACCTCGTGGTAAGAAAAATAATATACCTGCAAAAAGGGGTTCCGAGCTGGTCACCGTCTTCCTATAGACTTCCGACCTCAGAACAAGGAATATATCTTGAAGTGCAAGTCTTTCAAATAGAAAAGAAATCCTACCCCAATCGGGAAGATTATCACATATTTCTTAACTTTGCCAAACAAGAAAGGAATTCTATTCAATATAGGAAACTGCTAAAATCAATGACTTTCAACCTTATAAATAAAGGGGCCAGGTATGCTCAAACATTCATTCAATGACAAACACCATCACTTTTTACACATGGACTTTATATTTTATTATCTCTTTACTAACTTGATCGTCGGAGGGTCCTCTTTCTCTTTTTGCAAGTCCCTCTTGCCGAATCATCGGTGCTATTTTTTGCAACATCAGTTTGGCGCCGTCTGTGGGAACGACAGTCAGCATGCTTTGTTCTCTACTACTGTAGAGACATGAAAAATTGAGGATGAATTTTTCGTTTTGCTAAAAGGACTATAGTACCCTGACCCGAGACATGACACGTAGACCGAGGTAGACCGGTTGAGTAATGTAATATCAGTTGTGACCGAACAGGAGTTCCAAAGAAATAGAATAAATTCAATTAAGTCCAAAGGGTCAATTAATGATATCGGGCCTTGACCAAGATATAAATATAGTATTAAAGATAAACCGAGACCAAAAATAGGCCAAGAATAATATATCCCAAAATATACCGAAGCATTGCAATGAATAATATATAGTAATGAGCACGTAGTTCAAGATAGATAGTACGAATCATTACTTTAGTAATATATAGTTTAAAAATATGAGAAGTGAATTTTAAGTAATTCCGAGTAACCAGGGTACCGTACAATAATCTCGAGCGGTACGGAGAATCGTGTACATAGGCCAGTAATATATCTCGATATGCGTGCATAATGTATTTAATAAATACAATAGTGTGTGTATATATATATATATATGAGATTATATATATATATATATGCATCTATAAAAATAATAAAGGAAGAAAAGAAAAAGGTAGGGCCGTGTGTGTGTGTGTGTGCAACGTGTGTTTGTGGCAGCCAAGAAAAGAAATGGTGCAGGGATTTGTGTAAGTAGTATAAGTATGTATTATATGTGGTGCAAGTGGGACGTATATATATATATATATATATTTATATAGTGTGTATTGTGTGGCTGTGTAGCATACAACAAGTAAGACAATATATATATATATATATTTGCTTGTGGCAGTGGAGTACAGCAAGTTGCGTGTAAAAGAAAAGAAAAGAAAAAGTAAGAGAGAAGAAGGAGACGGCTGTGCAGCAGTGCAGTGCTGCACTGTTCAGTGTATGTTTGTGGGATATGCGTGTGTGTAAAACAGTGCAGCAGATTTGTGTGTGTTGTAACGTGTAGTAGGTCAGAAACAAGAGAGTAGGCCAGCCTAATTTTAGAGAGAGAGAGCATACGGTGTGGGTTGGACCTTAAAAAGGAAAATTAGAAGAGGCCAAGTGAGAAAGAGAGATGCGGAAAAACTGGGAGATTCAGAACTGAAACAGAAGGGAGGAAAAAGAACCTACAACAGAAAAACCTAGGAAGAAAGGTGAGTTGACTCAGTTCAGTTCTGTTTTTTTTTTTTTTTTTTTTTTTCAAGTTTTAAAAGCATGATGTTTAGTTCTAATCATAGGACCATATAGAGCATGAGAAATGGAGAACACTGCAAAAAGAATCAAGTTAAAAGACTGAGAATCGAGGTAGAACTTGTCAGTTGCAGGTTTTAGAGAGAAATGGAATTTTTAATATTTTATGTATTAAACATAGTTTAAATGATAGGAAAATAACTATGTTGGGTGCATAAAACGATTTGAAAAAGAATGGAGTTAAAACATTAGAGGAACAGGCACAAAATGGAAAAATATTATAGTCACCGGAATCTGGGTTCATGGTCAGAAATTCAGTGAGTGTGCCGGAGAACGGGCCTGTTAGGGTCTAAAAATCATTTTAAGGGATTCCCTAAGGTTCCAAGATTAAATTCAGAAAAGAAAAATAGAAGTTTGGACGTCAAAAACTTGTAAAACAATCGGGTGACCACGGTTTTCCAGTGACCGGCGCTGGCCAGGTCACCGGAGAAGATGACCTGAAAGTCGTAGGGAAGAAGGGGCAGTTGGGTTGAGTTTGGGCCTATTCTTTTAAACCCTTGGGCCGGTTTTGATTAGTTGGACCATTGAGAGAATTGGGCTTGTTTTAATCAAAAGAGGAATTGGGCCTGCTTGGCCCAACAGTTTTAAAAAAAAAGGGGGGGGAAGGGGATTACACAGAAATGTCACTGTCGAGATTCGAACACAGGACCGAATAGGGTGAGAGGGACAAGCGTGACCAAGTGGGGACGATTACCAACCGTGCCCCATTATGCGCTGAATATATATATATATATATATATATATTACATTAAGCCCCAAATTAATTAATTAAATTTATTAATTAAATTAAATATCCCGAAAGACCCTGGAGCCCAAATAAGACAAGCCATATATGTTTTCTGACTATCTTGGACCTCTTAAGACCAAAGGTGAGGTCCGTGATGCGAGACGAGGTCCCGAAAAGTAAAAGACCCATGGGAATCTTAAAAATTACCAAAATGCCCCTGAGTTAAAAAGTTGTCAAACAGATTCCGATTTACATGAAAGAATAGTGAAAATTTATTATTTCAAACATTTCAGAATCAACCGTGGAGTCTAATTTCCAAGAAGGGGTCTCGGGATGTAAGGACCCGTAAAAGTGCAAAATGATCGTTTTGCCCTTTTTAGCTCGGATGTCCGAATCGAATTCCTGCGAAAGCCTAAACCGACTTTTCCTGGTATTCTGGACTCAATAGTAGAGTTTATTTTAGAGAAATAGAAACAAATAAAATAAAGACATACCATTTGATGAATAGCATAATTCAAGTAGCAATTGAACTGAATCGTATTTCATGATTTTAGGAACACTGAAGGACAAAGAAAAGGTGGTCTAACCTTCTGCATTCTTGCTGTAGTTCCACTACACTACGAGTGCGCTTTCTTGGGTTGAGACCGACCCATCAGGTACGATATATTGTGCTAAGTAAGAAATAGAATTAAGTTTAGGAGTAACTGCCATGTTGACTTGATGATTCACATAATTGTTTGATTGCTTATATGCTTATGTGTTTCTTATTTTCTTTTTGAATGTTTGGTTGAGTGATGAATGTGGATCATGACTATATGTACATTCCATGTGTTAGCATAATGTGTGAATTATATTTACAAGGATTGTTGAGATTATGAACTGTGAACTTAAAGCATGTATTTAAGTGAACTATGTACGGCATGTACCCTTGATGAAGGGATTCTGTGATTGGAATGTTATGGTGTAATGCATTATCTAAAGCATGCTTTATGTATGGATGAAAGATTTTGATGAGATTGCATTATTGCATGGTGGAATCAAAACATAATGACGTGGTGTGATTCTTTGAGACATAGTGTGAGTTGAGTATTTGGTGCTGTGCATATTGGTTACTCAGGCCGTCGGAGAAGGTCCGTAAAGTGAGACATACTGGTTATTCAGGCCGTCGGGGAAGGTCCGTAAAGTGAGACATACTTGGTTACTCAGGCCATCGGGAAAGGTCCGTAAAGTAAGTCATAGGTGTGACATGGGGTTTGCATGGGTGCGACATGGGGTTTGCATGGGTGCGTCACGCATACTGTTCATATATTGCATTGATGATATTGAATGCCATGTAGATATAAATGTACACTTGCACATGCCATGACCTTAATTTTGTTTCTTGCATTAGCATTATGTTGTACCAGTAGTTGAGCTGACCCATTCGTGGGATACCATTTCAGATGACACTCCGGCTACGTGAGATTTAGTGATGCCTTAATGAAGGGAATAACTGAGAACTATATTTGGCCCGTGGGGCGTATTTTGAGATGTAAGGGCTTAAGCCCGAATGACATGTGAACGATGTATTTTACATTTTCTTTTATGTATTGATGAAAACGGATGAATGTTTAAGTTAAATTCGTTTAGATTACCCTTTATTTTACTTTATTTACTTTATTTTTGTCTCGTCAGTCGCGCCTCGGGTTCGCGGGAATTTGGGGCGTGATAACTACTAATATTGCTCCCTAATGATTATTTAAATTCTCTCAAATTCCATATAATTTGATAGATGTTAAACAAGATTGAATCGGATTAAATTTTTATATATCAACGTAGAGATTAAATTCTGCATATTATTTGCAAGATTATGTATATACAAATACGTGTTTATATATATAATCATAAGATCTTTTTATATATACACATGCCTATATGTATATACGTATATGTCAAAATCAAACCAGTATTATATGTATACTGATCAAGTTACATGTATATTGATCATTGATCTACAATTTTTTAACAAGTCTGGTCATTACATATGACTAAAATTCTTTTACTATTATTACTTCATGGGCACCGTGATTTGACTTTTTGAATCACAGGAAAAAAATTTACCTTCTACAGAGCCTAGACATGCACGAAAATAAAGGTATCTGATTCTCATCCCTTTCAGTTTTCTTGCCGTTGTCGTCACTGTCGATTGGCGTCTCCATTGTTGTGGACCACTAAATCCTAGCTTTGTTCAGAGAGGGGCTTAAGAACTTCATCTTCAACTAGGGGAGTTGGTTCGCTGTTCAGAAGGATACCGCCACCAGCAATGGCCGCCGTTCGCCCTTTGGTCTCAATTGTCAACCATAACTCGAACATAGCGACCGATGGTGCTGCCAACACCCTTCCGTTGCCTGACATTATGAGGGCATCTATCTGACCGAATATCGTCAACTTTATCCACACCACTAAGAGCTGCCGCCAGCCTTACGCCGTTTCCAAGAAGGTTGGCCACCAAACCTCCGCCGAGTCTTGGGCCACTGGCCGAGTCGGTTCCTAGTATCCCTAGCGTCGGTGAGTTCCTCGGCGTTCCAAGGGCTGCTCGCATAGATGGGATGGAAGAGTGTAGTGGTCTCCCCAACAGATTTTGGGTTTGCAAGGTATTGCTTGATGATGAAACCTTGGCTTTGAAGGAAGATTTTATTATCTGGCGCCTCTATTATAGTCATCCATAATAGTTCAATAGGTGAGAATAATCAAGATGATTGGGTGATTGTATCCAAGAACCGCATGAGGCTCTACTCAAAGGTAACAATAACCCCCGGTGGCCGATCACAACCATGATCCAGCATCCACATCTTGCCACTCATCTGTGTTGTAATCAAAAGCCCCAATTTCATCATCACCCATCTTATGAATCAAACCATTCCCCCAATGCCAACACGGAAACACCAAAACTCCCACAATCTTCCTTTGCTATTTCTCAAAGAATGAAGAAAAGGATCACTCACTGCATGAAGACAATCAGACATTCAAAAAGGGTGCCGAGAATGTATTCAATGAAGAGGAGCCGTAACTAGTACTGAATTTCACCCTAGTGAAATTTTGATAAAAAATTAAGGCCAACCTCATGCATCTTCAAATTCTTTGCACATCAAAGCATCTTCAGATACTTGACAGAGCCGTGCCGATTAAACATGGTCACAAGTTGAGAATTGTATGGCCAATAACTCATGGCATTCGTTATTACAAGGAAAGACCTTGGGGTTTTGCTCCCTCGATCACAGAATAAAAAGAACCTCACACACACTCTCTCTCTCTCTCTCTCTCTCTCTCTTGCTTGACTGCTCTGATTACATATATGGGCTCTCTTGGTAGCGGCGAAGGTTGGGATTCCTAAATCCTCTGTTGAAAAGATTGAAAAGTAAAAAAAAAGAAGAGGAAAAAATCATCTAAAGCCAAAAGTCGAAGTTGGTAATATTGATCTTCAAAGGGGTTCTGAAGCTAAAATCACATGTGGTATTCATTGCCGATTCCAGTTTCGGGTCCTTCGAGAATTGAATGGTTTTCTCTAGGTTCACTTTATTTTGCAGGCTTAGAAGTGGTAGTCGTGATTGATATTAGTGGGTACTGCCAAAGTTTTGTTGGTACAGAATATGTTTAGCAAGTGCTGGTCTGATGCTGGGCTTTCCTCTTTCACTTAAAAATCATGCTGTTAGTTCAACGAAGTCAAGTGGCCAGCCAATGTTTCTGGTCTATTCTATTTTGGCAATTTTACTGAGGGTCTTTCTCTTTCTTTCCCCTCTTGGAAAGATCTGGGCTTCTTCTCATAGTTCACTGAGCATTTTAAATTCACCAGCCCCCGATGAAGTCTGGATGCCGAACTGTTTCTGCTTACACCCAATGCGTCTTCTATTTCTGTTTCTGTCAAGCAATTCTGAGTGGAGCTATCTACAGCTAATTGAGTGTCCTTGTCCATCTCATAACCATAGTCGTCTGGGTTTTAGTCTAGAGCAGGTGGCTCTGGGACTCTTGTCATCAAGCACATCTGCAATCTTTCCCCCTCTGCCTCAAGATGATCCCTTTCAGCATCTTTAGCTAGCTTGGAGGTTATAGGGCAATTGGACCCAAGCTCTGAAGCTTTGAGCTTGAGCTCTTTCTTATTCTGGCCCATTTTGCCTTTGGAGTTTACGACTTATTGAAGATGGGGACGTCCTTGAACGCTTGCCTATTTTTTGGTCTGGGCCCAACTCCAACTAAAACCTTCTGCGCCTGTTTGAATTTAGGCCCATGTTTTATCTTTTGCTGGGGCTCCCAATAAGCTATGCTCCGAGACTTGAGTTTAGATTTGGAAATTTGATAAGGAAATCTGTTCATTCATGTGGGTTGTGTCAGGGCGAATCCCAGGGTCAGCTTTCTCACGCCTTTCCCTCTCGTGATACCCACTGAACCAGAAGTCTTCGTTTTCTTTGCCTAAGGGTTGCTTGAATTTCTACCGGCGACCAATATCTAGGGCCTCCTTTAAACTATACCAGAATTTCGAATCCTCCTACCACCTTAAAGCTGACAGATCTTGCTTTGAACTTCGCACTAACGCGTGAGCCCAACATCTGGGACAGGGTCAGAGTCTCCTTTTACTTTGCCCACGAGGCATCTTGAGGAAATACTGCCTTTCCTTGCAAGAGGAAGGTCGACCTCCATGTCGGCCCACTTGTTTTATCTTCTTCGACGAACCACTAACGGTTTATCCGGCCATCCAAAAATCACGGCAGATTTGGGAGGCCTCGGGAATCTACAGTCAATAGACTTTGGAAATAATTTTTTGAATGGAAACATACCTAACAGTATATGCCACTGCACGGCCTTACTAGCTCTTGGCCTCATCTTTAACAATCTCACTGTGGTTCACTAAAACCAAGTATTGGCGAACTTTTCAACCTCAGAATTTTGCTACTTCAATCAAATTCATTTATCAGGTCAATCCCACAAGAGATTGGCAACCTAAGTCAATCGATAAACATAGTACTCGCCAGTAGTAGTTTTTCAGGCCTGTTCCTCCCGAACTATCCAAGCCTTCTCTCCTCCGAGGTCTCTAGCTAGAATACAATGCCTTAGAAGGTGCAATCCCTGAGAAGATCTTCGAGTTGAAACAACTTAATGATTTTCAGTTACAGCATAATAGGTTCACTGGTCCAATTCCCACTTGCTGTCTCAAAACCTGAGTTGCTTTTATACTTGGACCTCAGTGGAAACAAGCTAAATGGATCAATTCCAGCAAGCGTGGCGAAACTTCGCCACCTGATGTCTTCGAATGTCTCCCATAACTATCTTATTGGACCTATTCCAGGCCACTTAAATAGTTCCAACCGGTTATCCAAGAAGACTCTGTTGATTCTTGTGGTACTTGGATTTGTTTCTATGGTCCTATCTCTGGTATTTGCAGTTACTATGCTGAGAGGATGCATCAGAAAGAGAAAAACAGTAGAGGTTGAGAATTTAGAACCGGGACACACTTCGGTATTGACCCTCAAGAGGTTTGATCCAAAGGATTTAGAACAAACTACAGACTTTTTCAAGTGAAGATAAGATTATTGGAGCCAGCAGTTTGAGCACTGTATACAAGGGCAAACTGGAAGATGAGCAGATGCTTTAAAATTTAAACAGTTCCAATGATTTCAAACACTCCACTGACAGTCAATCATAGAAAGGGTAACTGCATCCCCAGTTTCCTTGGAAGATCAGAGCGAGTATATTCTACTGATAGACAATCAATCTGCTTGTCCTAACAAATTGACTCCCTTTGCTAATATTTCATGCTTTGATTCAAGTATTCTAGTCAATGGTAGTAGTGAAGATGATCATCAAAATAAAAAAGAAAGTATATTCTGCTTGGCTGCCAAAGATATTGTCAAGCTTGAAAAATGTGATGACGGGTGGGATGAAATCTATCAGTAGAAGCAGCTGCCTTTGTTTCATTTAAATCATGATGGGGAGCAGCAGTGTGTACATGGACACAACAAAGCAAGAATTCCACATTTTTCAGAAATAATCTTAATCAACAGTATCAAGCTATGATGACAGTTGGTCTGCAAAATTTAGGAACTGGGGATTATCTGAAACAGCAATTTATGTAGTTTCAGCAGCCTTTTCAATATCTTCAGCATTCAAGCAACAGTAATGCACCACTGCAAGCAGCAGCAAGCGACTCAACCTTCAGTTCCCCACACTCTTGTAAGAAATATCCTGATTATGCTTGATCTCATGCCAGAGGCCTTGCCATAAAACAGGTCTGAGGATTACTACCACGGGGGTATTTTTGCTACATGGGCTATAACCCTTTCAACTCATTCTTGTCTTTTGAGATCACGGTTGGAAACTTGAAGGGGAACTATTTTACGTACAAGCCTACAAATCTTACTCTGATAGCACCAGGACCTAGTTACACTTGTGGCCCTATTGCGAACATTGATCCTATAGTTTGGTCAGATATTAGGGGCAAAAGAGAGGAACAAGTTTTCAGGATATGGAAGTCAACATACACGTGCTCTAGTAATATGGCAAACAAAAATCAAGTGTGTTGTGTTTTACCCTCAACATTTTACAATTTTACCATCACATCATGCCCTCAGAGCAGCCGTGGATGCAAAACAGCAAATCAGAGCAGAACTTCATGCATTAGAGAGGATTACCCCTCGTCACATATTGATTCTCTTAGCAATCTTAACAGAGTGCAATGCATTGTTCATATGTGTCCGCTTCAAGTTTACTGGCATGTTAAGAGCGACCATATGGATCACTAGAGGGTGAAATTGACAATCTCTAACCATGACTTTGGCAAAAACTATTTAGACTGGAATATGTTGGCTCAGCATCCTGGTTTTAGCCAGTCTATTACAACTTATAGCTTTAATAGGCACCCTTACTATCAAACTGCTTACTATTGATCTATCAATTGTCTACTCTGCTAATCATGCAGATTCTTCTACTATTCTTCATCATATTGACCCATAAAGCCTTCTATCCATTATAAGTCCTTTAGGCTTGGTCCTTTCAATGCACAGACCCCCAGGTCTGGTCCATCGTACTGACCCCTAAAGCTTTGTATCCATTACAAGTCCTTTAGGCTTGGTCCTCTTAATGCACAGACGCCCAGGTTTGGTTCATCGTATTGACCCCTAAAGCCTTGCATACATTGCAAGTCCTTTAGGCTTGGTCCTCTTAATGCACAGACGCCCAGGTTTAGGTCCATCGTATTGACCCCTAAAGCCTTGCATCCATTACAAGTCCTTTAGGCTTGGTCCTCTTAATGCACAGACCCTCAGATCTGGTCCATCATATTGACCCCTAAAGTCCTTGTATCCATTACAAGTCCTTTAGGCTTGGTCCTTTTAATACACAGACCCCTAGGTCTGGTCCATCGTATTGACCTCTAAAGCCTTGTGTCCATTACAAGTCCTTTAGGCTTAATCCTTTCAATGCACAGCCCCCCCAGGTTTGGTCCATCGTATTGACCCCTAAAGCCTTGTATCCATTACAAGTCCTTTAGGCCTGGTCCTCTCAATGCACAGACCCCCAGGTCTAGTCCATTTTTCTCACCCTACCGACCTTTTATAAAAACCTTGTTTTATTTGCAAGTGTTGTAGGACACTATATTATAAATCATCTAGTATGCTGTGACTCTTTAGAAATCCTAACCTCAGCTCTGCAGGGATCCCATAGAATTGAGGCTCGAGGGGGGAGGAGTAACTGATGTGCCATAAAATGAGAGACCAATTCAGACATGACACGTGTACAGAGCATTTACGTATACAGAGGCATGAGGGCTCTAAAGCTGGCCTCTAGAACAGAGGGGGTACCGAATAGTACACCACCTCCAGCACTGCCTCTAGAGCAGTAGGGTACCGACCTGTGTACTACAAACCTCGTGGTAAGGAAAATAATATACCTGCAAAAAGGGGTTCCGAGCTAGTCACCGTCTTCCATAGACTTCCGACCTCAGAACAAGGAATATATCTTGGAGCGCAAGTCTTTCAGATAGGAAAGAAATCCTACCCCAATCGGGAAGATTATCACATATCTCTTAACCTTGTCAAGCAAGAAAGGAATTCTATTCAATATAAGAAATTGCTAAAATCAATGACTCTCAACCCTATAAATAAAGGGGCCAGGTATGCTCAAACATTCATTCAATGACAAACACCATCACTTTTTACACATGGACTTTATATTATATTCTCTCTTTACTAACTTGATCATCGAAAGGTCCTCCTTATCTTTTTACAAGTCCCTCTTGCCGAATCGCGGTGCTATTTTTTGCAGCATCACCTTCAATGAAGAAAGCTTGTAGAAATTATTTCTCTCACTTCACCCTATTTTTTTTCTACGACAGATTGTTATGGGAAAACCTGGTTAAAGTTATGTGGGTAGAGAGAGGACAATTCACATTTAAAATCAAACTCTTATCCTACTCCCCATTAAAGTAGATAAATAGGAAAACACTTTCCCTATTATATCTCACTAATTAAGTAACCGTGCATAACTCTTCTAAAGCCAATAACCACCTAATTTCATTAAATCCAAATAATGTCCATATTACCCTTTCATGTGGGACATATTCTAACATTCTCCCACTTGACCCATATGAACGACACTTATTTGGATTAACAAAGTAAACATAATATACACATAACATTAGCTTATTCGCACTTTAGTGAGATTACAATAATATTATAATTAAATAACTTACTAACATGAGTCATGGCGGTAAACATCAATAAAGTGACATCTTCCCTTCCATGCACTACAATGCTAAAAAATCACTTAATTATAATCCATAATAGGAAGTAACTGTAATGTCCCCATAATGTCTTTGTCAAAGAGGATTCCTGTCATCAATAATCCATATTCATAATTACGTAATTAATGGTAAGCAGGAAAGTGTCAGAAACACAATTAGCGATATCTCTACAAATGTTATAGAACAAAAACATAAAGATCCACAAAACATATCTCAGGGAATTACAACAAAGACCCATGCGATCAACATGTTCCTTAAATGTCTTTGGTGCTAACCCTTTAGTCAAAGGATCTGCAATCATGAATTCAGTCTTAATATGTTATATAAACACTGTTTGTTTCTGAACCTCCTCCTTAATGGCCAAATATTTGAGCTCCATGTGCTTAGCGCCATTATAATATTTGCCGTTCTTGGAAAAAAAGACTACTGCGAAAATTATCACAATACATTCTCAGCGGCCTAGCAATACTGTCGACAACTCCAAGTCCTAAGATAAAATTTCGCAACCATTAAGCATGAATTGTGGCCTCAAAGCATGCCACAAATTCACCTTCCATAGTAGATGCTGCTATGATAGTTTGTTTGGCGCTTTTCCATGATATTGCTCCTCCGGCTAATAGAAACAAATAACCAAAAGTAGACTTCCGACTATCAACACAACCAACAAAATCTGAGTTAGAGTAGCCAATCACCTCCAACTGATCAGACCTTCGATACGTGAGCATGTAGTGTTTTGTTCCCTTCAGGTATCTTAAAACCTTCTTTGCAGCTTTCCAATGCTCCATTCTGGGATTACTTTGGTATCTCCCGAGCATTCCAACTACAAAACTAATATCCGGTCTTGTACAAGTTTGAGCATACATCAAGCTTCCAACAATGAATGCATAAGGAACATTTTCCATTCTTTTCTTTTCTAATGCATTCTGTTGACAATCCTTTTCACTGAACTTATCCCCTTTACAAATAGGAGCAGGAGTGGCCGCACATTCAGCTATATGAAATCTTTCAAGAACTTTATTTATATATCCCTTATGAGACAACCCTAACAATCCACGTGATCTATCACGAAATATTTCAATTCCTATCATATCAGTTGCCTCACCCATATCTTTCATTTCAAAGTTCATAGAAAGAAATTTCTTGGTTTGATTCAGTATACCAAGATCATTACTGGCAAGCAATATATCGTCAACATACAGAACCAAGAAAATAAACTTGCTCCCACTGACCTTTAGATATATACACCGATCAACGGTATTTTCCTTAAATCCAAAGGACGTGATGGTATCATTAAACTTAAGATACCATTGTCTGGAAGCTTGTTTAAGTCCATAAATTGACTTCTTTAATTTGCATACCATATGCTTCTTTCCTTTAATCAAGAAACCTTCAGGTTGATCCATATAAACCTCTTCATCTAAATTCCCTATTCAGAAAAGCAGTTTTCACATCCATTTAGTGTAACTCCAAATCAAAATAAGCCACCAGAGCCATTATGAATCTAAGAGAGTCATTCTTCGATATAGGAGAGAACGTCTCTTTGTAATCAACACCTCATTTTTAAGTGAAACCTTTTGCAACAAGTCTAGATTTATGTCGTTCAATATTGCCATTACAGTCACGTTTGGTCTTAAAGACCCACTTACACCCTACTGTTTTAAAACCTACAGGCAAATCAATGACGTCCCAAACTTCATTTTGTTCCATTGATTTCAACTCATCATTTAGAGCATTGATCCACTTTTCTGAATCACTACTTTCAATGGCTTGTGAAAATGAAACCGGATCTTTACTTGTCCCTAAATCATAATCAAATTCTTGCAGATATACCAAATAATCATCTGAAATAGCTGATCTCCTTTCTCTTTGAGATCTCCTTAATGTTACTCCTTGTGATTGTTCTGCAACTAGTTCATTGGTGACATTCTCATTATGGAGTAACTGATCACTAAATTGTTGTTTAATGTTATCATATTGTTTGATAACTGGAGAAACAACAATTTCTGTTGAAGTTACGGGTATTGGGATAGGCACCCGAACTTCTTCGATGACCACATTACGTGATACATCACTCCCACTAATTTCATCATTCTCAAGGAATCTGGCATTTCTGGTTTCAACAATTCTCGTATTATGGTTAGGACAGTAAAACCTATACCTTTTGAACTTCTCTAAATAACCAATAAAGTACCCGCTTACAGTTCTAGAATCCAATTTCTTTTCATGCGGATTATAGATCCTAACCTCTGCTGGACAACTCCAAATATGAAAGTGTCTCAAATTCGGTTTCCTTCCTGTCCACAATTCAAAATGAGTCTTTTGAACTACCTTACTAGGAACCCGGTTAAGCACATAAACGACTGTCTTAAGGGCCTCCATCCACAATGAAATGGGTACTGAGAAGTTACTTATCATACTTCTAACCATTTTTATGAGGGTACGATTACGCCTTTGAGCCACACCATTCTGCTGAAGCGTACTAGGCATTGTGTAATGTGCACAAATACCATACTCTTCTAGGAATTTAGCAAATGGTCCTAGATATTGTCTTATTCCATCATACCTTCCGTAATACTCACCACCTCTATCTGATCGAATAATTTTCACCTTTCTATCTAATTGTTGCTCAACTTCAACAATATATGCCTTTAAAGCATTTATTGCTTAAGACTTTTTATGCAAAAAATAGACATAACCGTAACGTGAAAAATCATTGATGAAAGTGGTAAAAGTATTTTTCTCCACCAAAATACGGTAAGTCGAAAGGTCCACAAATATCAGTATGGACAATCTCGAAAAGTTTTCCACTTCTTGTGGTTCCTTTCTTTGTATGTTTGGTTTGCTTTCCTTTACTGCAGTCCACACATACATCAAAATCAGTAAAATCAAGATTTAAAAGAATCTCATCTTTTACCAATCTCTCCATTCTTTCTCTAGATATATGACCCTGGTTTTTTATGCCACAAGAAAGAAGAATTCTCATTGACTCTGCTACATTTAGTTCCAACATCATGATACAGGGTGAGGAGTGTATTATCAAAATTTTTGTTAAGATTAAATCTATATAACCCCTCAGACAAAACACCAGAACCAACAAATGAATCATTTCTCAATAAACGAAAAACCCTTATGTTTAAAATGTAAAGAATAGCCATCATAATCAAGTCTTGACATGGAAATTAAATTTCTAGAAATAGTAGGAACATAAAAAGTATCAAATAGGTCTAAACAGTGGCCTGACTCTTAAAACAAATGTAAAGTTCCAACACCAACAACTAGTACTTGAGTTCCATCTCCCAAGACTATAAAATGCTCATTTTCCTTTATGTTCTGGATCGAAAGGTATACCTACATCGAATTTGAAACATGAATAGTAGAACCAGAGTCAATCCACCATGTATTAGAAGAAACTTGCGTCATATTTGGTTCGAAACATACATAAGCTAACAACTTATCTTTCTTTTTGAACCAAGCTTTACATTTTGGGCAATTTTTCTTTACATGCCCATAGCCATTACAAAAATAGCATTTTGGTCGATTATGTTCCTTCTTGTGAGCTCCATTGACATGAGAGGGTCCCGCAACCTTCAATGGATCTTTCTTGGAACTCTTCTTATGTGTCTTTCCTTTGTTTCCAACTCCATGACTCATAACATTAACTGAATGTTATCCTTGTTGCTTAAGTGTTGCCTCTTCTTGAGTTAACATACTCGCCAATTCATTTACATTCCACGTTTCCTTATTAGTGTTATAGTGAATCTGAAATGGCCCATACTGAGGAGGCAAGGAATTCAGAATGAACTGAATAAGGAAACTTTCATCAACATTCATACCCTAGAGACTTGAGTCTGGCAGCTAGATTGGTCATTTCAAGGACATGCTCATTCATTCCATGACTACTATCAAATTTCATGGTGGTAAGTTCAGCCATTGATCTCCCTCCAAGGGACTTGTCTGCTGAACAAAACCGATCTTCCACAAGCTTGAAATATTCCTTTGCATTTTCAATTTGAGGAAGTGTTGACTTAATATTGTTCGTAATACACATTCGCATAAACATGATGCTTAATCTGTTCGATCTTTCTCATGACTTAGACAAAACTTGCTGCTCCGAATTGCTTGTTTCAGTAATAATAACCGGTTTGTCAATTCGTAGTGCTGAGTCAAGATCTAGAACACCAAGATGAAACTAGATCTGTTCCTTCCAGTTAGAGAAATTAACTCCATTAAAAATTGGAACAGAAGAAGCTAGCGAATAAAGCGAAACAGGAACTGACACTACAAAAAATATCACAACATTAATACTTTGAAAAAATCAATTCCATTAGCAATATTGCGTTCAATCTTTGGATTAACTAATGTAATATATTAAAATTCAAATTTAATAGTGATTTACACTCACGTAGGAATAATTGATAACCCTTCAAAGTTTGATTGGTTTATCACCTTTGGTCATCCATCCCAATCTCACTATAATTCTATCAATTATTCTAATTAATTTAATGACTACTTGAAAGTTGGTGCACCTTTGGGTCAAACCATAATAATCAAATAATCATTCCATAATAATTTTGTAAAGTCATAATTTAATTCAATATTTATAACTCTTTTTTAGTAAGATCACTTTGGTAGACAACATACTAACCATAATATAAATATTGATTGATAAATAACCAAGTAAAAATAAATAAATAAATAAAATAAATCTTTTAATTTTCTTTAATTACATACAAAATTCAACCCATAATAATTTAGTTCATACATACATAAATATAATTATTAACTCAATATAAATAAGCCTATAACATAGTCACCATTATTAATTGGTAAGAATGCATAAATAAATCAATAAAGGCTTTGCAATACATCTTAGTTTTACTTGTGACTACGACTCTGACCCGTGTTTCACAGCAACGTCTTTCATATGTTTTGCAGACGTAAGTTCCGAATATGATAACATGATTACAGCTCATCATCACATCTTAAACAATCATCAATCAATACATCAAAAGTATACATACTGATCATCACATGCTAAAAGTTAATTCTCCACAGGATGAAGCAAAGAAGATGAGATAGAAGAGAATGTGAGTGATACATACTGATCATCACATGCAAAAAGTTAATTCTCCACAGGATGAAGCAAAGAAGATGAGATAGAAGAGAATGTGATGATGATGATGAGAGAGCCACCGATTCTCCGGCAACAGTTAGTTTTCACACAAATTTGTTGTTTATGATAAAATATTAATGAAATTAATCTTTATATTAATGAAATGAATCTTTATATTAAAAGAAAAATTATGATAGTTTCAACCTTGACTCTGGTACCACATGTAAAATAATTTAATTTACATAAATAAATAAGAATCTTTAATTATCATAAAAATTACATGATTATTTTTTATGCGGAAACAAATAAATAAAAATAACATACCCGAATCAAGATGATAAAATCACCTTCAATGAAAAAAGCATGTAGAAATTATTTCTCTCATTTAATTTACATAAATAAGAATTTTTAACTATCATGAAAATCACGTGATCATCTTTTATTCAAAAACAAATAAATAAAAATAGCATACCAGAATCAGCCATGATAAAATCACCTTCAATGAAGAAAGCTTGTAGAAATTATTTCTCTCACTTCACTCTTTTTTTTTTCTACGCCATAATGTTATGGGAAAACCTATGTGGGTAGAGAGAGGACAATTACTACTTAAAATCAAACTCTTATCTTACTCCCCATAAAAGTAAATTAATAGGAAAATACTTTCTCTATTATATCTCACTAATTAAGTAACCCTGCGTAACTTTTTCAAAGCTAATAATCACCTAATTTCATTAAATTCAAATAAAGTTGATATTATCCTTTCACGTGGGACATATTCTAACATCACTCGCATATTTGAACCAGAGTACAGACCACAAGGCACCTAAAGCCGCTTAAGCGAGAAATACAGATTGGGGACCCCTGAACGTCACTTCGTATCACAAGCATTCCTGACGATGCGTTCCAGACATGGAAAGAGAAACAGATTTTGACCTTTCGTGGGGTGGCAGTGGTACCCTCTGTGCTAGGATAGTGTGGATATTTGGAGGGGAAGATCAACCCTTGTGTTGTGCCACTCCAACACGCAAGAGAGCTATCACCAAAACCATGACCCGATTTGGATCTAGTGGCACTAAAGCACAAGTCAAAGACCATAACACAAACGAGAGGAGAAGAACAGGCCTCCCCACTATTCTCTGAGTTGCCCATCCTCCAGGCACCTCTGAACAGGCATACCCACAATAAAATGTTGAAAGCTTCATGCCTTTGCTCGACTGATTCTTTATTTATTTCATTCTCAGTGCGGAGCCATCAATCAGTGTCTGCACTGCTGCATTATTGGCATAATTTTGGGGGCATACTATTACCATCATATACCAAGGTTCACATAGCACATAGTGAATGGACAACAGGGCGCAAAAGACAGAAAGCAGGGAATTACAGAAAAATCATGAAATTTCAAACAACTTAATATGCTCCATATATCTCAAAGCATGCTCAAAGGGTGGTCAACTTCACAATCATTTTTTCTTCCACCTCAAAATTATAGGGAGCTTGAGTTTGGCTGAAGTGGCAGCTAACTTTGTCAAACTTTAGCTATAAAGCGTCAATAAAGAACTGTTGGGCAGTATTGTATTGGTAAGTTTTCTTGCACAAAGAAAGGGTATGCAACTATGCATAAAAGAGAGGTCTCCAAAATATAAACTGCATTAGAATCCCAAATTCACATTGATTAGCATTCTTGAATGGCACGATTATACACGTTACTTCATATATCAGCTGTGAAAAGTCATTGGGCAGTTATATGGCCTGTATTATTTATCATTTATTCTTAGCATTATCCACTATTGTATTTATTTGTTAGGAGCTTAGGATAAAAGTAGTCATATTTCCTTTTTAGTTTTCAAGTGATATAGATAAAATAAAAATATAACGTAATTGTCCTATATTTATATTTAGACATATGAAGCTCGTTTACTCAGAACGGAGGAGCCGCCCCAACGGGTCAAAAAGTAGTCTTCGCACAATAAGTTCACTTCGCTCGGCCAACTATTGGAATTAGAAAAAAAAAAATAGTTGTGTACATATATATTCAATAGTTAGATATTTTGGTACACATGGTCGACATGCCTTGAACATTGAGGTGTAGCATCTCTATATATATAGCATCAAACTAGAAATATATAATTATTAAAAAAAAGCATAATGAAAATACTCCCCCAAAATAAATAATAATAATGATAAGAAATTAAGAATTGTAATTAGTGGACTATATCTTATAGAAGGCAAATCAATAAATAATAAAGGCATATTACGTCAAATTTGGTCCAAAGTCCATTTGAAAGCAAATCATCTTTAGTTTTCTCACATGAATTCTAATGTAACAAGTCAAAAATATTGAATATTTGATATACTCATAAAAATGATTGATTGCTAGCCACAATTTGTGTATATGACATGAAACAATTATTTTAAATATATATATATGTTGTGTCTTTGCTACATTGATACATTATTTTAGATTTGATAAATCAACGTCATTTTTATGAGTATATGGATTTTAATTTGTTTGTTCAGAAATGATACTAGTATGACATTTCAAGTAGAGCCAAAAAAAATTAAGAGTAATTTTAGATTAGCGTCACGTAGTTTGAACAAAAATATAATAACTTTGTGACGTTAAGCCTAATCTTGTCCAGTTTTCAAAATTGACAATGTTGAGTTTCCTTAAATTTTAGCCACATCTAAGCTATGTTTTAAGGCCCCAAGTTGAACTCGGCTGCGTTTGGACATATATTCACCCATCCTTAGCCCAGTCTTTGACTTGGCTCTTCCATAGGAAAAGTATGGGTTTTCAATCTTTATCCTTGACAAGGTTTAGCCGCATTTTATTGGATTATTAGGGTAGTTAGGTGTTGTCGGTTGGGTTGGGTCTTTTATTGGCCCCCAGAAAGAAAGAAAAAAGTGTGTTTAACATGTGAATTACACTTAAAAAATGTTATACATTCTAGAATTAAGAAATTCAATGCAGAAAATGACCTAAGATTTGAGAATATTAGGAAAGAAAAATGAAGTCTTTCTCTCTTCAAAAGTAGAGATATTTGACGCAAAAAGAAACTTCACTTAATAAACTTTTTTAAAAAACTCAAAAATACCTTTAAATACATGTATTAAAAATTAGTGTTATTGTTATAATTAAAATTGTCAAATAGTTTTGTACATTTTTGTTCTTCCCTCTACTACTAACTATTCAAATAAAAGATAATGATTTTCTTTTCTTTTCTCTCCTCTCCTCTCCTCTCCTAAACATTCAAGTAAGATGAAAATGATCATTTTATTGTCTTTTCTTATATTTTAAGTTACCATCTCTTTTCTTTTCTCTTTAAAACTTTATAAACGAAATGTTAGTAAAATGTTTAGCTAACTGTGCCTGTGCTAGATTCTGGAGATTGATTCTTACTCGTATCTAATTTGGTGGATTTTATAGACAAAGAAAGCGATACCCTCCTGTGTTATTTAGTCCAGCAGCTATTTGACTTGAGGAAAAAGAAAGAATAATAATAATACAAAAAATATACTATATTTTTATATTTAGATTTATGTGAAGTTTTATTAGAGAAGGGATGTGCATTTATTTATTTTTTCCAATACAAACCAAGACAAAAAGTTTTTTTTTTTTTTTTCCTTTTTTGGGTATATCTATAATTGATGATATTCACACACATAATATATATATAATTGATTAATCTTTGTTTCTGGATGAAAAATTTGAAGTTAATTTTGGTTTGAAACAATCAAAATCTATCTACAAAACAATTTATTCTATTTCGAGTAAATTTGGCTGGACTAAATTCCTCTATCTCACACCAAAAGTCCAATCAAACATGTATGGATGGAAGATTAAGACCTACCATCCAACACAGCAAATAATGTAATTTATTTTGACTTGGTTATCTCTTTCAATACGCAAAACAGAATTTAAGAATATATTTATATGGTTTAATATTTGTTTTTAATAGTTAGCCAAATAATTTTAAAAAAGATTGTAGAATTTTCATACCACGCATAGCTCATTCAACCATGTTTTCAAACCACGTTAACGTATTTTTCTTTCACAAATTCAACTCACATTCGTTATTCTTTTGGTTGTGGTAGTGTATTTGACTACGTAATAACCAAACCTTCTCCCAGTTTTATTTACAATAATCAGTAGTATTGCAAGCTCCCAAGTCTTGCTACTTGCATTCTTTTCTACTAGTGTTTGATGTCAAATCCATCTCTACCATTCTCATTTATTTCATTGTAGCATTGTTTAGTAGAATGGTCAAATGATTAGATTGTTGACTCTGAAAAGGGAGATTCAAATACGAGGGTTATCATTTCGTGTAAATATAAGAGTGATCTTATGCTTATCATATTCGTTTATCAAAAATAGTTCATGTGCTAATATGCTAGTGTTGCAGTGACTCTTTTGGTCAAATTTGAAAGTAAGTATATATTACTCTAAAAATAATATTAAGAACTAAGTCTATCTCAAATGTACTCCTTGTTATACAAAATTGAAGTAATTATGAATTAGAAAATTCAAGAGAGGGACGTCAAAGATACTGTCTTTGTCACATCTCCAGACTCACTCTATGCGGATTAGGGAACACGACTCAGCCCGAGGGCCGAAAATAAAGTTGGGTGGTAGTACAACAAAACAAATAATTAAAATGATGCAGAAGTGTAAAGACAAATGCACAACCATCCAATCACAAATTCTAAACACACTATATATATATATATATATATATATATTTTTTTTTTTTTTGAGTCTTAAAAACATACAATCATATTAAATAACCATGTCTCTACAAAAGCAAGTTGCATATTCTTGTCCCACAATATTAATACAAAAGATGTGCACTTCTACTTGTCTTGACATCCAATTCATGCTTGCTAAGAGTTTGATTCAAGCTAGGAGCCAAATACGGTCTTAACTATCTATAGCAAAAATGATCCCAAAAGTGTGAAGTTCTAGTCGCTCTTCACCAGTATGGGATTGCCTCCTCACTCAGCATCACTGTCTATAAATTCATGTGAGTTTCGTGAAAAACTCGTGAGTAATTCTAGTATCTTGTCATAGGTTTTCAATTGATAGTAGTTTTAAGCATAAAAGAGGTTTTCACAAGTTCAAATGTAGGATACATAATATTTGAATCACAAGATTTAAACACGTAACCTTGAAACAAGAAGCATTTCAGGATAAGGATAATTCAAGTAAAGCATTTCATTTCATAAATATATAGCAGGAGGATTTAATCCTTTAAATATAATTAGGAGAGTAGATCATTTTATCACAAAAAATGAGGATGAAATCCATTGTAGAAGATCAGGAGTTTTAAACCTTCTTCTATTTCTTAACTTTTCTTATCTTTACTTTACACGAGAATCCGTGTCGATCCGGACTCTAAACTTATACAAGTTTACATATTAAATGACCTAAATATGAGAGATCTCTAGCCTTTTAATGGGTTTTACATGAGTAAGTCTTGAATGAGCTACTAATCAAGAGTGCTTATGCATTAATTATTTTGTATTACCATTTTGCAAATAGGAAACGTTTATTTAAAATATTAGTTTTCAAGAGCAAGTTGAGTATATAGCTTGAATGAGAAACATTCATTTTCAAAAAAAGATATTTATCATAACTTTACAAACAGAGCAATAAACATGCTTAAAATGAGAGTTATATAAACAATTAGCATTCACTACAAGAATGTGAAGTTTTAGCGATACACATTATTAGCGACGCACATGTGTGCGTCGCTAATAATGTGTATTCGTGACGCACAAGAGACCTACCATCCAATCAAACAAGTATGGATGGAAGGATAAGACCTACCATCCAACACAGCAAATAATGTAATCTATTTTGACTTGGTTACCTCTTTTAATATGCAAAACAGAATTTAAGAACATATTTATATGGTTTAATATTTGTTTTTAATAGTTAGCCAAGTAATTTAAAAAAAAAAATTGTAGAATTTTCATACCACGCATAGCTCATTCAACCATGTTTTCAAACCACGTTAACATATTTTTCTTTCACAAATTCAACTCACATTCGTTACTCTTTTGGTTGTGGTAGTGTATTTGACTACGTAATAACCAAACCTTCTCTCATTTTTATTTACAATAATCAGTAGTATTGCAAGCTTCCAAGTCTTGCTACATGCATTCTTTTCTACAAGTGTTTGATGTCAAACCCATCTCTACCATTCTCATTTATTTCATTGTAGCATTGTTTAGTAGAATGGTCAAATGATTAGATTGTTGACTCTGAAAAGAGAGATTTAAATACGAGAGTAATCACTTTCCGTAAAAATAAGAGTAATCTTATGCTTATCATATTTGTTTATTAAAAATAGTTTATGTGCTGATATGTTAGTGCTGCAGTGACTACATCACTAGGTAAATTACTTTTCGTCAAATTTGAAAGTAAGTATATATTACTCTAAAAATAATATTAAGAACTAAGTCTATCTCAAATGTATTCTTTGTTATACAAAATTGAAGTAATTATGAATTAGAAAATTCAAGAGAGGGACGTCAAAGATATTGTCTTTGTCACATTCCCAAATCCATCTTATGCCAATTAGGAAACGCAACTCAGTCCGAAGGCCAAAAATAGAGTCGGGTGATAATATAACAAAACAAATAATTAAAATGATGCAGAAGTGTGAAAACAAATGCACGACTATCCGATCAACGATACTAAACACATTAAATATAAATATATATATATATATATATATTTTGAGTCTTAAAAACATACAATCATAATAATTAACCGTCTCTACAAAAGCAAGTTGCATATTCTAGTCCCACAATATTACTACAAAAGATATGTACAATTTGCTTGTCTTGACATTCAATTCATGCTTGCTAAGAGTTTTGTTCAAGCTAGGTGCCAAATATGGTCTTAACTATTTATACCAAAAATGATTTCAAAAGTGTGAAGTTTTGATTGCTCTTCACCAGTACGGGACTGCCTCCCACTCAGCATCATTGTCTATAAATTCATGAATAAATTCATGTGAGTTTCCAAGCTTGGTGCTTGATTCGATCGAACCCATTTCAAAGCCCATGACTGCAACTTAAGTTCTTACTCTCATCTTTGGTCCGTTTTAGCTAATTTTTTGTTGTTTTATGATCCTTATGGCCTCCAATAGGCCTGACAAAACGGACGGGTTGGACAAATTTGGACGGATTGTAAACGAGTCGAGTCATAAATGGATTGAACCTATATTTGACCCGAATTGATCGGGTCGAATATAGGTTGGATCATAAATGGGCCAGGTTAATTCGAATTTGACCCATTACTCAACTTTTTTTAGAAACAAAACACTACTTAAGATTGTCACATCTCAATCAAGTAATATGACTAACAAAATTCATCACGTTTCTCTACTAAAACTTTTGTGAATACACATTAAAAAAAATTATTTTTCTATTAGTAAATCTAATCAGGCAAAATTTATAGTAATTGCTTTCACAAGTTCATTTTCTTTTCTAGCGTGAACTAAATTGTTAAACTTATAACAACTTAAATAGTTGTTTTGATAAATAACATTATCTAGGGACTTAAACAAAACTTGCAAGAGAATATAAATCTATGTAATTATCTCTGAACATTCATAACTTGACTAGGACTACAAGATTTCATAACTTCACTCATTAGAAATTATCCAATGAAGGTTCGCCACTTCAAGCTTTGAAAGAATAATGCAAGTGACAATATTAAGATATTAAGATCCAAGAAAGACCAAATGAAAGTCATTCATTGATATCTCATAATGAAAAAAAGAATTCCAATCACTGTCAATACATAAATTTCTTTTGTTTTTACCATAAAATTCTTTGGGATGAATAACTTGGACTTTTATTGGAAACAAAAGGAAAAAAGAAAAATAAATAAAATTGTGTCTACTAGTGGAACACTACCATATATATACCGTTATATATATATATATATGTGTGTGTGTGTGTGTGTGTGTGTAATTCATTTTGTTATGTATTTAAGTAGTGATAAGAAATTTTTTTTTTTTCATGATAATTAATATAGACTAATAAGATGAATTCATATTTTTGTATATGTATATCTTTGATGTGGTTTGTATATGCCAATTATTGTTTATAGAAAAAAATGATATTCAAAACTCCTAACGAATATCAATTCAACTTATTTTGAATCACAAGTTTTTGGTTTGTGTTTTGTTTATATATATTGTGATGTTGAATTACATTCTCTAAATATTAATTTTGTTTTTTCTCAAATAGAAATATAAATATAAATATATTTATTTTTATATATTTTTATACTATTTTATTATTTTTCATTCTCAACTAGTCCAACACATATATTCAACTTCCTTATTACTCAACTTATTTATGACCCATTAATTAAATGGACGAGTTAATAATGAGCGGGTTAGGACGAATTGACGAGTTTGGATAACATTTGACAACCCTAGCCTCCAGGTTAACTCCTTAAGTGTTGAAAACTAGATTGGTTTTTATTTATTCAGACTCATTTTCAAGGTTGATTAATGGCAATTTACGATTCTCACTACTTCACAGGGCCCTTTTCTTGGTGTATACAAGTCTATTACTCTTCAGAAAGATAAAGAATTAAATAGAAATTAGTACAAGCCTTGGTTGAGACCCAAATCGTGGCCCTCTATTTTCTCCCTCCACTTTCTCTCTCTGCTTCTTCTCAACAACTGTCGTTGTCTCCGTCTTTTTTTCACTCACAGTATATAAATGTGTATGTATACAAGCCTGCAATTCACCGCCTCTTTCTTCTTCACGCCCCTGCCTTCCTTTCCCCCAATCACATCCACATCCACACACACACACTTCACTTCACACTTTCATGCTTCACACACGCACTCACACACCTAAACACACACACACATTCACAACCAATCCTTCCTCCCATCTCTCTCTCTCTCTCTCTCTATATATATATATATATTCATGTATATATATAGATTCATAAATATTTTTGCCCATATGTATGTGTATACGTATAGGCATACGTGTATTTTCTTACATATTATGCCCGCCAGTGCCTACGATATAACGACAACATATATGTATATATACGTGTTTATTTTCTTTAATGTATTCTTTTTATTTTTTTCTTGATAATTATCTAATGATTATTTATTAAATAACTCCTATTATTCAATGTATAATCTCTTCTTTTTTTTGGGTTAATGATGTACTTGATTATCTATCTTTACTAACCTAGGTTAGGATTAGTTTTATATGTGATTAGATTCGATTGTCTATTCTTAACCTATCATATTACATATATTACTGTAAAGATTTTTTATTAAGTTACTTTTCATTACATTGCATGAAACTGTCCAATTCATTGAATAGAAATATAACAGTCTTTAAGATAATAATGATTCTCATTCAATAGAGTTTGACCATTTTTTGTTAAGTAATTTATTTTTAAGATACAACAAACTACAAAGTTACTAAATATATAAATAACAATTCTAAACAATTTTTTTCATATATATATATATAATTTTTTTTTTTACAAAATTTGAAAATTTATCTGGTAAGAAAAAAGGGAGAGGGAAGAATTTAATAATAATAGATTCTAGACCCCTTTATTTATAGATAATTAAGGGGTCACCAATTGCACTTCTGCTAAAAATTCACAACTCTTAAGAATTACCTCTCTCTAAGAATATACTTGTTAAATTTAAAAAGTTTTAAGGACATATATATACATATATATATATATATATCCAATATTACTAATAGTAATAGATGCAAAACGTATAACAAAGACTGTTCAAAATGCAAAATAAGACTTTTACTCTGTATGAATCAATCGAAAAAAGTTTCGTTTGACCCGTAAGCTGTAATTATTGAGACAAAATCAAATCGTTACTTTTTCTAGAATCCAAAAATCACTTTTGAATTTTCTGATCGCCTCTTTGTTACTTACCATTTAAATACACAATTTCATAAAAATAATAAGTTGTGAGAAAAGTCTTTAGAATTACTTAGCATCTTTGATAAATTTGTTATAATTTGGTTGAGTGGAGACAATTATAAGCTTAAAGATAGCAACTTTGATGCGCCTCAAAGTTGCTTGAATTTCATTATTCCTAATTATGTTTATTCCACTTTCCTAACGTTCCTCTTAATATCCTACATAAGCAAGACTAACACCGGATAATAGCCATTTATGAAAATGCTAGTATTAACTAGCAGCCAAAATTATCTTCTTTTTTGTATTCTTTTACACTTTTTAAATTATTAGGGTCAAGATAACCAAGTAGTAGAAGTATCAAACAGGTCGAGTTAGTCCAAATATGATATATTAAGAAGTGGCATGAGAGTAGGTGAGTCGGGTCAAATACGACACGACTTGGTGGGCGATGTCAGACTGACCATTCCAAGCTTGCGGCCCAAGCATGGCCCAAGTACGGGCACGGCACAACACGATATATTTTTTATTTTCTTGTCAATTATTTTATATTTTAGTGTCAATTATGAATTTTTTTATTTTTCAATATTACTACTGGACTAACAAAGTTAAATAAAAATATTAGACCAACAAAAAAATACAAAAATTAAATAACAAAGTAAATATATATATATATATAAAACTAAAATTTAAAATGATAGCAAACTAAATTAACTACAAAAAAATAAATAGTATTAACTAACAATTTTAGAAAAAAAATATAAATAAACAAAATAAAGTAAATTTTAGACTAACATTTTAAAATTAAGTAAATAACTTAAAAATATATACCATGCAAGTTTAGCATTTTAAAAAAAAAAAAATTGACTTGAAAAAAAAATATAAAGGGAGACTGGCCTGTAAGTCGGCACTAACACGGCCCATTAGGATAGCACAGGCACATACTGTATTAGGCCTAGGCATTTCAGAAAGTGACACGGCACGACATAAAACACTTAGTTAATAGACTAACAAGACACAACATGAAAGCACAAATGAATTCACCCTTAACTGGTTATGTCGGATCGAGTTGGCTCGTTTGACACCTCTACCGAGTAGTCATCCTTGACAATTTAGGAGTTGTTACAATGAGTTGAACATTTGGGTAGCTTAACTCAAATCCATTTCAAATTTTGCTTATCCATTCTATCTCTATTTGTCTACTACTTTTCATGTTACAAAAGTAAATGCAGTAAACAGTTTAATAGGTTTAGCAATTGACGTAGAACAAGTGATTTTACATTTCATGGATTAACAGGAGCGTCTCAAGATTCATTCGAAGTAAAATCGTGCGTAGATGGCAATGACCCGAGATGACCCCAAAAAAAAAAAATTGACCTGAGTTTGACCCACCAATTTTGACTTATTTTCTTGAATTTTTCGGTTTTTTAATTATGTTTGAATTAGTATTAGTAGTTACACATATTGTTTTAAAAGATTTTTATTGAGGTTACAACTCTTAAGAATTACCTTTCTCTAAGAATATACTTGTTAAATTTAAAAAGTTTAAGGATATATATATATATATATATATATATATATATATATATATTACAAATAGATGCAAAACGTAAAACAAAGACCGTTCAAAATGCGAAATAAGACTCTTACTCTGTGTGAGTCAACCGAAAAAAGTTTGGTTTGACCCGTACGCTATGACTATGGAGACAAAATAAAATGGTTACTCTTTCTAGAATCCAAAAATCGTTATTGAATTTTCTGATCTCCTCTTTGTTTCTGACCATTAAATACACAATTTCATAAAAATAATAAGTTGTGAGAAAAATATTTAGCTGAAATTTGTTATAATTTGTTTGAGTGGAGACAATTATAAGCTTAAAAGATAGCATCTTTGATGCGCCTCAAAGTTGCTTGAATTTCTTGATTCCTAATTATTTTTATTTCACTTTCCTAACGTTTCTCTTAATATCCTACCTAAGCAAAACTAACACCGGATAATAGCCGTTAATGAAAAATGCTAGTATTAACTACTAGCACGCAAAATTATCTTTTTTTTTTTTAGGTATTCCTTTACACTTTTTAATTCATTGGAGTCAAGATAACCGAGTATTAAGGTGTCAAATAAGCTGAGGCAACCCAAATATGACATATTAAGAAGCGGCATATGAGTTGGTGGGTAGGGCCAGACATGACACGGCTTGGTGTGCCGTGTCGAATCGACCATCCCAAGCTTGATGCCCAAGCAGGGCCCAGGTACTGGGCACGACCTAACATAGTATATTTTTTTATTTTCTTATCAATTATTTTATATTTTAGTGTCAATTATGAATTTTTTTTTCAATATTAATATTGGACTAACAAAGTTAAATAAAAATATTAGACCAACAAAAAATTACAAAAATTAAATAACAAAGTAAAAAATAACGATAGCAAAGTGTGTGTGTGTATAGTAGTATATATATATATATATATATATATATATAAAATGAAAACAAAGTATTAACTAACATTTAAAATGATAACAAACTAAATTAACTAGAAAAAATAAATAGTATTAACTAACAATTTTAGAAAAAATATATAAATAAACAAAATAAAGTAAATTTTAGACTAACATTTCAAAATTAAGTAAATAACTTAAAAATATATATCATGCAAGTTTAGCATTTCAAAAAAAAAAAAAAATTGACTCGAAAAAAAAAATATTTAGAGGGAGACTGGCCCACCGGTTGGCACGACAGGGCCCATTAGGATAGCACAACACGGGCTGTGTTAGGCCTAGGCATTTCAAAGAGTGGCACAACATGGCATGGAATACTTAATTAACAGACTAATAATACATGACATAAAAGCACGAATGAGCCCACCCTTAACTGGTTATATCGGATCAAGTTGGCCCGTCTAACACCTCGGATCTATTCATTAAAAAGAATCGATTCAATACATTTCTTATGTACCCAATTTTACTTATCCATTCTATCTCTATTTGTCTACTACTTTTCATGGTACAAAAATAAATGAAGTAAACGGTTTAATAGGTTTAGCAATTGATGTAGAACAAATAATTTTTCATTTCATGGATTAACTGGAGCATCTCAAGACTCATTCGAAATAAAGTCGTGCGTGGATCGACAATGATATGAGAGGACCCAAAAAAAAATTGACCCGATTTTGACCCACCAATTTTGACTCATTTCTTTGAAATTTTCGGTTTCTTAATTGTGTTTAGTAGTTGTTCCGTAAGTATTTGAAATTTTTCGGCTTCTTAATTTTGTTCAAATTAGTTTAGTAGTTTCTTATTCCGTAAGTATAAGAAATTAATAATTTCTTAAATATACTAGTAGAAGAAATTAATAGTCTATTAAAATTAGTAGTTTTAGATCTATAAATATGATGTATTAGATTTCTTACTATTCAGCTTATCAATAATATTTTAACAAAATGAAGGTGTTTTTCTCTTGTTAGGAGAAGAGTCTCCAAATTACTTGATTTTTAATAAATTCGACATATTTAGCCTCTCTTTCACATTTTTGTATTAGATTAACAATATTATCATTTTTTTTTTCTCCCCCTTCGTTTAGGTGGAATAGAAACAAATAAGTCATGGTAGAGTTGGGCACGACTATGAACACATAGCATTATGTTTTCAAATTGTTGTTGCTTTCATGACTTTTCCATTTGCAAGTTAATTTTTGTTGCTTTCTTGGTGATACCCTATTTTTTAAGCCATGTCACAGCTTTTTTTCCCCCCTTAAAAACCAATTATTTAATGTGAAAGTATTTTATACTTTTTTTTTTCATTGAAGGTACTATGTAACTTATAGATTTTTTAAAATAGTTCAATCTCTCCAAAAAAAGGCATTAGTGTGGAAATTAAAGAAAGTAAAAAAAAAATAAAAAAGATTTATTGTTTAATTTCAATATTTAATTATTTTTTAAAAATATATATTTATGTTATTATGTTAACTACACACATGAGACTTATTTCGACTTCTAATACTTACTCCTTAATTATGAAAGCAATCAAACAAATTGATCTGACGACAACATTTTGGTCTATTTAATTTCATCTGTTATTCTTTTTACCCCCCCAAAAAAAGCAAATGTAAGAGGGAAGCAAGAAATTTAGATATATTTCATTGACATAATTTACAAGATTAAAAAAAAATTATGAAGCAAATGTAGTAAAAAGTAAAGTATATTAGGTAGTAATACCATTTGGTTTAGTTGAATTCGGTAGGCCGATGCAAGGAGGGCAAGTGGGGGCATGATTCTCTCAAAAAAAAATTTGATATTGTATTTTTTATTACTAATTTTGTTAAAATATTTTAATAAAATAAAGCTTGCCTCTCCTAGTTTTTTTTTTTTTTATATATATTCACATGAATTTTTATAAATTTTAATATTTTTAATTTGTTCTTTCTTAATTAAAATTTCTTAATCCGATTATTAGGTGAATTATAAAGCCAAGAAACATATACTTAGTCAACCACTATGAATCCATCTTCTGTTTCCATGACTTTTCACTTGTAACTTGATTTTTTTTTATAAAAAAATATAGAAGTTGTGTGTATTTGTTATGAAAGCAACAATATAATTTTAATAACTAAATTATATATCTTCTACACACACACACACACACACACACACATATATATATATATAATTACAAGCTGTTTTTTTTTTTTTCAAGAAACATGCATGTACAAAGGGAAGGAGGCAAGCAAATTAAATATAATTGATGATATCACTAACAAGACTAGATAGCATATTTTGTTTATTTAATTGACAGCTATCTGAATTATTAGTGTTCTTAATTTATCTGCCTAAGTTGAGAAAATAATTTGTAAATCTCCACCAAGTATGTGTGTGTGTGCGCACGCGCGTATATACGTGTGGGTGGCAAGTTCTACTACCTCAGCAACCTATTCCTTCAACTTTAAAGTAGAGAAAACAAAAAATAGAAAATGCGGATCTGTGGTGCGTTACGTAGACTTTTTCAGGGGGCTGTTGAAGTGTTTTTAATGCATAAATGTGGACAAGTGTCGGAAAGTAAGTCGGTCATACAGGGTGTAAGGTGACACAACTGGACCAATCGCAGTCATCCATCTGATGAGATGTTTGACATTGAAGGGATTAAAAGAAAGTATACTCAAATATTAGTATAAGTTAGGCTCAAAAATCCAAAAATCACTCAACAATCGTGTGCATATGGAAAAGCATATATGTCTTAGCTTTACAATTTTTATGTAATTTCTTCTTTGTTATCTAAAAAAGGCTGGCGGAGTTTTTTTTTTTTCAATTTCTTTTATAATCACTCTTTGCCTGTGTAGATAATATAGACTGTGAATTTCATATTATGAACGATTAGTTTTAAAATATTAATTCTGTAAAATTGAGTATTTTAAAATAATTAGTTGTGTTTTCCCTTTTATTATAGATTAAATATATAATATTTTAATATATGAGGACACAATCATAATTAATAGAAAAATATTTGTTCATTTTCTCCTCGACTCTCTTTCCAAATGTTAAAACAGACCCGTGAGGGCAGATTTGGATTAAAGATTTAGGGGGTAAAATATTAAATTAGAATGAATAATACTATCTTTACTTTAATATTTTATCAAAAAAATTTACCTGCTGACGTAGCTGTTTTTGGTGCTAGTGAATTTAGCCTCTTGGTGCTAGTCATGTTCAGGTGAGTTCAAGAGACTTAATTGACTAGTACTAAAAGACTTAATTGACTAGCACCCTTATATAACAAGAAACTTAATTGACTAACACCAGAACAGTCACGTCAGTAAATAAGAAAATTTGATAAAATTTTATGATATGGATAGCATTACTCAATTAGAATTTGAGGGGGTCTTTTATTGAATATGAAAAAATTTGGAGGAAGGGGATTTCTAATTTTTTTTTTTTAAAAAAAAAATCTATAAAAAAGAATGGTAAAAAAATTATATTTTCAGAAATTTTTGATACTGTAGAACCGCCTTTATCGACTTGTTTGGACAGTTTCAGATTTTGATAAATTCTGAAAAATTGATTAACGAGAAATAGATTTAAAAAATATAATCAACTTATTATTTGAATAAAAATTATATAAAAATGATTTCAACTGTTAATTTTTTATTTTATCTTTTATATTGTATATATCTAAGGATTTATAAGGAGTGGGTTCATGGATAATAATTTGTTTAGTTTTTTAAAATCATGATTTTACAAAACTCTATTTTAAAAATACGTGAGTAAGGCCACATGCCCCCAAACGGACTCTTTGAGGCACCACAGCAATGCTGTTGCAAGAATCTGCATGGAAAACCCAAAACGCGTAAGCACGAGGCAAAAACAAAATCATAAAAGAAGTGCAATTGAGGAATGCAGTCCCCTGAGTTTTAACTGAACATTAAAAACACATAGATATATAATATATAATACTCACTGGTTGATATCAACATCTTATTTGAAGTACAAGTCATAAGTTGGACAAAGTCAACGGAACTTGATTTTGAAAAATAACTATATATATAAATTTAAAATAAAATGAGGTCTACTCAAATATCTGACTGTTAAAATTGCAACTCAATTATCAAGATAAAATGTTCTCTTTTAATTGATGCACTTAGTTCAGAGATTTATGATAAAGGAGTTTACTTTTTCTATAAATGGTTTTCTTTCTTTTTTTAATCTTTCATTAAATAACAATTGTTTTCTACATTTTCCATATTATTATCATTATGATTTTTTTAATTTGAAATTTTTTTGATGTAGCAATGTTATACTTTTTAAATTTATACTGCAAATTTGTTTTCCAAATGATATAATACTGACATATTAGTTTAATTATTGTGTTACAATATTTTAAATTATGTAGTTAATATAATACAAACCATATTAGTGTTGCGTTATTTGATATAATTTTTTTTTTTTTGATAAAAGGTATTCCGGGATTAGATTAAGTCTTTATGTATGAGAGTCAGATTCATCTTTTAAGTTCTACTTATTAAAAATTCGTACAGAAAATATTTAAATTTGAGATGCTTGAATTTTATCTTTAACATCTTTATCGTCCAATCACGCATCCGGATGATTATTTAGGATATAATTTTAAGAAAGTCAATTATTATTATTATTATGGGTTTTTGATATGCAATTCTTACCACAGAGAATAAATCCAATTCTAACCCAGCGGCTCGGTTACACCGAACTTTGGGTAGACACCGCCAAACTTTAAGTCTGTTTTGACCAAATCCATGTTAATGAAACTTGTATGCTGTAAAATCTTCATAAAAAAAAAAAATAAATAAAAATGGAAAAACGGTGGACATGGACACAGATTGCATATATATATATATATATATATATATATATGGTATGGGGGCATGGCCACCTGTGAATATTAATTTTATATAGTTTCAGTCGTTTTAAGGCGCCCTTAGCTCTTACGTTCATATACTGGTAAATGTTTTCAACTTTATTAAAATACCACGTCTCACTTCCTCTAGTTTTTGTTTTTTCTGGGTCCAATCCTTGCGTCTCTGGCTGACCACTGGAAATCTTTTCTCATTGTTCCTTTTAAAGCCTCATTTCTCTGAACCCATTAACGCTTCATCTTCTTCACCCTGAGAGTTTTTGTTTTGTGTTTATCTTCATTAAATTAGCATGGAATTAGAGCAACCCACGTTGAGAAACACCCTGAGTACTGATCAAAAGATAGACCCACCAAACCATGCCAAAACTTGTACCAGCACCACCATCACCATCACCTCACCTAGACCAAGCACCACTTTTCTGTCAACCGATGAGCTGAGTCGTCACAGCATAGAGTCATTTCAGATGATGGAGAAGGGTGCAGTACCCAGAAGCGATTCTGCAGATGAGAAGCTGTCTTGGCTTCGTTCTCAAATCATTGGCAACGACGCAGAATTTTATTCCCCCTTTGGAAAACGCCGGCTCACCTACGCTGATCACACCGCCTCTGGCCGGTCTTTACACTACATAGAAAACTACATCATCAAGAATGTTCTTCCCTACTATGGTGTGTTAATCATCTCTCTCTCTCTCTCTCTCTCTCTCTCTCTCTATATATATATATATATATTTATATATATGTACATATAGTTTTTGAAAATTTTAACCTACTAATGTTGATTAATTTAGTTGAGAAAACTTGAAGTTGAACTAACATTGTCATTGAAAAATGCAAAAGTCAACTATAATTGAAATACCCATTTGTGTATAGGAAATAGTCACACCGGTGACAGTTACGTGGGGCACCGGACGACGAAAAGGGTGCACCAAGCAGCCGAGTACGTAAAGAGATGCTTAGGAGGTGGTCCTGATGATGCACTAATATTTTGTGGGTCAGGCACAACTGCAGCCATTAAACGGCTCCAAGAAGTTATGGGACTCACTGTTCCATCAATCTTGAGAGAGAGGCTATTAAAATGTCTAAATAGTGAGGCAAGATGGGTTGTTTTCGTTGGGCCTTACGAGCATCACTCAAACCTCCTCTCATGGCGGCAAAGCCTAGCAGAGGTGATAGAGATTGGTTTGGATGAAAATGGGTTGTTGGACGTGGAGACTCTAAGACTCAATCTTGAGTTTTATCGATCTACCAACCGGCCAATATTGGGTTCTTTCTCGGCTTGCAGTAATGTCACAGGCATTTACTCGGACACACGAGCTCTTGCCCGGATTCTTCACCAGTATGGAGGCTTTGCTTGCTTTGATTATGCAGCAAGGTATGCAAATTATGTCCATAAATATACACACACACACACACACACACATACATGTATCATTGTTAAAGCCTGATTTAAATATTGTATGGACAGTGGTCCTTATGTGGAGATCAACATGAAATCTGGGGAGATTGATGGCTATGATGCTGTTTTCCTTAGCCCTCACAAGTTCGTCGGTGGACCAGGGTCACCGGGCGTCCTTGTAATGAGCAAAGGCCTTTATCAGCTAAGATCTTCACCTCCATCAACTTGTGGAGGAGGAACTGTTGATTTTGTCAATGGCTTCAATGAAAAGGTAATTTGTCCTCTCTCAAGATATTAGATTTGGTCAAGCCTTTTGGTAGTCCTTATATACGAACTGCCAATTCGCGGTCTAAGAAGTGGTCTGACTTTTTGTTTTCAACTGTTTGCTTTTGTCAATGGCGTCCATGAAAAGGTTACCCAACTACCCAAAATTCCACTTGGTGTCACATGAAATTGCCCAAGTCGTGCAAGCAACAGCATAATTAACTTGACTCATATAAATGTATTGTGCAAATCTTACTTCCAGGACACATTATATGTGGACAACATAGAAGAAAGGGAAGACGCCGGAACTCCACCCATCATACAGAAAATTAGAGCAGCGTTGGCTTTCTGGGTAAAAGAATACATTGGTTATGAATTGATCCAAAGACGAGAGGAAAACTACATTGAAAAAGCACTAGAAAGGCTTCTTCCAAATCCAAACATTTGGGTTTTGGGAAACACAAGCGCCAAGAGACAAGCTATTCTATCTTTTCTTGTTCACTCTTCTACCTATTCTTCTTCAGCTGAAATGAGTAGTGACTGTAACATAGATGAAAAAGAGATAAGAGGACTTTACATGTGGAGAGAGACAGGCAACAAGAGAGACAAGCCTCTTCATGGGCCTTTCGTCGCAAAGCTCCTCAATGACCTCTTCGGCATCCAGGCTCGAGGTGGGTGTGCCTGTGCAGGGCCCTACGGACACAGTTTGCTCAATGTTTATGAGTCTCGCTCACTTGAATTCAGGTCTGCAATTCAAATGGTAAGCATTACAATATTTTTTTTGGGGTTCAAAACTTGGTAAAATTGTTATGCATTTGGCACCATCTCATGTTAATTTTCATGCATCTGACAGGGTTACACCGGAGTGAAGCCTGGGTGGACCAGAATCAGCTTCGCTTACTACATGTCGAATGAAGAATTCGAGTTCACTCTAGCAGCAATAGAGTTCATAGCCATTTATGGGCAGAGGTTTCTACCCTTGTACCGCTTCAATTGGAAAACCGGTGCCTGGACTTTCAAGAAAAAGGCTTTCAAGGAGACTGTTCAAGGGAAAGAGCACAATTGCAATTTCTGCAGTCCACCATTGGCCAGTGTGATGCAGGCTTTGAACCTAGACAGTAATGAATCAAAAGAACACAATACTGCAGATGCTAAAGATGATGGGGTCATCAGCAAGTATGCATCATATTTGGAGACTGCCAAGCGGATAGCGAGCCTTCTCCCAAAATTCCCTTCTCAGCGTAGGGTTCCAGATGACATAGACCTCGACCTCGTGCTCTTCAGAATCTAGCTTTATCTTCATACTCCAAATAGATTTCAACATACCGTATTTCATTCATTCTTTTTGTAACATGCTTTGGCTAGACAATATACGAGTACATACCACTAAGGGATATGATTATACACATTAAGAAGTGACATGGATACGCACACAAAATATGAGAAGTTTGTTCATCATAAATTGCATCTAGTTTGGGCAAAAATATTCTGTGGTACATGCCAAGTGATGGCTTAAATTGCAATGTAAGGGCTCAACCATATAAATAAACTGTTGATAATACTTGTTAAACCAATGTTAGGAGGAGAGGAAGGGAGGGGGGTTTGAATAAACTGACTAATTTACAAAGCAGTCAATCCCACTTGAAGTCATCTACATCACAAAATTAGTTACAAAAATGACAATTTGCATCCTCCATTCAATCTCTTTCACCTTTCCAAGGCCCGAGCTATGTGAGTTGCCATAAAATTCAGCTGCTTCCCAACATCCTTACTAAAACAATGTTTCCATCCAATGATACTAGAACATGTAGTATTGTCTGTGGACAAGTCTCTCTGCCAAAAAAATAATCGTCATTGATCAAATCAAAGTCAGAAAATGAGAGCAAGGGAAGAAATGGTCCCACCAACTGCGGGAACATGTCACCTTTTCATTAGACCAGAGCACTTCTAAGTCCACTTCAGCTGATGGTTCCAAGATGCACCAAATGTTCACTTAACACTCAAGAGAATAACTCCAGCATGGTAGGAGATCCAAAAATATACCTGAAGAAAAAAATGTGGAACTACTGATTAAGGCACAGAAATAACTTGTTCTACTCCAAGAAATATGTCTAATTGCTCCTTGTATGGCTAATGATGCAAACCCATTAAAGTACAGCAGCCTGCATGTAATTAAATTTGTAGGACTTATAAAGGAATAGAGAGGGAGGGAGGTATCTATTAACATTTTTCTGTTTGGTATTTACAGGCCACACGAACCAGCAATACTATTTCCTTTTGGTCCCTCAAAGTAATCTAACCCACCGGCCATTGAGGATCAAGGCACACTAAGCTGCTAAAGTTTCATGGAGACCAACAAAAGGTGGTAGCCTAAGTGAACACAAGGTGCACTTATAGTAAACATGGAAGTTGCATCTTTATTGCACCACAAGAAGGAAAATCAATAAACCCTACTGGAGGCTCTTTTACCTTCATAGGTCGGTCTTACCAACTGCTAGAAGATTACATAATTAAGTTACACCCTCTCTAAGAGCGTAAACTTTTGAGATAGTTGGTGGTTTAACATCTATTGTAGCATGCAAAGGTCCCAGGCTCAAGCTTCACTGTTACCCTGTAAATTAAAATTGATGCATGCGTTGGCCCACTCATGGTAAAGTTTGGCCACATGTGAAGGATGTGTTAGAGTATTAAATAATTAAGTCACACCCACTCTAATAGCTTAAGCTTTTGGGATAGATGCTGGTTTAACACCAACCATGCAGTGTTTAAGATACCTGTTTGAGGATGCCCCATCAACTCATACTGGAACATTTCTCATAGAAAGTAACATTTAAAAGATAAAGAAATTACTTACACGCCAAATGTAAAATATATGTTGAATGTTATAGGAAATGACTGGCCATCAAGAGTTGTGGCTTCTCTTCGTTCTCTTTAATCTCCATTGAGGCTTCAGCTTTAATTTCCTGAACCCTTTTATCCCAAATTCCATCTATCAGCTTCCAAGTTTCGTCACTAATGATTTGGGTCTGCAAAAAAATGAAAAATACCAACATCAGTCTGTCATGAACACAAAATACAGTGGCATGGCAAGACTAGACTATAGTCTGTACTCTAGACTTACCTCCATGGGACGAGGTGCACCAAAAGTTGAGAACCCCACATTTCCAGGGGCAAAAGTCACCCTCCCTGGAAGTGAAATGCCATGGATTCCCCATCGTCCAGCATACATTAGAGCTCCATATTCATCTACAGGACTCACAGCAGGCTGAATAATGACCAACAGAATAAGAATCAGTATGTTCACATCGTAAAATATAAAATCGCAAAACACCAAACAGAGTCCGTAGTATACTTCACCATCTGAGCATTGTGTCAATATTAGGTAAAATAAAATTTTGTGGAGTTCAAGTTGTAATCTACTGACTCTCCAAATTCAGAGTCAGAATGTAAAGTACTCGTTAGATGGTATGAAGATTTGGGAAGGAATGTCAATACAAAATTTTTGCAGTTATATCTTTCAATTCAAATCAATGGCTTTCCTTCTATGTTCACTAGAACAGATTCCCCTCTTTATTTATGTTTATGCAAACCAGCAACCTAAAAAGAACCAGGATTGTGTAATTTGGGTATCATGAAAACTATAATGCATTTACAAGTTAACAAAAATTAAGAAGTCACAACTATATCTAAAAACACCAAAAAAAAAAAAAAAAGTAGTAGTTTTTAAGCTATGACGAGAACACTTGTGTAAAAAGGTGGTGGGGTGTAAGTATACAGTGGTGGAGCCTGGATTTGTTCTCCACGGGTTCATTCAACAAATATGAATTATATCAATATTCATTTCTATGAATTTTCTTTTTTTGATAAGTAAATGTTATGTATAAATCAAAACCGCCAAAGGGGGCAAACCCAATTACAAAAAAAAAAGAGACTTAATATTTAACATCTCAATCCAAACAAAAATTCTGCGTAAGAATCTACACAAGATTTTTTATGTTTTTGATAGGTAGCACACACGTCCCAACTAGGACTTGATTACTACACCTCTTCCTTTGGGAGTGACAGGAGATACAACTTAAGCTAACAGCTAGTGGTAAGAATCTACACAAGATATATGACTTTACAAACCAAAAGTATAACAATTTTTTTTAATTTAAAAAAATGCGTCTTTAAACCTATTAGGGGACATCATCTCTCCTTCAAAATTCTTCCATTTCTTTCTCTTCACAAGCTCCACAAAAGCGCAAAGGAGTAAGTTTCTGAACCTGCTCAACATTTCTCCTACCTCGATTCCCTTGCCACCCACTCAAAAATCATTCACCACCGACAGCATAGCCCAAAAACACCCCAAAAGAGAAAAGAGAAGATACCACATTCCCCTTACAAAGGAGCAATGGAGGAAAAGGTGATTAATTCTCTCTTCCTCTTTGCCACAGGGTAACATTTTTTGAGCAATTTTAGCCTCTCCTTCGAAGATTGTCCATTGTCAAGACAACCCCCAAGCAATCGACCAAGCAAAAAATGCTATATTCACCCGGGCTTTTGAACCCCATGTTATCCTCCAAGGGAACTTGCATGGCCCTCTACAAGTCATATCTTTGTAAAACAAACGAACAACGAATTTCTTTGAAACATCCACATTCCACCATAGAAATCCTCCAAACCTTTAACCATCCTAAATCACTGCAAAAATTCCCTAAGGCTCATGGCCGCCTCCAACTCCCAATCTTGGAAGTTCCTCCCAAAATAAGTAACCAAACAACACCCTCCTCCGAGAAAGATTTGTAATCGACCGTCAAAGCATCTGGATCCGAAGCATCTAGAATTGGAGTGGGAACCTCTCCTTCAGTGTCATATTGCCAGTCCAAATGTCTTCCCAAAATTTCACTCTCAACCCACTCCCAATCTTGAACAAAAAATAACGAATAACTCCTCCTTTCGAATTGACTTCCGCATCCCCACCCCACTAGACCCCTCAACCTTCATAGAGAACCAACCACATGGCTCACATCCATGCTTGGAAATAATGATATCTCTCCATTTGACATTCGACTCCATAGCGAATCACCAAAGCCACTTACCGAATAGTGCCTTATTAAAAGCTTGCAAATCCTTTATCCCCCAATAGACCTCCTAGCATAGGAAAAAGAGACATGAAGTATGTTCGGAGACTGGCCAACGTACTCTTACTCAACGTGATCCTTCCTCTTTAAGATAAATATTGATGCTTCCACATTGCCAACCTCTTTTGAAATCTATCCACCACTGAGTCCCATTTAGTTGTAACCTTAGAGAAAGCACCCAAAGGCGGCCCTAAATAAAACGGGGGAAAGTGACCAACTTTACAACCCAAATTCCATGTCAAGCTCCCCGTCTCCTCCCCCACCATAATAAGCTCACTCTTTCTCTAGTTATCCTTAGAGGCAATATAGCGAACACATCTCAAATAACATAAATGTCTCTCCTCAACCCCACAAAAAAATGATCTTGTCATCCACAAATAGAAGATGAGATATCTCAATCCTATCCCCCCGCTTCATTTCCCACAAAAAAGCTTCTTATATGGCAACCATTTATTGCCTTGGCATCATCCTACTTAGCACCTCCATAACAATAATACAAAAAAAAAAAAAAAAACAAGGAGAGAAGATTCTCTTTCCTAAAACCTCTCGAGCTTTTGAAGAAATTTGTCAAAGCAATGTTCACCAACATAAAAAAAAAAAAGATACCAAAACATACACCACCCCATCCACCTACACTACCAATCCCCCAAACCCATTTTACAAAAGATAAATAGAAAAAAGTTTCCCTTATCAGTTACCATGATTATATGCCTTCTCAATATGTATCTTGCTAGTCCCTTATCATAGCATCTCCTCCTTTCATCAATGCACTCGGTAGCAATCAAAGCCATTTCCAAAATTGCACCCCACCCCCCCCCCCCCCCCCAAAAAAAAAAAAAAAAACAAATGCATTATGGCTATCAGAAATTAAAGACCCCAAAACCCTTCTCACCCATCAAGAAAGAACTTTAACCACCAACTTATATACTCCTCCATGAAACTAATAGGCCTAAAATCAAGAATACTTTATGTTCAAACCTTTGGAATCAAAACAATAAAAGATGTGTTAGGCTTTTTTCAAAGGTCCCATGCCCATGAAACCATCGTATCTAATGTTTTGAAACCCATACCATTCTCAAAATTGGAAAAATGACCCGGTCAACTGTTGGGTTAACCGGAATCAAACAGTGATGTCATAGTTACGTTATAAATATATTTATTATTAATTTTAAGAATATATAAAATTATTAAAAAAATTAAAAAAATCTAAAATTTATTATCACCTTAGTAAAGCTAATGATATTTAAAATAGCAAAACACAAAAAATATTCAAAACAATATAATAATGCTCAAAATAATACAACAATGGTACAAATATTGTATTTTAAAAAATATTTCAAATATAAAAATATGATTTCATAAATTTTAATTAATTATTTTAAATATAAGAATTACATTCTTAAAAAACAAGATTTACATGACTCCAAATTCATAGTAATAAATAATAAGTACAGAATAATTTTTCAACTTTATATAACATTTTCAGTCAGTTTCAATAGGCGGTGCTCTCTTTTACAAAGTCCCTGGATCGGATGTAAGAGAGTAGCTGCAAGACTTGAATGCTTATAAATGCACATGATCTATTTAAATAAAAACATACTTCAATCCATTTTCCCACATCGAACAAAGACAAAAGGCTGAAAGGATTATAAAATGATTCCTAGGCTGGCACTTCTTGTAGGCTTGTAGCATTTGAGTGAGCACGGGTTTCAAAGAGGTGCATTTAATGTACAAAACTTAAAAAAAAATTAACTGCACAAGCTGTCTAAGAATTGGATTGGGACTGGACGGTTTCTTTAGACAGTCAATAGTTTAACTAAACTGCTGGTTTTCCAGTTTTTACTATAGAAAAGGGTTTTGTGCTATTAACTGATTTTAAGTAAGCAAACCAACCGGATCAAGAGTTGGTTCCCAATTCAACCGGCCGGTCCCCTTTTTAAAACATTGATCATATCCCTCTAAATTACTGACCGACAATGTTGAAGAACGTCGTGGAGAATCTATCTAGACACGACACTTTATCACCTTCACACGATTGCAAGGCATCCACCACCACCTGTTCAATAAAAGATTTCTCCAACTCCACCCTCACTCTAACCCTTAAAGCATCAAACTCCAATTATCCAAATTTGGTTTCTTCTCACAAATCTCCTTGTATAAGGACTCATAGAAAGAAGAGATGCCCCTTTTCACTTCCTCCTCCTGAGAGAGAATCCCATCATCAATGATCATCTTGTGAATATTGTTTCTTCTATGATGAGCATTCGAACCATGTAAAAAAAAAAGCCTTGTGTTCCTATCCCCCTCTATCAACTACAGGGCCCTATATTTTTGCCTCCAACTAATCTCCTCCGCCTTCAAAATTCTACCCAAGTCCTCTCCCAACCCATCTCTAAGGATCTTATCATCTTTTGCGAGAGTACCAAATTGTTCTTTAGCATCCACACCTTTATACCCTGAAGAATCCTTACCTTTTTCACCTTGAGATTCCCATAAACTTTCTTGTTCCACTTTTTCAGATCTTCATTCAGCAGCCTCAACTTGATGGCCATAACATAGCCTAGAGTAACCAGATTTAATAATTCTGTGACCAGCCATTAATCAAATCCTTGAATTTTGGTTCCTTCAGCCACATGTTCTTGGCATGGACGGGATGTAAGATAGATAGAAGAGCTAAGAATACTTGGAGGGTGGCTCCTATTTGTCTATTAGAGAGCATTTGGAAAGAAAGAAATACGAGTCTTTTTGAAGATGTAAAGCAACCCCTTGTGTCCTTCAAAGACCATTTCTTACATAACAATGATGCTTATCCTGAAAATGCTATTTTTATAGTCGATTTTTTGGGGTCTTTGAGACCTATGTAAAGTTAGTTTAATTTTTGTATGGGTTTTTCCCCCTTGGGCACCTTTTATAATATTACTCTTTACTTATCAAAAAAAAAAAAAAATGTTCTAAACTTAAATGAAGTTCTTCCCCTCTTTGCCCCAAAGTCCAGCAGTAGAGGGATATGATCCAAGGCTGGCCTGGGAAGGCAGGCCCAGCTCTGCAAGTTCCTCGGCCTGCCTCCTCTCACCAGCCCTTTGCTAGATTCCCACCATTCTTCTATTCATTTTCCTGCCCTCAGCACTGAGAGTTCATGCAGCCCACCTTTATCCCCTAGATTACCTCTCCTCCCATTGCTCTCAAAGCCTCCAAACCACAACTGTCTTCAGTTGGCCTCTCTGCATTGCAACATCACATTCACCCCCCTGGTTCTGTAATTTTCCCTCCCATTCTCCAACTGAACTCCGGTCTCCTAAACTATAGAGTTGGGCCTGTTTAATTCTGGAACGTCCATATTCTGGACCGGCCCATTCACTTTAGAAGAGCACACATCATTTATGCTGTTAGTATTTACTGGCTTTACCACATCAAATTACTTGTGTCATAATATGATTTTTATAATAGTCAAGTTATTAAACACATGTGGTGTCCAGCTGTAGACAATGCACAGTGCACACAAAAATCACAAGTTAACAGAACACAATGTACCAAAGAAGATTCTTTTTCTTTTTGTTCTCGCTTACCCAGGATGAAACTTCATATGTTTTAGACTATAATAGTACGAAAATGTGAAAAATTTATATTTTTTAGTCATATTTAAATATTTTTTCCAATTTAATTTATTAATAAATATATTTATTACATAATTATTACGTCATGGTTCGATTTTGGTTGAACTGACGGTTGAACCAGTGACTTGTGACCTAGCCTAATTTCTGGTTCGATTGAACAGTCTAAGTTTTAAAACATTGCCTAAAACAAAAGGGAGTTGGGGAAAAGGGGGGAAGGGGATGGCTTAACCCAATTGACAAAAGGGCCCTAGACCCACTTGACGAGAAATTGACAAAACTGTGAGAGGAGGGAGAGAGATCATTGATGAGAGAGACAGAGATTGACATATTGTTGATGGGGAACCCACTTGATGCAACAAACGATGAGATAGAGTGAGAGAGCACAGGAGAGAAGGGGGGAAAGATATTGTTGATGAGAGAGAGAGGTGACGACAACGAAGAAGAAAAAGAATGTACCATACACATTCCCGACGGTCGGCCATAGTGAATCACTCCAATTTGGTGTTGGTGGTTGTGATTTGCACAAGCACAAAGCTAAGCCATTGTCCCTCTTCTTTTTTTTGAATACCGTGAAAATTTTCTTCATCTTCTTCTCTTCATCACTATCTCCATGTTTCAGATGTGTCCCGACGTGTATGGAGCATGTCCGAAATTTTGGAAAATATAAAAAAATTGAGACTCCTTTTTCACGTGTTCGAGCGTGTCAGGAAAGTGTCAATGTTCCAGACATGTCGGATACCGACACTCCGGCTTGTTTAACGTGTCAGTACTTCTTAGGAACAGGCATTGTAAGTGCAAGAGTCATGGAGAATCAATGGATCATTTTCTATTGCATTGTCCACTAGTGAGGTAGTGTGCATTTTTCTTTTTTCCACTATTGTGTTTAGCAGGTGATGACAAATTCATTCTATAATCTTTGCAGCAACTGGTTGAAAACTAAGTGTTATGTCTTCTTTAGTGTACAGAAGGAACAAAAGAGAAGATCATTCAAGTATGAGGAACTATCCATATTGTTGACACAAATCTCTCTTAAGTCTCTGCTTCTTTGGTATCCCCCCCATCACTGTCATTGCTAAAAAGCACGGACACAGACATAAGATAAAGACACCAACACCTTAAACTAGCAAGACCCAAAAAAGTAAGATTACGGAAATGGCTGTGTGTAAATTGTATTATAGGCTTGCAGTAACGTCTTGAAGGGTACGCATGTTACTTGAGCATATAAACATTATCTAAGAAGTACGGATACGGACACAGAACACGGATACGACATGACACAGACACGTTATTTCTCAAAAAAGTAGGACACGGACACGTTAGGGACACGTTAAAAATATATAAATTTTTTATATGACCATATAATAAAAACCTAATGTTATTTCAATTAAACTTGGCATAAAAACACACAAATTTAAAAAATATTATTAAGATATTGTAATAACAAAACCATTAAATAAAAATTAAAGAACTTCTTGATTTAATCATCAACATCCATGATTCAAGTGTCCGGACGCATGTCCGAGAAGTGTCCGAGAGTGTCGGTGTCCGACACGAACACGTAAGCCAAAATAAAGTGTCCATGCTTCTTAGAACATTATGTAAATAAAATAACAAAAGAGTAGTGTCTTTCCGAAAGAATATAAGTATCTTTATTAATAAAAGAATATGCTTCCCATCAAAATGAGATGTAAGATATGAAAGAGTATGGCCTTCAACGATCGAAATTTTTTTTTTTTACATTTACTTTAAAACGAAAACTCTTCAATTTTTTTAAACAATTCCAATTGTGTCGTAGTGTCCATGTGTCTACAGCATGTTCTAAATATGTCAGAATTTTAAAAATAAAAAAATAATTATTGAACACATTTGGTGTGTGTGTGTGTGTGAACATATATGGCCATGTCTGAAGAGTTGGTGTCCAATATGTGTCAGAAACAGCTACAGCTCCACAGGGGACGCACTCATCCTTCCTAGGTCAGCTCTTAAGCTTTTTTACTCAAACTTCATGGATTCTGTAATTTCTATAGAGAGCCTTCCAAACTTTTGTATGCCCAGCGGTATACTGGGCCGTTGTCTTGTTATATGTTGCATTAATTAATAACTTAGTAATGAATAAATTAATAAATAAGTACTAAGAATAGAACTTTCATCATGAACTTCTCTTTTTTTTTTTCAATCTCAACCACCAAATAAGCGATCATGCCCTTAGATAAGCACTTAGGCGACCCATCCAGATGAGCATCACCTAGCCTTGATATTTAACACTACCAATACAGAAGTTTCAATGGTTGTTTTATATTAGCTTTTCTCTTTCTTTCTTGCCTTGGGGGATAGGGGTTGAGGAAGGGAGGTTGTTTGAAGCATCAATTCCTTACGAGTATTTTAAAGGATGGATTTACACGTGAAGCATAAGCCTCAAAGCGTTGAGCCTAAGCTTTGGGACTTCATTTTTTTTATGAAAAAATAAAAATAGAAGAACATTATCATTAGTCCAAAAATGAAAACTTCTATTATTTTGAAATTTGAGCCATCATCATAACTTTAAATTATAAGGAAGGCTATATATATTTCAGCAAATCTTCGTTTAAAAACTACTTTAAAAGTATTTTTATACCCAAAAACTCTGATGCAACACTTTTATCTTGCTTCATCCCTCCCCTCCCTCACTCTTATGCTTGTTGGAGAAAAAAGTATTCAATATCATATGGAAGGCATAGTAGATCATAACCATCTATGCACAACCACTTTCAATTATGTTTTAGCATTTCATAATTCCATGAAGTGGTCAAGCAATTTTTCTTTTATAACTAACTATAATCAATTGTATAAAAGAGACACCCAAGGCGGGCGAACCCAATTGTATTAACTATAATCAAGCATTATTTTTGTTCGTCATAAATTCCACCCAGTTGAGGGATTCCATTGATCTGAAGCAGTACAAGAGCCTCTTAAATGATTTGGGGTTCCCTCATTCTTCTGTGTCAAACTTAATGAAGTAATATTTATATACCTTTCAGTTTTTTAGAAGGACCAGAGTTAATCCTAAGAAATATTTGGGATGTGTAAAAATGGTTCAAAGAGTTGCTTTCGAATGCCTTAAGAGTTTCAACTTTCAAGCATATGCTTCCTAGGATCACCATTTTTCTTCCAAAACTTCAAGGTGTTTTGGGAATGCTTCGCTTCAAGGCAAAACTTGAAGCGTGCCTCAATAAAGCTTTTAAAAACACTAATTCCTTCATAAGTTTGAACAATTCAATATGGGGTTTATTTTCCGTGGAGTGGTGACCTAGTTAAGTGCTTTAAATAAGAAAGATACAAACCACTAAATGAAACAGAACTAAAACAGGACTCAAAATTATAGATTTCAAATCTACTCCCCATTACAATCCAAAACTATAATATTATAGCAAGAGTAAAGAATCCAAATATTAATTATCTATCGCATCTTTTACCACTTCAAAAAACATGAATTTCATTCGTTATAAGAACTTGAAAAATCTAAGACCTGATATGAAAAGACAGCCACAATAAAAGGAAAATAAAAACACTTATAAGTTATTCTTCAAACTACCTGAGATATTCGAGGAGCCCTTGTGTATATATCCCAAATTTCATCAGCTCTAATCTCTCCCTTCTCAAGTAAAATATCTACACAACAAAACCAAAAAAAAAACATTCAGCCGGCCCAGCCAAAACAAAAGGAACAAAATAAAGAAAAAGGGGACATTCATCTTTTATGTGAAAATGTAACTTAGTCGTCACTTCTATATATTTTAAGATAACTAAGTTTCCATAGCTCAACTGGACTATTTCATACAACGAGTGGTGGGATGAAGAAAACAAAATGAAAAAACCAACCTGTAATAGTCTCCACAGCAGAATGGTATTCCCTTAGTACAGATGAACACTTCTCTACAGCAAACCGCATGTACTCGTTTCTGAGTGCTTCAAGTTTTGCTGCAAGCTGCAGATGATGCTCAAAAATCACCAATGCAGTTTTGGTCAAAAACTCATCAACCTTAGAACTAAGAGCTAACTAATTAAGATTTAGTATTTAGATTGATCCCATATACTCACATTTGGCACAAGATCATTCATATTTCTGTAATAAGCCTTTCCAAATGCTGTCATTCCTGTCTGCAAAATCAAAATTTCAGCTAGTCTTGAAGCTTCTAATGTAGCCTTTGCAGAGATCCAGCACAAATTATCAACCCCGAACATCTCCTCCTCAATTACTCTGGCTACAGGTTGGAACAATCAGTGATCTAATGGGAGAATTAACATTACATGAAAAGAATGGAATTGGTATAAAATGTAACCTTTTTTTTCAGCAAGTAAAATTACATTATATGTGCCTAAGGGAGCTCAACTTAAAACACAATAAAACCTGCAAAAACAAATCACTACATGCCCAATCAAGAAAGCCAAAACTTTTACTACAGACACAAACATATCCCTCATAACCCAACAATACAAATTTCGCAGAAACAAATACTTCAATCTCCACAAAGGCATCTTCGTCCCCTCAGATGTCTTCCGATTCCTTTCATCCTAGACACCACCATATGAAAAATGGAATAGCAAACCAAGAATGTTTCATCCTCCTCAGAATTGTCACATCTCTTTATCATAATAAAACATCAATCACTCGCTGTGACATGACATGACGCACTAAATCCCAAAGAAGGGCCATACCACCACCTACAACTCTCTAGCAAACCACACAATGCAAAAGCAGATGATTCATCATCTGCCATGTAAAAAAGATTTTATGAAACTAACGCAGTACGAAAACGTGAAGGAGAATCGAACATGTTGAATTCCTTAGTAATCAAGAAACAAGAGGACTTCTCACCCAAAAGGAGAAAACTCTCAAATTTCGAGATTGAAATATTATTGATAAGTTGGTTAATAAAGACTAATTACATCATATTCATAGGCTAAGAGACTACCAATCCGAATAGGAATCTACAAATTCCTTATGTTAGACCTATTACAATTAGGAAATTAAGAAATCTCGAAAATAGAAAATTTCAAAATAAATAAAAATTGGGGCTTTTTTGGAAAATTGTAAACTAGATCAAATAAGGAAAACATAGCCACAAACAGAATCCAATTCGGAATTTCCTAGACAAAGTAATTGCGAATCTAAAACTTACTATAAATAGTAAAAAAAATGCAATTACATCAAATTGAAGGCCTAAACGAAGAAATTTGGCTTAAAAATTTGAAAAGTTGGGCTTCAATAGCCCCAAGTCTGGTTTGTTTGGCCGTCTCGGGTCAGAATAGCGTGGTTACTCAGAAATTGGCTTCAATTTGGACTGTTTGCGTTCTCACTGTTTTAAGAAGTCTTCAGCCTCTTGCTCTGCATCAGAAACAGCAAATTGTTTTCCCATAAAGTCCCATAAATAGGACTTTCTTATAATTTTGGTTTCTTTTTAATTTATCAAGTACACTATTCCCAAATTGTGATTTTCCTAATTAGTCCTTCCCCCAAAGTGATATGTCAGTTGGCATGCAAGTATTTTAAGTTTTTCTTAAGTTGGTTTTCTAATTGCCAAGGTAACTACCCTATTACTAGTTGAGTATACAGTTAGATTGTTCTATATTAGTTACTCAACTACATCAAGCCAACACAATCAAATGAACATAATATGATTGCATATGTGACAACTTGACTCAACTATTCATGTAGTGATTTAGTAAAGATGATTCTAATTCAATTTCAAGATAATCACTACAATGATATTTGACTGAGATGTGTAATTAATATACTAATTACCAAACTAATCAAATATCTATTAACCACTCAAACAAAGCAATCTTTCAAGAATACGGTGGTTAACATAATCAAGCATCTAGCAATCACAAGATAGCTATGATAAGTGAATCATGTCAGGACTGAGTAATAGCACAAAGTAAAGTGATAGAGAGAGAGAGAGAGAGAGAGAGAGAGAGAAAATCATACACATTGATTTTTATGTGGTTTGGCCCACGGCCTACATCCATGCCTCAAGTTACCCACCTTGAGGATTTCAATCCACTAACTCAATCTCCTACCCAATCTTCTTCCCAAACGAAGATAAAACCTATCACAAGAGATCCCATGGAACTATTACAATCTTCTTGCGAGTAAGAATTCAACCTTTACATGTTCTCCTTTATGATATGGATATTACATTTGTAGCTCATAGCATATGCTTCCTTGAGACATATCAACTCATTTAAGCAAAAGAATAACTCTTCTCTTAAGATAGATTTACAATAAAACTCATTCTAAGAGTAATTTAATAGATTAAACAATATAAGCTTAAGGATATACAAATTAGGTCTTGGAGCTTAAAGATCTTGATATATAGTAACTCCATGAGACTCAGTTTATTATAAGTCTTACAAAAAAATATAGGCATTATGCTTTTAATCATTTCAAATCTAGTTGTTGTGTTCTCAAATTGCCAGTTTTAGTTGACTATTATTAGAATCAGTCGACCAGTGGTTATCGTTCAGTCTAGTGAGAGCATTTGTCTCCATCGATCGACTGGCTTCAATGACCAGTTAGCTACTTCTTGTAATGATTGTTTTCAATAAGATTTTGCAATTATTAGTTGACTATTGTTCAACATCAGTCGATTGATGCTTACAAAGTTCCAATGACTATTTTCTAACCTCTGCCAAATTTCTCAAAACGTGTCAGTTTTCTCGTAACCTTATTTTCATTTCATGTCATTTAAGTAAATTTCCTCATTTAACTTTATTCTTCCATGTACTTAAAACATTAAACGTAAATAAGGATGTACCCCTTATTTAGATTCAAAAAATATATTTACAAAAAGTTATTTCCTAAAGGGAAAAGAGTAAATTTTTCGTTCTAAGAACAAGTTATGATTTTTTTTGTTTAGTCGAATTTCATAACACTCCAAGTTTTTAAAGTCCAATGGGTTTTTACTTCTTAAAAATTGTTTTAAGACCAAGGGAGGTTAGAAATTTAGAAGTTGGGACTTTGTATCTTTCAATTCAAAGTAATTATGATCATAGTTGTACATATCTTATGATACGTTTCGATATGGACATAAAACGATACATATCTTATAGTTGTATTTTTTTACACCGTATCTTACGATACACAATATGTATCTTACGATATGTTTTAATACGCACGATACACGCGATAAAGAAATCAGGCTAAACGGCATCGTTTTGACCCCTTTTTTTTTTGTTATATACATAGGAAATGTTTTTTTGTTTGTTTGGTTTTATATTACCTCTTTGTAGTGCATAAAGATGTTGTCTCAAACAAGAATAAAGGAAAGTAAGTATCTTGAGATGATGTGAATGAGGAGTGAGCACTTACAAGAAGTTAAAGAAAAAAAAGAAAGTGAAAATTTGTTAGCATATGATGATGATGATGATATCGATACCATTGAAATTGGATATTAAGATGAAAATGGGATGAATTATAAAAATGAATAATTTTCGATTTTATCTTGATGTATATTGGATGGATTATTTAATTTTAGTTTGAAATTCGTAGTATTTATAAATCTTGATTCTTGTATTGCATAAAATTTAAGTTATTTTTTTATGAGTTAAAATATATTTTTTATTACTTTATATACTATATCTAACATGATACAATATATTTGAAAAACGAGATAGCTTATGCTTGATACCACTTTAATTTTTAATTATTGGATAAATAATAATAATCTATATATTTAATTTGTATAACAAGTAAATTAAAATGTTATTTATGTCATTTGAAACATGATATATATATATATTCATAAATATATATATATATATTGTATACATCTATAAATGTACTTCTAAAAAAATTACACGTATTTATGATACACAATACGATACGTATTTTTCAAAAATCGATACAGCTTCCTATACGCATTTTGACAACTATGATTATGATACCTAGTATGATAGATACTTTGTCAAAATCCTTATCTTCTATATTCACGTTTACTTTTTCTTCCTAAGAGTACTTTTGACCTATTTTAGATAGATCTAGAGACTTCTTAAATGTTGTGTTCAAGTTGAGTTTAGATTCTAAAGTCTTGTTGAGCCAAGTGTTCAATCAAATGAAGTAACTTTACAAAAGGTTACCACAACACTCACCACGCCATTGACGTGAGATTTTCATGCTCTTGCACTTCTTTTTTCTTCAATCTTTAAGCTTGAGATTGATCTTAATCTTCTTTGACATTAGGTTCATCATTGTAACATCTCATCGTGACTTTCCCTTTGGGAGTGAAGTGTGTCTGTATGCTTCCTTTTGGCTTTATACTTCATAATTGATGCTTAACTTGCTTCTTTGTTCGTTGTGAGCTTTATACTTCTTAGTTGAGCTTGAGTTTTCCTTTTATCTTTATACTTTATAGTTGATGTTTCACTTACTTTTTTGTTCTTTGTGTACCTTCCTTTGCGAATTTCACTCAATTTAAACCATTAATACATATCATCAATTCTTCATTATCATCGAAATTCCTTTTCTGCTCTTGGGTAGAAATCGTGAAGTTAACACAAATGATCTACACAAAGCTTCTCCAACCTATTAGCCGTTGTTGAACTCTCTCTACCACTGGATCCCAAACCACCGTTGCTTTATGAGAAGCACCCAACGATAACCTCAAATATAAGATAGGCAACTGGCCAGCTTTACATCACAAAATAGAAGCCAGTTGTCCCACCATTGCCACTGCCCCAACCGGAACAATTTCGACTTAGCAAGGTTCACCAGCAAACTTGAAGCAATCCCAATACATGTTAACACACATTGTAAATACCGCAACTCAGACCCCTCCACACCACTGAATAAAACTCGAGTATCATCCACAAACAAAACAAGAGAAACCGTCAATGAAATTCCTCTAGCACCTCCCACCTTGATCCCATAAATGTAGCCCCAACCTACAGCACTGAACATACAACTGAGAACCTCCACCCCCCAATAAATATAACAAAGGAAGAATCCCGTCACTATTCCATTAACAACTATTAAAAACCACACTGTTGATAAAAAAAAAAAAACATCCAATGCTGCCAACTAACCCGGAAGCCCATAACATGAAGTTGAAATCTCCAACTTATATAATCATATGCTTTCTCAATATCCAATTTGCACAATAAACCCACCTCCTTAATCTGAAGTTGTGAATCCAAACACTAATTAGCTATAAAAACCACATCCAAAATTTGTCTACCTTGCACAAACGCATTTTGAGACTCAGATATCAACCCATCCAACACCCACCGCAATCGCAAAGCCCAATCTTGGCAATAATCTTGTACACACCACTAACCAGGTTAATCGGTATAAAATCTCACAAATCCACTATCTCCCCCCACCCCTTGAAGAAGCAACGCAATAAATGAGGCATTTAGACTACATTCAAATTCCCCTAGAATCATAAAAGTGCAACATAGTATCAATAACAGCCCCTTCAAAGTCTCCTAGCTATGCTGGAAAAAATAAAATAAAATTTCATCATCATTCCATCTAGCCCACGAGACTTTTCCCAATCACAACTCTTCAATGGCTGTTCTAACCACTAGTTATCTTCCACATTGATTCTGTCAAACTGCATGCCCTCCAAAGGAAGCCACTGAAAGCTTTCTGTATACAACCTCTCATAGAAACCAACAATCCCAAAACAAACATCACCTATCTTTGTCCTCATCACCCCATCCACACAACCCTAATTCACCCTCCTATGTGCCATCATAAGTAAAAATTTTGTACTTTATCCTGATCAGGTAACCATAATTCCCTCGACTTCCGATGCCAATTGATCTCATCCTGATGCGCCACCCTCCCCACCTGCCTTCAACTCTCATAACACCCCATTTCCTCTCTCAACCACCCAAATTCCCCTTAACAACAATTAATCAAATTTCCTCCATCACCCTATTCTCTAGATGGCCAAACATTTCCTCATTACAGCTCCTTAAATCCCTTTGAGCATTATCAACATCTGAGCTAACACAACACAAAAACTACCCACCACCTGATAAGCAGGCACCAACCATGACTCAACTCCTTGAACCCTTCCTCCTTCAACCACATATTCCTGAAGCAAAAGTTCCCCTCCCACACTGCATGCCTCCACTATGCAACAAAACAGGAATATGATTGAAGATTTGACTTGGCACTAGGCAGAGCATATGGTGCCACATCAGCAAAGGGATCATCCCAATTCCCAGACACCAAAAAGCGATCCAACCTCGACAAAGAAGGAAACTCTGTTACTGGACCAAGTATACTGAACCCCTATCATCAATAAATTCTGAAAATTCTTCTACAGCCCTTATCAATCTCCCCCAGATGAACACTCCTCTGGATAATAAACCACATTAAAATCACCTCCAACGCAGCACGGGTATCTCCACTGCTATTGAGTCTTGAACGACTCTCAATTCCATCCACAATCTGTGCCTGCGCATCCTACACTGGCCTGTAGACTCCCAAAAATACCCATAACGATCCATCCTCAGTAGATGAAAAAAGATAGGACAAAGAATAAATCACCACAACCACCTCATGTTTACTCAGCAGAATTGGATTCCACATCAAAATAATACCACCGGACATGCCTACAGCACCTTTTTGTTCCCAATGATTTAACCTACCATTCCACAGACTTCTCCTTGATAACTTTGCATAATCAATCAAGAAAATGGAAGCGCATAACCGTGTGAGATTTCGTAAAGAAATCAGCCAACTGCAAAGTTAATGGAAGAAACGGAAGAGAAACAATGTCAAGTTGAAGGTGATGGCGCACAAAATGACAATCAATCTCTATGTCTTTGGTACGTTCATGAAAAACAGAGTTATGTATAATCTAAATAACACTCTTGTTATCACAATACAAAGGAGTAGAAATAGGAGTAGGATCAGAGAAAGAGATGCCAAGGTCAACAAGCAACCATTATAACTAAACAATCTCAGAGGTAGTAGTGGCCATGGCACGACACTTAGCCCCAGCACAACAACAAGCAACAACAGTCTACTTCTTGCTTTTCCAAGAAATAAGAGAATCATCAAAAAAAAACACAAAAGCCAATAGTTCACTTTCTATCCATAGTGTTCCCAACCCAATCAACATCTAAATAGGCTGGAAGCTCCAATCAGGATGAGAAGAATAGTAAATTCTAATGCAAAGTACCTCAGAGATAGCGGAGGATGCGAAGAACAGTGGCCCAGTGAACCGTGGTAGGAGAAGAAACAAACTGACTAACGACATAAACAACATATGCAATATCAGGCCGTATAGCAGTAAGACAAACCAAACTCCCAACAATAGCATGATATAGTGTAGGCTTAGACAATAGAACTCCATCAAAAGAAGAGTAATGAACATTGAGCTCTAATAGAGTCTCAACTATTCACGAATCTGTGAGGTGAGCTTTATGAATTACATCCGATGCATACTCTGACTCGGAGAAGATAACCTTTAGGGGATTAGGCTACCTTAATACCCAAAAAATAACGAAGAGGCCCCCGATCCTTCATCTCAAAGTGGTCTTGCAACTGTGATTTCAACAACACTATCCCAACTATATCATTATTGGTAAGGATCATATCGTCAACATAGAGTAGGAGAATTATACATCCCGCAGAGGCAGACCGAATAAAAAGGGATGAATCATGATCACTAGCACGAAAGTCCAAGTCACAAATGACAGCAAAAAACTAATCAAACCAAGCTCTAAGAGCCTATTTGAGACCATTGATACCAAACAAATGCAATATACAATCAAATACTACCCAAAATCCAATATGTTTAGTCACTCAATAAGACAAGCAAAAAACATCAATCAAATAATACCCATGCAACCGAAACAATTCCAAATCAGCAACCAAGCATGCCCCATGAAGCAAATAAGACCAGAGTAGCACCCAGACAGTGCGTAAGCACAGTACAATAACCTGGGCAGAGAGAGAATGCGTAGAAGCCACACCAAATCAACAAAAAACTGATCTAAACCAAATGAAATGACATTGAATCACTCCAGCCACCTTAGTATAGTCAAATCGCACCCCCTCAAGTTGAATCGAAGCAACAAAACCTCCAGAAAACTAATGAATCAACATATCGGAAAATAGAGGGCCATTTTCCCATAAAACATTCGAAAAATGAACAACCCTACCAAATGGCTTCAAACAATTTTAAAAAAATTACCAAGATGCCCAGCTCAAAGAGATGATCAAATCCCAATTGTCGGCCACCGGAAATTGTTGACGTCAGCAGCCCGACTGCCCCTTTTTTTCCCTCTGCTGATTTCTACAATATTTTTAACCAAAATGGATCTTAATCGGCTCTAATACCATGATAACTTCACATAATCAATCAAGGAAATAAAAGAAAGAAAGAATGAAGAGAAGTATTATTCATCCATATCAGTCTCTAAACCCACAATACATATCGATAACATATAACCCATTATAGTGGGGCTGAGAGAAATAACAAGAAAATACAAAACTACCCTTAATGATATTCTAATATGCTACTCTAACACTCCTAACCTCAATCGAAATAATCTCCAATTTTATCTCCTGCAAACACACCACATTTGCCTTCCACTCCTTGATCATTGAGTTTACAACTCTTTTCTTATCTGGGTCATTCAAACCCCAAACATTCCACAAAACAAACTTAATCTGCATTCCCACTTAAAACAAGCTCTTTTCCCTTGACTTAGCCGAACTCCTTCCATCCCCCCACCCAAAAGAACTTCTCCCTTCATAACTAACTCGACAAATCAGCCATTTCAGTTTTCAAACCCTCATTGCAGTTGATATTGCCTTCTGCACTGGAGCACTATCTGTCTTCCACGATCTTTCCATAGAGACAAACATATCAATAAAAGCATCCTCATACCCACCAATGGCTAATACCAAAAATTTCCAAAACCCTTAGCCTTCCGACACCTCCTGCTCCTTTCCTTTAGAAGAACTGAAACCCACACTCCACCAAAAAGCCTGTAGGTGCAACAATGGTCAGAGGCCTACAGTACTATGGTTGCACATCCAAATCCCTTAAGACCATTGATATCCGCTCCACCTCAGGATCCCCTGTTGAATCAATAGTTGCCAGATTCCCCCATTTTGACAAACTAACCTGCGATTCATCTTCCTCAACATTGCCCCATCGTCACCCAACATCACCTCCATCATCCCCAAGAAACAAGGACCTCATTCACACTGAAACCCCAACACTAGATTCCCCTGAAAGTCCTCAGGAGCTAAGATATCTCCTGCTGATACATAACATGTGGCCCTCCCCCCTCCAATTCCCTTCCTAACGACAGAGGAACTGGTCGCATGAAACTGTTTGTTCTAAGAAAATGACTCCATCCAAGGATTCCCCCAGAAGTCCTCATCGGGTTGTGTTTTACTTTTCCCTTGTTAACAAAAAAATTGGAAGACCCTTCCCCCTCTGATCCCTTTTTCAGTGTACAAGAATCAGTTGCAGTTAGCCCTTCCCCGAGAAAGATGTTGTCTCCGATCTGCCATTGCCAGCCCACCCCAACCCCCCTTCAAGCAATCAATCACCCCCTAACATCATCTGAGCCTGTCAACAACCACCCACCATTGCAAACGACAGCACAAGATGTCCATGGGTCAACCCGTCATCTCCACTCCCTTTGCAGCCCATGTGTCAAACCCAAGCTGCCCTAACTTAATCATATTAGTCTCAAAAGAGACCCATGCCTGCCTCCCCAAATCCAGTTTGAGAATTTAGGGCCCAATTGCTTAATGAAGACCCCATAAATGACCCCAGTTAGCCCATAGCCCATACCCCATAAATGACCTCTCGTTAGGGCAAATGTATTTAGTGAATTACAATTTTTCGGGGCTAACTCTGAAAACATTTAACCCAAAAAATAATTTTGAAGCTCATGTCTGAGACCTCATAATAAGAGAGCATTTCAAAGATGAACTACCCATGAAATCACACCTCAAGCTTTGATGCCTCTTATATAAATTAAGCAGGAACCTCGTACATTAACCAAATTAACATTCTACCCTTTGAACCCCATATTAGGTCCAATACACTCAGAATTGACCAATAAGAACGACTGTAAAAAATAAGAAAAGAAATTTTTTAAAAAATTAAGAAATAATCATCATCGTTATGAAAATGCTCCTATAGTATGGTCTATGAGAGGTCATTACCAGTGTTGGTCTAGCGGCTAACCTATGCAACGTGGACAGGAGACAGATCTAACCTTTGGGCTTTGGCATTATGTTTGCACAAAGTGGCTGCTTTCAGATTTGAACCTACGCTCATGCTTGATAACCCAAGTATTTTACCATTGCACTTTGTTGATATTATGATGTACCAAAAACTGTCTTTAACTAATATGAAAACCAAACACATAGATTACAGCTAATATCAAAAAACTTTAGAACTTCAATGGAAAAAAAGAAAACTACCCAAAGAAATCTCAATGTCATTACTTCAAACCACATCTTCTTGGTCCTCCCTTTGACATTGCAGCACATTCAACATGGAGCATATCACTCTTTCTTGCTCACACGGTAATTGGTCTTCCTTGCACATCTTTCTTTTCCAAATAGATCAATTGCTCTTCTATAAAAGAACAAGAATCTACAGTCCAAAAGAATAATGTTCTCAAGAAAATCTGTTTTAGCTTGATGGGAGGGGAGTCATTCCCCTCAAAAATACTTTTATTTCATTCTCACCACATAGTCCATATAAGACAAAGGAGAGCAGCCTCCTACACCTTCCTAGCCTTACTTCTGAAACAATTCTCTCTCCACATTCCCTAGAAGGACCTCACCGACCTTGGCATAGTCCAGAAAATCCTGAACAAGGCAAAAAGAAGGCTCCACAATTCTTAAGCCACTTTACAGTGCAAAAGAAGGTGACGCACTGACTCCTCGTTCTCCACACACATGCAACATGAATTAGCCATCCTATACCTCCACTTTTCTCAAATTGTCAATAAAAGGAATTGTTTCTAAAAATTTTGTAAGGAAATGTCACCCAGTGTGTACAAGAGATGTCAAGGAAGTGTGACGGTATTCTTGGTTTTCTATGCTAATATCCTACTCATTTAGAATGACATCAGAGTATGAGCAACCAGTAAAGGTATAATTATCTAATTAATTGATATGAAAGATTTGGGAGTAGGAAGTTACATTATAGGAATCAAGTTGTGGCATATCCGAAAATAGAATGCTAGATTTATCTCAGACTGCATATATAAGATTCTGGCCAAATTTGCCATGCATAATTTCAAGAAGATCTACTTCTGGGGGTGTGTTTACTCTTGGCAGACTAGCCATTAGTTGGAGTATAAAACAATCTTGTGTTACTAATTCCAGCCACTGCGATAATCCAAACCTAGAGGACCAAAGTAATGAAAAAATTATTAGAACAGGTGACTTCCATATAAGTGAATAGGTGAATTGTGTGAAAGGCCTTGGTGAGCAGTCACCCCAGTCCTTAATTGGTCCAGGGATGAGGACGTGACAAACTTGGAGGCCAGGTATGTAGCAGCTTTTGTTTTGTAATGTATAAGCGGTCTTATTGTTGTCTTGTAAAAAAATTTCTTCAATCGGATAAGTATACACGAATTGCACTAAACTCTAGCGGCACTCCTTCAATATGTTCAAACGTTTAAATACTCTAGCAGCACTCCTTCAATATGTTCAAACGTTTAAATAAATGGGCAGCATGCAATCCATTCCCTCCCTCGATATGATAGCAAAAATGGCCATCCTTGAATATCTCTTGCTACTGATGTTAACTGCCTCCTCATTTTCTTTTCTGGTTTTGACAGCATCTCTCTATTCTAAAGCTTCTCCCCCCATTCTAATTTAGCCTGTTAACATTTTTTTGTTATTATAGAGGCAATAGAATCAAAATAATGTTTTTTTAGATAAATTATAAAGTCTTTAAAGCAGAAGATGTATAGTCTCTCCAAATATTGTACTGCCACACCATGCATGAGCTGGCAATTGCATTGCGAATTTATGATAGGTCATGTGACTGTCCTGTAGGTGATTCCACTCATCCAAGACATTGCTTTCTCCCATTTTTAACACCTGCTCTGCAATTTCATACTGGAGAGAGAGAGAGAGAGAGAAAAAGAGAGAGCACGATAATTCTGCTTTTCATTAGGTTGCAAATATCAATTATTTTAATATATTAAACAAGAAAAGACCAAGTGCAACACAAAGGCTACCATAGAGTAAATCTTTACAACCATATTCAGCACAAAAAAGGCAACCACAGATTAAATCTTTACAACCATATTGAGCACAAAAAAGGCAACCACAGATTAAATCTTTACAACCATATTCAGCACAAACTAATAGTAATAGGGATGAATGACTTGCAAGATAATGAGCATGTCAGTAACAATAGAAGTTGTACCAGAGGCTGACATATTACCAAGTACCATGTCATAAAATCAGAAAAAGTAGTTGTAATTCAAACATACACATCCATTGTTAGGGATGAAATACTTACAAGATAACGAGCAAGAAAAATTAAGATAATATTGTAGAACAAGAAAAAAAAAATGCACAACTTACGAGCACATGCACACACTACAGAATTCACATAATCTGCTTTTCTTTTGAAAACCCTGCCTGATGTTTCCACGTAGCGCATATTTGGCTGGCTACGGATGGAATTAATATCTGTCTGCAGAAGATACAAAGAAGGTTGGGAGCAAAATGGGTCTAGATACAGAATGAGTAATGAAATTGAATGAGACATAATGCTGTAAGTGATAAAAATATTTATTAATGGACCTCAGTAAAAGGACGATAGGGATCCGGAAAATAGCATGCAAGAACAGCAACTGCAGCTTCTCGGTATGCCAATCTAAGTTTTAATTCCTCAGGGATCTCAGTACTATCTTCTTGGCCTGTTTCAAATGTGCCTTTTTGCTGCAACATTAAATAATACAACATGAGAATGAATAAGCTCAAGTCATCATACAAGTAAAATCTGGAAACATGCTCAGTTTTCTAACCACCTACCCTCTTCAAGGCCTCAAGAAGTTCTTCTCTTCCTATGTAGTCTAAATCCTTCCTGGCAGTCAAAATTCCAGCTTCATTCCTGTCATCCAGGTTAACAAGCATTAGACTATCTCTCCTGAGGCTGAGTTAAAACAGACTTATGGTTAGGGTAGTAAATACAATATATTCTGCAGTTCTGCTCCAGTAAAATCTTCTGCATGCTCTGCAATTTCCTGCAATAAGGTCTCCTTCTCCTCCTCTGACCGAAAAAATTTATTTCTAGCATGCACCTAAAATATACACATTGAAAATCACACAAAAATTATGCAGCTAAAAATTTTATAATGGAAAACACAAGAAGGAAATATACCTTTAATATGGCCAATCTACCATCTTTAGACGGCAAACCAACCCTTATAATCTTGTCAAAACGGCCCTTTCTCAGGAGAGCAGGATCAAGAATATCCAATCTATTTGTCGCACCAATGACTAATACCTGACAATAGCAAGTTAAACAGTTAAAACTGAAAATCTCCTTTTTTCTGAGGAAGAACCTCTTCCCTTCAACTTAATGCAAAATGTACAAGAATACCTGTGATGTTGACACTTTAAATCCATCCATCTCAGTTAGTATCTGAAGCAGGCCTTGTTCCCTCTCTGCACCACCCTATGGAAAGCAAACGCATGAATACGGATTTTAGGTAGTCAGTTTGTAGCATTGTGTGCATATTAATTGGTCTTACTAAATTTTAAAAACTGAGAATAGCATACTCTATAAATCTCTAGCAACTGCACAATGAAGCGATAAATGATTAGTGGATTCTTCCACTTGTTCACACATGCAACACCAAGTCAGAATCATCTTACCCCTCTTTCTCAAGTTGTACATCATTAATATAGCTTCCAAGATAGTTGTCCATTAAAGAGTTCCTCCCATTATATCATTTTTTTAAGTTACAAATAAAGCAGAATAAGTTTCAAAAATTTAGCTGCAACACTGTTAACATCCTAGCAGCTGAAAGGAACTAGTAAAGCTTGTTCTCAATAATCAAATGGAGCAAAAGACAAAACACATTCATACCCCACCAATATCAGGCCCTCCACGTTTGCTACCAATAGCATCTATCTCATCAATAAAAATGATGGAAGGTGCAAATGACCTGGCACTAGCAAAGAGATCCTTCACACGAGATGCAGCCACACCAACAAACATCTGCAATGATAAACTCTTAGTTAAGTTACCTATCCAAAACAAACTCTTGGGTAAGTCAGTTTCTGTACTTCTAACAGTTCTAAAAACTCTACCCATAGTAGAGAATATGAAGTAAACTTTTTTTCATAAAAAAAGGGAAAATCCAAAATAATGGTTGACATTTTCAGAAGCTTTTATTTCATATATTATCCACAATACAGTAGAAGGTAGAAATGAATTCAATAGACTTACTGCAAAGGTGCTTTAAGGAGACAAAATCAAACTTAAGGAACAAACAACCTGATGGAGAGAGAGTACCGACGATTCATGAAGCAAACATTTGGGCCATTATAGGACTAACTTGGATCAAATTGATCCTGCTAAAATGAGGATGTCAAGATAGATGGATATCTAGACTATGATAACAGTGTAGGAATATGAGCATGGGAGCATTCTTGGTGTATTATGTTAATCCTCAAGACAATGCTCATGTCAAATGCACAAGGCCCAAAAAAAAAAAAGGTTCAGATAATTAAATTAACTACGAGAATGGCCTTAAATAGAGTGGAATAACGAGACAACATTCATGAAGCTGACCCCAAATGGTTGGGATAAGGCTTTGTTGAATTGAGTTTTAGTCAGTCACATATAGTACCTCGAAATTCGAATTACTCCTCCAATGCTCAAAAGCATGCATCATTCACCTCCAATGTTGATCACTTATTTTGGGGGGAACCCTCGAACATTGACCAAAAATTTTATCCTTGTCAAAGGACAAATTTCTACATTTTTATTCATAAACTAACGTAGTAGAACTAGCACCACATAAGTATTTATATATCTATAAGTTGTGAGGCTCAAATGAAGCATGCACCCTGCACCCTAAGGTTCAAATTTTTCTAAATTGTTTTAGATAATGCACTATCCATGTTGCTAAATAAAAACTTCTTAAGCGAATTTAATATATATAGATATAGAATTTATCAAAACAAGCAATTCTTGTCCCTAATGGCCAGCCAAATGATATAGGCTCTAGTCAAGATATGGAATCTTGCTTCGTGCTTGGGGAGCCAAAAGATCTTCCTTCCTCTTGAGTTCCAGGAAAACTACTTTACTATTTTTCAATAACAAAATACTCTGCTTTCTTATTTTCAGTTATTATCTATAGTACAACTTTCCAAAAGTAAATCTTGAAAGAGCCCACGAGATCACTCTTGAGACATAAGAAAAATAATGCTACTTTGAAGTCTAGGGCCTAAGCTCATTCAACCTAAGCCTCTTACACGGAAGTGTCCAATATGTGTGAACGGATTTTTAGCTCTACAGCTTGTGAAGTGTCTCTCACTATGTCACAACCCCTTCTCTATTTGAAAGAAAGAAAAAAATATAATAGTAACTCTGCTCCAATTAGGACTTTAGTCAAGTGAGACTAACAAGAGGCAACGAGAAAGGAAACGACCGCTTATGCAAGCTTTTAATTTTTACTGAAATCAACCCTTATAGTCTGTTATGTATCAAAACCAGAAGGTTCCCATGTGCACATTAGGTACAAAGGTGGTAAATTAGCTGTCTTAAGTATCAAATAATATTTTGTACCATGTTATAAATTTTTATCTCGCATAATTGGTACCAATACATATTGGTTAATAGCAAAATATGCAGCCCAAAAGAGAGAGAGATAGAGAGAGAGAGAGAGTTTAAAAGGAAAATAGGACATCTCTAAGAATTGAAAATCACTTTATTTCTCATTATGCTTTTCACCTAAGAAGTACAAATACGGACACGGGACACAAATAAGACATGACATGGACACACAGACACGTCATTTCTCAAAAAAGTAAGAAACAGACACATTAGGTACACATTGAAAATATATATTTTATATGACCGTGTAATAAAAAGTTAACATTATTTTAATTAAAATTAGCATAAAAACATACAAATCATAACAATATTATTAAGATATTAAAATAACAAAGTCATTAAATAAAAATTCAAGAATTTATTCATTTAATCATCGACATCCATGATTCAAGTATCAAAACAAATTTAATAACTATTACATTAAAAATATATATATATATATATATCAAAAAAAAATAAGGAGAAAAAGAAAGAAAAAAATAGAAAACGTGTCCGGAACATGGTTATCACAACTCGCTCCTCCCCTAGCGAATTGGGAATTGGGATCACACGATCCAAAACATGAATCATTAGTGATTTGGAACGCAAGATTTAGCGTACCAATTTAAAATATCAAAAGTTCTGAAAAAATCATACAAAATAGACACACATCATTGGAATTTTATTTTATAATGACTTAGATTCATTGAAATCTTTTTGGTGTACATATATACATACCAATATTATTACAAATACAATTAAAAAGTATATCACGTTCTAAATAAATGTATTTTGTTCCAACAAAGCGATTCAAAAAAGCCTACCCCTAACGTATCATGTTCTATAACGAGTGATGATCTACGTTCCCTTCCCGTTCCCGTTCTCCGTACCGTAACGATTCACGTTCCAGGTACAATTGGTTTGGAAAGTGACCGAAATTTAGGAAAAAAAAAAAATTAGACAATCTTTTTTCGTATGTTCGACACGTGTCCGAAAAATATCCAAAAGTATTCGTGTCGGACATAGATATGTTAGTGGGGATTTAAAACTATTGATATTAATGATTGATTAGGCTTTAAAAGAAGTAATTTGAAATTAGTGTCTCAAAAAGAAGGAAAATTGATTTAAAGTTTGAATTAACATGGAGGAATGGTAAATCAAATTTTAAATTTTATGAGCTATTTCTATTTTACAGAAAGACTATTTTAATCAAATTTTGTATTATTATTTTTGAATTTTCACATTTGCAAGTGATTTTTTAAAGGGTATCTGGGTTTGTTTGACCACTCAACTAATATTTTGAACACTTACAACTGTTCCATCGACCTGAACTCAAGACCTACCACATGTTGAAGCAATATTTTGATAATTTGTTTATATATGATTTTTTTTTTAGTTATTTTTAATCTATTTTTCACAAACTCAAGTCCAATGCTCCAAGACTTGGATGATAGCCCTACTTTTAATCACCTATGAAACCAGAAGTCAAAAGACTAGCAAAGCGACGAGGAGCTAAGACAACTATGCCTTAAGTTATGTTGGTTTGGGTTTTTCACTATAGAAATCTTCTGTAATATTCCATTTCCTTAATTGAATTTTATTTGATTTCCCAAATTGCATGAGCAATACGTCTGACTAATTGTACTGCGGGTGAAGGTAGTAAACAGAACTATAGATAACATCTATAAGGTTGCAAATGAATTTAGAAGTTCATGAAGAGTTGCGGCCCTACTTGGTAACACATAAGTTTGAGCTCATTTGTGTAACTAATGAATCAAGCTCAAGCCCTAATTTTAAGCTAATATGATGAATGAGCCAAGCAAAAGCAAGCCCAAGCTCGGGTTGGTTGAGTTTGTGAAAAATTACTAGAATGGCTAGTTTGTAATCCTATTCAATTTTTGTATCATAATATTAGCTAAGGTTTTTATATTTATGGAAAATTAAGCGCTCTTTTAATGGGCGATGCACTGAACACAGAGACAGAAAGAACATTAAAAATAAAATATATAAAAGCATGGAGGCACATCATTGTCACAAGACAGGTACTGGGTCTAACCAACCATCATGCTGATGTCATCCAAGTGTGGCAATATGTCATCTCTAGTTGGGTTTTCATTTTTTTTAGTAAGAAACCAATGCAATTATGGCAAGTGCTTGGCCTGAATTACACATATGAAACATGTGCAACACATTAGCGTAAACGGCTCATGAACTTGCTAAGAAATGCCCAAGCCAAACCATGCCTCATGGATAGCCTCCAAGCTCTGGAAGAGCTTGAGGCTATCTTGAACACTTCCATTTTCCGCCAAAACAAGCTACAACAACCTAATACTGAGCTTGCTTTGGTTCATTTACAGTTCTATATATCCATCACCATGGAGCAACATAACATTAGAAGAGACCAGTTTAACTATAAATATATTAAAAAAAGGGTCAGCTAAATAAACTCTAAGCATTCTCAAAATAATCGAATACATGCCATAAAAGTGAAAAGAAACAATTGGGCAAAAAGCTTTTTTTTTTTTGGAAGGTGATTAAGCAAAACGTTGCTGTGAAAACCAACTGCCTTGGGTTATGGATAGTTGATACTTGATGGTTATTAAAAAGAAACATTAGATACACAATACTGGTAAGCAGACAAATATCAGGAAAAAAGGTCCCATCTTCATAGAGAACAGTTGAAATCTCACCCAATCAGAAGGTTATTTTTTAATTGATTCTTCAGAATGAAATCTTCACTTTTGAGTTTATACACTAATTCCACTGGAGAATCCACAGGAATGAAATCGATCCATTGCATCTTACAAAGAACTTGATACAAGTTTAATGTAGCAGTGATATTGAGTCTACCCTTCAATGTATGGGTGACAATTTATAGAATTTTACGATACAACTGATTTCAATCTTTTACTATCATTTGTAGTGATGATTTCCTTTTTTTAAATAGTGTCATTTGAAACCCCATGTATAGGTGTTGCGCCCTTCTCTGGCCCATGTGAATGCAATTTTTTGCTTTCCCAAAAAAATTAGTGTCACACGAAAAAATAGAACTTTGCCTTGGCCAGTGTTTTAAAAAGCATTTTCAAGGCAAGCCTCAAAGTGCGAGAGGCAAAACATAAGGAAAAAGATTTCAGGTGTTAAAGATAAATCAAGCCTCCTGGGAAGCATACGCTTTAGGAGGCTAGCCTATGCCTAAGGCACAAAAACGTGTTAAAAAGTGTTTTTAACACCTAAGCCACACAACTCACTAGAGGAGGAAACATGACTCATTTTTATTTCTTCTTTTTTTTTGTTTACTATTTAGTATTTACTATGGTTAAAGAAACCTTTTTTCCTATAAGGATGTTATCTATAGTTTAAAAAGTTAACTAAAGGTAAGGCATTTATAACACTAGGTATGGGTTTTCTTTTAAAAGCCAAAGACCTATTCTATTTCAAGCATCTTCTTTTCTTTCTTTTTTCCCATTTCCACTTGTCCTCTATATCTAAAATACTTTGCCTTCATTTTTTTTTCTACACAACTCATTCTTTCAATTGTAGTGGTCTTCTGCCTTTGCTTGTATGGTAAAATTAAATAGTGTTATCTATCTTTTGCTTAAATTTATTTGTTAATTGTTATTTTTACTGATGTTGATTATTTTTAAATATATTTTTAATATAAGATTCAAAACTTGAAAAGCTTACGCCTCGCCTAATGCTTTCGCTTTTTGAAGCACTGGCCTTGACTGCAGGTAGAACGTCTCACCTTATGCTTTTGCTTGTTAAAACACTGACCTTGACTACCTTCAGATGCTAAGGCACATAAATTGGAATAATTCAACATAAATGGTTCATCTAATTGCAGGTTCAGCAATGCCTCTACAGAGACAGCAATTCTAAGGTTCCATATTTCATCCAATCTAGCAATTTGTTATAGTCTCATTTCTTAATGTTTCATCATCTGTATTGAGTTGTAATAAGAAAATTGGGGCTTACCTCCACAAAATCAGTGCCATTAGCTGCAAAGAAGGGAAGTCCCGCTTCACCAGCAATAGCTTTAGCCAAAAGTGTTTTCCCAGTTCCAGGAGGCCCGTGGAGGAGCACACCTTTTGGGCAATAGATGCCTTTGTCCTGAAACTCTTCCTCATTCTTTAGTATTCGAACAATCTCTTGGAGTTCCCTCTTTATATATTCCTGGCCAGCAAAATCATTGAAGGTAACACCAGTAGTTTCTTCCGCAGATATGAATTTTGCCCTGGAGGAATTGCAGATGGAACAATAAGACTTCTAGTGCTTTATTGGCAGAAGTAACCCTCCTACTAGGTTCATGACATTACTAAAGGTTATCAAAATTCAATTGCAATAACTCACACCGCATAAAAAAACATCTGGACCATAGTTGTCAAAATGTGTATTGGAGGGGGTATTGTTTTTCAAAAAATGTGTATCGTATCGTGTATCGTAGATACGCGTAATTTTTTTTAAAATATATTTTTAAGTATATATACATATAAATATAAATATATATGTATAAATATACGCATGGTTAAAAATGATACAAAAACATTTATTTCAACTTAAATTCTGTTATAAATGATATATTTTACTTATTTAGAAAAAAGCATAAACAATTAGAAGGATTAGGATTTTTTACAGCCCACTTGTAAACTCCAGCTACAATGAAAGTCCAATATCAATCAAAAATAGCCCCAAAAAATACAACAATCAAATAAAAGGTCAAAAGTAACCAGCCAAATGCAAGCCCCAATGCCCAGCCCAATTTCTTTCATTATTATCTCAGTTCTCACGCTCAGCCAGCCACTCTTTTCTTTTTTTTTTTTTTTTTTTTTTCCAGGAAGTCAGCCATTCATTCCTTGTAACCGTAGAACTAACTGAGAGAGCAAGACGATGATGAGAGATGATCAACTTTGAGTGACTATGATCGAGAGATGATCAACGATGATTGACTACGATCGAGACGATTGGAGGAGATCCAAGGGCTGAGGCGATTGACAACGATGAGGGTTGATGCAATCTAGACTTTCAGTCCAGGTAAGTTCAAATATCACAGATCTCTCTCTCCTCTCTGTCTCTTTCTCTCTACTTTTTGGATTTCTGGAAAAATAAAAATGAAGTTTTTTCTCAAGATTTTTCAGATTGCATGTCTCGGACGATACGTGTGATACGTTTTGTATCGCACGATGCTTTCTTCGTATCAAACGATACTGTGCAGACGCGATACAAATTCACAAGTCATATCATTTTATGGTTGTATCGAAATGTATCATGTATCGTACAATACTAACAACCATGATCTGGACAATATTGAGCCATTGAAAGAGTACCCAAATCATATTTCTACACGCTGCTTTTCAACAAATGCTGCACTCTGGAAAAAATAATAATAATGAAATCCATTTGAATCCATCCTGAATAATCTTCTTTGATTTTTCAAAGTGCAGTATATTTTAAATGAAAAAGTTGCAAACAGCATGGTAGTTCTAGTATATACATATGAAGAATTACTACTTTCCTCCCTTTTCTTGTTTGTTTTTCCTGGAAAATTAGATAGATGGTAATTAAAAGAGGGAACAGAGTACCCTCAAGAATTGATAAGTAAGTTTCATTCAAACGCACCAAAGAAGGGGTGCTCCCGTGTACACATGATGTATACACTATATGCATTATGCAATACTCTCATGTCACTCAAAAACAGTACAAAAGCATTTAACAAAAAAAAAAACCTCCCTGTCAACCAAAAAATAATAATAGAGAGATAATAATAGAGAGATCAACATAATACAACAAAAATGAAGAATGGTCCTTCAAATTGAAGAAAAGAGAAGGGGTGAAACGAGAGAGCTAAATCCTTGGAGCCCCAAAATAATAATAATAACAACAACATAAAAGACTCACTACTTTAGCATAAGAAAGATCATCTAAAACCTATATGACCATTTGAACCCAATCATTTAAGAGTGTGCATCTTGTCTATTATTACAATACAAGCAATCAGCTCTCAATTAGGAAAGCCAATTGTCAATAACTCATTATGAATTTGTCAAAGATAACCAAACAGCAACTACCCAAAAGGAATGCGATAGAACACATTGCTATAAGTCATCAGTATGATCCAAATGTTGATGCATTTAAAAACTTGAGCTACAATAACGGAACAATATGGCTGAATATAGTTACTAAATCTATATTCTAAAACGAAGTTGGTCTGCCATAAGCCATTTTGAAAGCAAAAACACAACATATAGTTTGGGCCAAATGCAGCAAGGCCTTGCATAAATGGGCACAAAAAATTTAAGTCAATGAGCAATGACAAGATTATCTTTTACTTATCTCACTGGCAAGTAATAAGCTTCAGCCAAAACAATAAAATTTTGAACCTAGAAAAATGCCCCAAGAGTAAAAAGAAAAGGAAAAAGAGCAAAGGGGGAAATATACAATGGCAGATCTAGAAATTATAGTTGGGGGGCGAAAATGTAGGTATTAAAATTTAGGGGGGATTCATATGAATATATTAAAATATATATTTGGGGTTGGGGGGATGGGGCAAGTCCTAAGTTTTAAAAAATTAAATTCTAACAAAATAAATGGTAAAAAATAAAATTTCATTTTTTTTTTGGGTTGGGGGGGGAGGGGACAGCCCCCCTTGCATCCGCCACTAGAAATGTACATAATGACAAAAATTGTACTCCATTCCAGTAGAATCATAAAATAAACTACTAAATATCACAAATAAGATTTTATATCCAAAGATGCTTTAGCACAAACAGTTCCTTCAACTTTTGGATAAAACTAAATATGACATAAAATTTATGCCATCAATCTTTTTTTTGGAATTTAAGGCTAACAAAAAACAAAACAAAGAAAAAAAGAAACAAAAACAATTGCAAAAAAGTCAGACAAACTATGGGATACACTGTATAACAGTAATTTTTTTTTTTTTTAACTGAGACTTTAACTATTATGTAAAACTTAAACGAGAAATAGAGCATAAATTTTAAATAAAAAAATTTAAAAGACACATTTAAAATATATTAGAATAAACTCCAGGTGAAGTGCAACAAATGAAAACCATACTTCAATGTTGTATCAAAGGGTCTTGAGAATAGAGGATGCCGAGAAGCATATCCAATCAACCCTCTTTTAATTAATATTCAATAAGTTAATAATTTCTAATAATTAATAAAATTTTAAGGAACAAGCTTGGTTCCATGGTACATAATTAATAATTCTATTATCTAATAATTAATACTTTTTTTTCAAAAAATCCTTTATAATATTAATTATTAGAGAGATAAAATAGTTATTTATGTACTTATATATATAAAATTTATGACATTTTTAGTAATTATATTTATTATTTTAGCATAATTAAAGTTAAAAGTACTATAAGTGAAAAAATTACGACATAAATATGCACAGATAATACAACACTTTTAGTTCAAAGGGATATTAGGAATTTTTTATGCCATTAGTTGAACATTATATACATTTTATATGAAATACCGAATTGTCGTTGAAAAGTTGCATGTAAAGTATTCTTTTTGTTCAGAAAAATACATAGAAGAAACACTTTTTGAATAATGAAAGTATGAGAACTTAATAATTAAGAATTCTAATAATTAATCAATATTTTATCTCCCATGTATATTAATTATAAGAGGGTTTAATTGTAATAATGCATGATGATATTCCCCACCCTTGATGCATGAATATCGAATATCAAGGAACACTTGTGAAAAAAGTGGGTCAAAATGAATTTGCGCCACAAAGGCTACACTTCCAAGCAGTGGCGGATCCAGAGATTACAGTTTTTTTTTTTTTTTTTTTGGAAGGGGGGGGGGGGAGTCCTAATTTTAAAAAAATTCCTACCAAAATAGAGGGGCAAAAAATACAATTTCCAAACTTTGGTGGGGGGGGGGGGCCATGGCACCCCTTAGTCCCCCTCCGCCACTGCTTCCAGGCATTTTTCTTGCCCCACACATCCTAAAACTACAAATGGACCATCAATAATGCCAGGCCTCCACTATAATTCCTGTCTGGCATTCACTGAGTAGTGAGAAGCAAAAGGTGTTTTGCAAATTTGTCAGGAGAGTTTTTTACTCACTCAATCTAGTTCCTACTATAAAATACTGAGGTACTTCTTAGGCTTCATCAAAGAAGTTACTAACTACAGCATCTGTAACTAGTTTCTATGAGAATAACCCACAAATATAATAGTATAAGAATCAATTCTTTTACCCTACTGTACAGCCTCTAAAGTTTTGCCCCCTCTAACCAATGAATGTATAGCAGCAGATAAGTGGAAAGAATGATATCAACAGGCTGCACATTAAAACGTATGAAATTAGAATACATATCCAACAACCAAGAAACCACTCTCCACTTACCGACTCTTGCCTAGTGATCCAAGCGCCCGGCGCTTAAGAGGCTGCCTTGTCTTTTTGGGTGGAGTTCCCAAATCACAAGGTATTAACTTTGCATAAATTGGCCTCATCATATTATCAATCCAGAGATACAATACAATTGAAAGAGCAAGCCGCATAGACCACACCACTGCAGTCGCGACAGTGGAGTAGACTTCCGCAGGGACTGTGTTCACATTAAGAACATCAACATTTATGAGCTGTTGGTGCAACTTCCGCCAAACATCATTCCAGCAATCAATTGGCATACGGTCAACTACATGACGCCGGAAAACAATTTCCTTCTTCATATCTCCTTCTGATCCTTCTATTTTTCCATCTTTGTAGTATGGAAGAATCACTGGAGATTTAGAACCAAAAAAGACATTCAGTGAAAGATTTCATGAATATAAAGCAGAAAGGGAACTGGTGAATAGGTTTCAAGTAATCTGCCAGCAAATCTAACAAGCATGGGGTATATGTAACAAATCTAACAATCAGCAAATCTAAGCCAGTAGAAACACAAGAACAATCAAATGACCAGCCACAAATAACAAGGGGACTGCTGAATCATTAAAAGAGATCTCCCATTTAAATGCAGAAATGGAAACTTTTAAAACATCAATAGCATGGAACACATGAAGAAATGACTTAAAGACAAATCAGAGAGCATATACATGCATACCAAAAACAATACAAAAAGAAATCACTGCAATAATCCAAAGTCCTCAAGAAAATAGGGAGGGGGGGGGGGGGAGCGGATTTCAGGATGCAGTGTAACCAGGGGTAGAGAAAAACAAACAAACAAACAATTTCAGGATGCAGTGGATTTTGAAAAGAAAAGGGAAAATAGAGGTTAAAAGCCATGATCTTTAAATAAAATTTCCATAGATTAATTCCCTTATTCCACTTATGGATACTTGTTTAACCCAAAGCCAAGGTCTTAAACTTATATGACTTCACTAATGTTCTGGTTCCAAACATCCATGAAACTTTCATACATTATCTTCAATGCTAGAGAGGCCAAAAACATAATAAAAAGCATTTCCATAGACAAATTCCAGTATTCTGCTTACGTATATACTGGTTCGACCCAAAGTCAAGGTCTTAAATCTCGGATGACTTCATTATGTTCTGGTTTAAACATTCTTAAAACTTCCATACATTATTCTCAAAGCTAGGGAGGCCAGAACATAACCAAAAGCTCAAGTCCAAACCTTGTAATATATTGATGTCAATAAGACTAATGTATCTCATTTGCAATACCATTATCAATTGGTTTTGTATGTATGGAGGTATGGGAAGTATGTAAACCATCTTCTACTTCTTTGCTCAATTGCTAGAGATTTACGAGCTATGCTCATCTCATTGTTTGGCATGCAGTCGGTGCAGCCCCAGTAAACTTAGAGGCTTTTGTTAGTTGGTTGGGTTGTAGAGTGGGTAGGAAATTGAAAGTGTGGCGGGCTGCTCCATTATGCCTTTGGAAGGAAAGGGACCGGCCTTTATTTGAGAGAGTGAAGGTGCCCATGTGGAGGCCGAAGCAAGTTATATTAAGCTCTTTGTACTTTTGGGTCACAGGGAGTTCTTATCTTTTGACAGATTCTTTTGTTGCTTGTTTGGGGGATATGAAGACAGTTTCTATGTGCATCTGGTGTTCATGGTTGTGGCCTTTCAGCTTCTTATTATGACACTTTTTTAATGCAACAACTAACAAGGACTCTCTTAATTATAAACAATTTTCATTATTTGTGATTCCAATAACAATATAACATTTCTTTTTGTTTTGAAGTTGTCATGTTGAAAACCAACAACTGCATCAGCTTTGTTTCTACATAGTTCTCTATAATTACAACTGAGGGCGGGCCTTGGCACAACGGTAAGGTTGCTCCATTGTGACCTGGAGGTTATGGGTTTGAGTCACAAAAACAGCCTCTTCGTTTACGAGATAAGACAGAGCACCCTCCCCAAACCCCGCAGTGGTAGAAGCCTCATACGCTGGGCTAGCCCTTTTTCTTTTATCTAATCTCAATAGTTACAACTGGATTTTTCAACTAAAAGCCTCAGACGAAACACTATAACTCACCCCCAAGAAGGGTTTATTGTGGTAGATTTTCCTTTATTCTATGGTTGTTGTGTGAAGCAAGGCTCCCAACTAGAGACAAAATCAAGATGTGAAAAATAGCTACTCCCACTTCCTGCTAACTATGCTCTGATGGAGAAGAAAGCATAGACCATATGTTTTTTCTATGGCTCTTCTCCTCTGGCAACAGGTTGAATACTTTTGTTTGGCCAGATCTCATCCCATGGTTAGGCAGGCTGTGCTTCAATGGGCTTGCCAAGAGTTTTTTAGGCAAGATTTTTGTAAAGAGATTGCACAGACTGATCAAAAAAGAGATTGTGGAGACTCTCGTTAGCAGCCATTGTGTATTACATTTGGCAAACCAGGAACAAGAAACTTTGGGAACGAAAAAGAGCATGTTGCAACTTATTCCTCAATCTTTTCAACAAGAGGTTCTAAATGGAGGAAAGTGTCTAACTCTTAAGCCAGTTTGTATTGGAATCTTTCTAGATCTATCTTCAGAACTTGACTGTTTGAGTTGTATTTATTTTGGTCTGCCACTGTTAGTTGTTGTTTGGTGGGGCTGGTTGTTAGCTTGATGCTATGCTCTATTTTTTTGTAGTTCTGTTTTTTTTTATCAGTAAAAGGTATAGATGTATTAACTAAGCGCCCGAGGGAGGCGCATCCCTTTACAAAAAATGGATCGGCAACACAATCACAGCCTTAGGTCCACCAAAAAATCAATAAAACTATCTAAATACATTGTTCTTTCTTCTTTCAACCAAAAGAAAAACAGTCTCAAAAATTATCATTTAACTTCCAATTTATAGACTCCTTTTCCTCAAATACATTGTATTTTTTAGTACTTCTGTTGCAGTGTTGAGTTGCTAGTTGGTGGTGTTTGTTTCTTGTTGTTTTCTTGCAGCTTTTGGGGTTTTTGCTCTCCCCTCTTCAATAAATTTCTAATTACCAAAAAAAAAAAAATTCTACTAGAAGAAAATTTACAGCTAAGGTCCAAATCAAATGGTCGGAATCCCCACCTCCCCCATCCCCAAACAAAACATCACAATTCTGCGACTTTATTAATTCTGAGTTATGAGCAAATGTTCTGTTTGGTCAACCCCAAATAGCTAGAATAAGGCTTTGTTTAGTTGAGTAAGTATATGTTCTAATTGAGCTAGATTTGTCACTGAAAGTAAGCATGCAAGATAGTAAACAGTAAACAAATTGCTCAATATAGAAATAAGTTCCCACATCAAGAAGAAATTTCCAACCTGATACTGTCTGACCATAATTTGAGTACTCCATAAACTGGACATTGTTCGAGTCAAGAAGTCTCCAAAATTCACTATAGTCAATTCTGTGTGAGTTTTCAGGGTCCCACTCTGTTCCCTTCAACTGTCCCCGCATAGTCAACAATGCCCTGCTCCAATCTGAAGCCATGACAAGCTGCCTCTCTAACTGAACATTTGCCTTTCTCTCAAGTTCTTCTAATTTATTTATCCGTTCTCTCTCTGCATCCTTCAACTTCTGAAAAAACTCATCTATTAAAACTCAATATTCAAAAAATAATCATCATTTGTGCAAAAGTTACATTTAAATCATAAGTTACATTTAAAATCACAAATCAAAATAAATAAAATAAAGCAAAAGTTGCTATGCATTTATTTAACATCTTATCAATAACAAAATGAAAATCCCCATGGGTCAAGGAAACCATAAACATAACTTATACATAAGCTATCACAGCATGTCTATAGGCCAATAGATCCTTATGTGGCAAGGACAACGCTAAATGAAAGGACACTTGCAGGACCACAATAATTTGGAAGTTTTGTTACACCTTCTTCCCTAATATTTTGAAATCAATAATTTTGATCACCAAGGAACCTAGAGCAAGTGTTGACTGAATTCAATAAGCTTACTACTTATGAGCCTACATGTCAACTCCCAATTTTACATTTGGGTATCCACATTTCACAATTTGGTGTAAAGACGCGGTTGATCTTCTGATAGTAAGAGTGCATGTATGGCATTATTTTTTATTTTATTTTTTTTTATAGGTAAATGTCACACACACCCCCTTTGCCCCTTAAGTGGACTTGAACCCTCAAACCTCCCATATGAGGAGGTGAGGTACCAAGTACCAACTAAGCTAGAGCTTGTTGGTCATCCATGTATGGCATTATTATGAACAGGCTCATTGTAAAAATAAACTTCTTTTAATTTCAGAGATTACCAAGTGCACCCTAAGACTTCAATCAAACATATTATATGATGCAAAATTCCCAATATGTATTACTATTTAATTTATGCCAGTATCTGAAAAACAGCCGCATCCACGAATGAAATTATTTCAATCATCTGTTTGGTTGCTGAGGAGATGTAGGGAAGGAAAGTAAATTAATTTTTTTTAACTCTTCAGCTTTTGATTGGTGGGGACCCAAGAAAATTATAACCTCGCTGAAGCTTAAAAAAGATACCTGGCTTAGTTAAGCTTTTTGTTTGTTTCCCTTTTTATTTTTTTGAATACCAGAGAAACGGAAAACACTCCCCAAATTTTCTTTTCTTGTTCCTTGTCTTCTCAGCAACCAAACCCTACATAATTCCAAAATAACGATAAGTGATGAATTGAACTTCAAACACACCTCGAATAGCTGAACCGACTGGGCGTCTTCTTCTTGAACTGTCGAGGGTACGACCGAGTTCGAACTTGAAGCGCTACAAGCCCTAATGTTGAGTTTGCCGGGCTTAACGAAAGTTGCTGTGTTGGTTTTAAGCCGTAAATTTGTTCTGAAAACATGTCTAGAAGATAATAAAAATGGTTTGGGTAGGGTTTTAGAAGGACAGAAGGGTTTCCAGAATTTACAGAAATCAAATGTCCGTGAAACGTTGGATATCATCTTGAACCGCGAAGATATCCTTTCTCTCTAGTTTCTCCCAAGTTCTCTTACCTTCATCATGCTCCAGAGTCCGAGGGTCTCAGAGTGACGCAAGGAAACGGTGTCGTCCTCGTTTAGGGCTGCAACTCGGTCCGAACTCAACCGATTCTTTTCATGTTCGCACTCTAGTAGTTTTTCCCATTTTTCCCTCTTTTATTTTGTGTTTTTTTCTTTTTCCATTTTGTGTGCGTTTGTCTTTAGAGAATTAAGAATTAGTCATCAATTTTAAGGGTAATTTATTACGTGGTCAAATGAAGCTATAAAATTATTTTCATATCTATCTACATTTTATTGTTGATTTAAGATTTGGTCAAGTTTTATATTCTTTTATTTTCTCATACTATTGTATCTTTATTGTCTAAGAGACATCTTGTGTAAATTAAGGATCAAACTTTGTTTATCTCATCATCGTAGTCATTCACTTCCACGACAAAAGTTTTATATTGTACAAGAGAATAATATACCATACAACCCTTCTCCATGTCAACCATAAAAGTTGTCAGTAATAACTAAGGCTCCGTTTGAATTGTGATTCAGAAACAATTTTTGAAATTTTTTTTTTAAATATATTCAAAATTTTGTAATTAATTTTTTAAAAATTATGAAAATATATTTAGATATGATAATATAAATTTTAAAAAATTAAAAAAATTATATTTTAAAATACATATTTCGCGTTTTAAAATTAGAAAACTGTTTTTGAAAACAAAAACAAACGGAACCTAAGACTTTGTTCCATATGGAGCACATAAAACTTTAGTCCAAACCATTGAAAAATGACTTTATCTCTCTAGGGTTTTTTTTTTTTTTTTTTGCCAGCTAAAGGGGAGGGTTGGACAAGTTATCCAACTAAATGCAATATCTAGTGTTGGGGCAAACAACTGGATTATCTTGCCAATCGGATTGCTAATAGCCCTGAAGTGGGAGAAAATAATTGGGGGGGGGGGGGGGAGAGAGAGAGGTGGCTTGCATTTTTTAAACAACTCGATTATCTTGCCAATCGGATCGCTAGTAGCCCTGAAGTGGGAGAAAATAATTGGGGGGGGGGGGGAGGTGGCATTGAATAATCATATTTAGTTTTCAGTGATTTTAATAAAGAGATGTTTGGGTGTCTTGATTAGTTGAGAACTTATACTAAAATGAAACTTAATAGTCATGAGATGTTCATGAATAATTAAAGGGCAAAAAATTATACCAACAGTACATTCGGGAATATATGGTCACTGAGATTTGTTATTATGACCTTGTCATAAACTATAAATTATAAATTAACGATTAATTGGTAAGTGGTAATTGAGAGAGTTTGATGAAAAACTATCACACTGTTTTTGGTGGTGAGTAATGTTCCATTTATATAACTTTACATATTATATGAAATAAATACATATCAATTACAATTGAATATAAAAGGAAAGGATATACAGAAGAATCTCCTAGAATTTTGGGATCACATATGTTAAGCCTTAGGTTAAGGCAAAATATCCTCAACACCCCCTCGCAAGTTGAGCGTCGGATTGGAACAGACGTGAAGCTTGAATTGAAAAAATTCAAAAAGTGGTCGAGGAATACTTTTGGTGAAGATGTCGACAACCTAAAGGTGAGACGGGACATACTGAGTGCGAAGTTTGTCGGCAACAACAAGTTCTCGAAGGAAATGGTAGTCTAATTCAACATGCTTCACCCACTTATGAGAAACGAGGTTGGAGCTCAAACAGATGGCACTTTTGTTGTCACAGAGGAGAAGAGGCCACTGTGGAGTTAAAAGCTATAGATCATGAAGAAGATGCGTAAGCCAAAGAAGTTCAGTTGTAGTGTGCGCAAGAGCACTATACTCAGATTCACAGCAGGAATAGGACATAGTAGGCTGCTTCTTGGCACTCCAAAAAACCAAATTGTCGCCAAAATAAATAGAGTAGTCCAAGGTAGAACAACGAGTGTCAAGATAGCCGGTCCAATCAGCATCAGAGTAAGCAACTAAAACACCAAGAGTAGTGGATGGGGGAAAAGAAAGGCCAAAATGAAGGGTGCCCTTGACACAGCGAAGAATACGCTTAACAATAAGAAAATGACCGTCAGTTGGAGCGTGCAAAAACTGGCTAACAGAATTGACAGCATAAGCAATGTCTGGGCTCTTGATGGTCAAGTATTGAAGGGCACCTACGAGAGAGCGGTAGAGAGTAGGATCCAAAAACAGAGGGCCATCAGCAGATAGATGTTGCGAAACAACCATGGGGGTATGGACCGGTTTGTTGTCAAGTAACTGAGCCCGAGTAAGAATATCCCGTGCATACTTCAACTAGCTGATGAAAAAACCATCGGCAGTTAACGAGGCTTCAAGACCAAGGAAGTAGCTGAGAGGACCCAAATCCTTAATGGCAAACTCAGAGTTGAGCTTGCAAGTGAAGCTGGTGATAAGAGAGGAGTTGTTGCCAGTAACAATAATATCATCAATGTAAAGAAGCAAATATATGATATCAGACTGCTTATGGAAAACAAAAAGGGAAATGTTAGCACAATTGCAGGAAAATCCAAAGCGGACAAGGAAGGAGCTGAAACATTGAAACCAGGCACGAGGTGCTTATTTTAGACCATAGAGAGCTTTCTTCAACTGACAGACATGATTAAGGAAGCGAGGATCAATGTACCTAGGAGGCTGTTCCATATAAACATTTTCAGTGAGAAAACCATTGAGAAACGCATTCTTGACATCAAGCTAGCGATGTAGAGACATGAAAAATCAGGGTAAATTTTTTGTTTTTGGCTGATAGGGTACTATTCATACACTATTTGCCGGTAGAGCGCTAAACATGCATCATTTAGACATAAGTCATATTTAAAAGCATATTTTAAGTATGCCATAGAATAGAAATATGCTTAGAATGTTAAAATACACCTTCTATAAAAAAAAAATTTAGCTTAATCGAAGGCAGTTTGAAAAATTGGACCAAAAGGGCATCCCGGGTGGGTCCAGCCGGAACCGTCAACGGGCGAAAATAAATTTTTTGGAAAATTTTTATTTAAAATAATTTTAAGAACTTTGGTTAAAGCAGAATATTGAATTGAGGCTTTTTGGGACTGGTTGTAGTATAACGGAGTCCCGAACTCATTAAGGGCAAAATAGTATTTTTGCTCCTTTGCCCCTTTACTATAAATAGGACCCCTTAGTGTAAAAATTTCATATTTTGGTCTGAGATTATAGCAGCAACACGTTCATTGAGAGAAAGGTGAAAGAAACCTAGGATTTTCCAAGTTTCAAGCTACTAAAACACATCTCTAGGCTAGGATTCTCACAAGGCTTCATTCTAGGAAGTTGTTCCCCACGTCAAGGGCTACATTCTCACCAATTTGTTCGGCTGCAAAGTGAACGAAACTCCCTAGGGTTGAGAAAAACCCTTTTAGGTATGATATTTTGCTAAGTAAGGAATATGGTTAAGTTTAGGAGTGTTTTATAAGTTGATTGAATGATTTATATATTTATTTGCTATTAGAAAGTCACTTAGGATGTAGTTGCTTTGAAAACCTAGAGTTAGTTGTTTATGTACTTGTGTGTTCTTTGAATTCTTTGAGAATTTAGTAAAGTGATAAACATGAACTATGACTATATGCATGATTCATTGTATTCTAGCTTATGTTCATGTAGACAAAATCTTATAGTTGGGAAGTTATGATTTATTCAATGTGTTGGTACTTTATGTATTTTGTAATCTTTGAAAATTGTCAAAATGATGAACATATAACTTGAATATATATTTAATTCATTACATTGTGCCTTATGTTCATGTGAATAGACATTGTGTTTTGAAAGATATGGTTGTTTAATGCATTGATACTTTGTGTAATTATGTGTTCTTTGAAAATTGGTAATATAATAAACCTGTAACATGAGCATGTGTTTAAATTGATTGTATATAGCTTATGTTCATATAGAAGAAGTTGTGTGGTTTGAAAGTTAGAATTTACTTTATGTATGATGCATGATTTAAGGTGTATGCCATGTATTTGATAAAATGCCTCATTAAAATTGCATAGAAAAATCAAGGCATATTAGCATATGGTGATTTTTTGAAAACATAATGTGGGTTGAGCACTTGATGTTATGCATTATGAGGGTGTAGATCCTATGGTGAAAAACCTAAAATTGGCCATTGCATTGGTGCCTAATATCCAACAGGAGCGATCCGTGAACGGATGTTGGTGCCTGATTTACCTAACGGGAGCGATCTGTGAAATAGGTGGTGGTACTCGATTGACCCAACGAGAGCGATCCGTGAAACGAGACATGGGTGTGGCATAGAGTTTGCATGGGTGTGTCATGCATATTACCTTTGCATTGTGTTAATGAATTGGAAGGCATGTAGATTATAAATGTACACTTGCACATGCCACTCCTTAACTTTGTTCCTTGCATTAACATTATGTCATACCAGTGGTTGTGTTGACCCCATGTGGGATATTATATTACAGATGAGGCTCCCAGTACTTGAGACTTGATGAAATCTTGAAGAGCGGAGGAGAAATGGACCATGGAGGATATTTGGCCCTTGGGGCATATTTTGAGTTGTATAAGGGCATAAGCCCTAAGTCATATGAAATGAACTTGTAGAAATTTTGTATATTATGAAAACAATGGGCAAGACCTTATATTTGTAATGAATATGAAGTTTCTAACATTTAAAAATTCAAGTACATGAGTACATATGGTGGATTGTATATTTAAATGAGGTATGTTTAATTTCTATGAAATTGTGGCCATCGAGTGAGGATGGAATGTATAAACCCTTAATTATATGAAGTATCAGGAATATTAGGTGGGAAAAAGACTTAGAAAACAAAGGGGACCATGTTGAAATTTTGGAAAATTAAAGGATTTGTTAGGTGTGTAGAACACCCTTTAAATAGGTGGGAATTGTGTAAAAAATGGGGGGTTAAAAACCTTGAAGAAATGGGCTAAAAATGGGAAAAAAGTGGCCTTCAAAACTTAGGAAAAAAAATTACAAAACAGAGAAAATCAGTGCAGCAGACAAAGAAATTCAGCTGCAGTAAATACCCTGTTGCTATAGTGTTTTTGTAGAACAACCCCTTAGCCCTAGTAGAACAACCCCTAGCCGCAGCCCTGCGTGCCCTACGAGCCCTGCGAGCGAGCGCATGCCCTGCCTGCCACGCCCAGCACCCCCGTGCGCACCAGCTTGTTGCACCTCCATGACACCTGCCCCTTTGGCCACCTTTTTTGAGCCATGTTTGGGCACCCTTTTTGGGTCATGTTTGGGCACCTTATTGGGCCATGTTTGGCCACCCTTTTGGGCTATTTTTTGTCACCCTTTTGGGCAATGGTTGGCCACTTTTATGCACTATGTTTGACCACTTCCTTAGACCAATTTTGGTAGACCTTTTGACCTATTCTTGGCCCATGCCTTAAGGCATTTGGGGCCCATTTGGGCCATTATTCCATGACATTTTTAGAGATGTTTTGAGGCTATTTTGGAAGCCATTTTTGAACATGACTTAAATTATTTTGAATATTAGATAGGAGGGATGTTTGAGTGACATTAGGAGACTATTTTGGTTAAGTCAATAAGCAAGTCTTCATTTCAAATTTTGGGGAAACATGGGAAAATGAATGCATAATCAACTAAATCCACTTTAATGGCCATTCATTTACTTTTCTTATTTCATTTCACTCACTCCTCGGGTTTGTAAAAATTTGGGGGGTGACAGGCGAAGAGGTTATTTGTTAGTCACAACAAGAGAAAGCATAACACGGACAGTGGTACCCTTGATAACAGGACTAAATGTGTCAGTGTAGTCAAGACCAAGGTATATGTGTATAGCCTTTAGCAACAAGACGAGCTTTGAAATGCTCAATGGATCCATCAGATAGATATTTGGTCCGGAACACCCATTTGGAACCCACAATGTTGGTGTGAGTAGGCCGAGGGACCAATATCTAAGTGCAGTTGTTTTGCAAGGCTTGAATTTCTTCATCCATGGCCGCAAGCCAAACAGGATTCTTAGTAGTAGATTTGAAGCCTTTAGGCTCAGTAAATGCAAGTAGAGCAGAAAGAAGACCAAAGGAGGACAAGACACCAATATTGGCTGGATGACAGGTTTTGAAAATGCCAGCTTTAGCGTGTGTGAGCATAGGGTGAGAACCCAATGGAAATGTGAGAGTAGGAATGAGATCAGGCATGGGAAGATCGATGTCAGACGCAACAGGAGGTGGGCTACTAGCCGGGTGCGGCGAAGGGGAACCTGTAAGAGAATCAGTAGCCTACAAAGACTCATCCACTAGGTCAGTACAAATAGCACAAGGGTTAGAGCCAAACGGAGTAATGTGCGAGGGATGGTGCTCGGGGGAAGAGGGAAGGGTTTCGGTATGGAATATAGTGGCTTCCAGAAAGTTGGAAAAGTGGAGAGAGGATAGGGGCTGAGCCTAAGAGTGATCTAGAAAGAGAAAATGATTTTCATCAAATTAGGTATGGCGAGTGATATATAGCCGAGAGGTGGTGGGGTTAAGGCAACAAAAACCTTTATAGGAGGGACTATAACCTAAAAAAATGCATGGGATACTGCAGGGGGAAAACTTGTTAGGCATATAATCACGCAGACAAGGATAAACACGACAACCAAATGGATGAAAATTTTCATAATTCGGAGAGAAACCATAGAGAAGCTCAAAAGGGGACTTACCTTTAAGAAGTGGTGTGGGAAAATGATTGATGATGTACACGACAGTACTGAAGGCGTTAACCTAGAAGCAAGGAGAAAGGTGAGAGCAGAAAAGAAGGGCCAAGCTGGTCTCAGTCACATAGCGGTGTTTGTGTTCAGCGCGACCATTTTGAGCGGGTGTATGTGGACATGAAAATTGATGGTGAATGTTGGAGGTACGGAGATGATCGGTGAGACAAGTATTGGTAAGTTCGCCATGGCCATCACTTTGAAAAATTTTCATACAAGTAGAAAATTGATTTTCCACAAACTTTTGAAGTTGAGTGAAAACATCATAAAAGTCATATTTGAATTTCAAAGGATAAAGCCAAGTAAATCATGAATAATCATCAATGAAGAGAACATAATAGGAGAAACCCAAATTTGATGTGACAAGAGCAGGGCCCTAGAGGTCACAATGAATAAGATCTAACACATGAGACGACCTATGTTCATTATGTGAATAAGGCAATCGATGATTTTTCGCAAGTTGGCATGTGCTACATAATGTTGGAGAGGGCAATAAAGAGGTAAGAGAAAAATGTCCTTGTTTATTTAAATAAGAAATAACAGAATGATTTACATGTCCAAGGCGAGCATGCCATAAATCATAGGAAGCATGTAAAGATTTATTTTTAAGGACAAAAATAAAAGCAGAGTTGCCACGCTCCAGCACATATAAGCCGCCATCTCTTTTACTGGTTGCCACCACCCTTCCTATTTGACGATTTTGAATAATGAAAGAATTATTAGTAAATGTAACGGATAAAGGAAAATCAGACGTTAATTTACTAATAGAAAGAAGATTTTTAGTGAGATGAGAAACAACCAAGACATCTAATAAATGAATAGTTGGGGTAAGAGAGAGGATACAAGTATGTGTAATAGGTAAGGAGGCACCATTCCCTACAATTACGGAGTTCTTACCCATGTATTGAGTGGACTGATCCAGATTGGATAGGTCAGTGGACATATGGGCCGAAGCCCTAGTGTCCAAGAACCAGTTAGAGACATCAGGTCCATTTAGGGAGCATGAACCAGTGAAAGCTTTAGCAAGATGTGCATGGGACGCGCTGGACTCGTGGCAGGCATACAGCTGGTCGCATCGATCGACATAATGCCCATCTTAGTGGCAGATTTGGCAGTGAGGAAGGCGGCACTGATGACTAGAGGTGGTGCGGCCTTGACCTGCAGAGTGACGACCATGGCTACTGGTTCAGCCATGGCCGGTTCGAAAGGAGCTGCGCTGGTTCGACAGCGTAGGGCCATGATGAGCAATAGTGAAGGCGGAAGCGAAAGGGGCAGAAGTCTCAAGAGATTTCTGGAAGAGCTCAAAGCTCTCAGCTTTGGAGACCAAATCAGTAAAATAGGGGAGGACGTAATAGCCATCTGTGCAGTAGAAAAACTTAAAAAATCAGCACCAAGACCACGAAAAAATCAATGGATCTTATCGGTGCCGTCAACGGGACGACCGATCGCATGGAGTTGGTCACAAATTGCCTTGAAGACACGAACATACATTGTGACAGAACGAGTGTCGCGCTTCATCAATTGGAGATCATCTTTGAAGCGAATTTTACGAGCCTTGGAGCGGTGGCTGAAGGTGTTTTCGAAGGCGAGCCAGACCTTGCGTGAGGTGGAGAGACCAATGACCTTAGCCATGGCTTCCTCAGTGAAGGAGGAGATGAGAAGGCCGAGTAGCCTCTGGTCAGAAGTTTTCCACACCAAGTACTTGTTGTTTGGTGTTTGAGAGTCGGCAGAGGCAAACCGTGGAGGAGGCTCAAGGGTTCCATCTACATGGCCCAATAATTCTTGGCTCTCAAGAAGGGGAAAGAGTTAGCTTTTCCATAGCAGATAGTTGGAAGAAGATAGCTTGATGGTTACTATGTGAATCATGGTGTTGAAGGGGAGAAGAGAGGATTCGACAGCCATAGAGAAGATAGGAGGATTGAGGGATGTTAATCTAGTGGCTGCTCTGATACCATGAGAGAGTTTGATGGAAAACCACCACTCTGTTTTTGGTAGTGAGTAATGTTCCATTTATATAACTTTGCATATCATATGAAATAAATACATATCAATTACAATTGAATATAAAGGGAAATGATATACAGAAGAATCTCCTAGAATTTTGGGATCACATATTTTAGGCCTTAGGTTAAGGCAAAATATCCTGAACAGTAATAATGTACCATGCAAAAGAAAATTGCAACTAATGTAGAACTGTGTTGCATTGAATGTAGAATTATGTCACATCAAATACAGAACTATGTTGCACTCAATACATAATTGTGTTGCACCAAATGCAAAACTGTATTTTTTTATGCATCCTTTGTAAAATGAATTAGATGGTCGAATCACGTGATAGATACAATGACTTGTGATTCAAAAATGGCGTATGATACTTCATCTCAAAAATGTTAAAGAATAACTCAAAACAGTATAGGTCCTCTTGAAGACACCAAAAGAGTTCCTCAACATGAAGGAAGCTTTTATTGAGGTCCTACACTTATCTAATTAGTCAAATATGGTATGAAGAAAGATGTGAATTCATGAACAAGCCCATCAACTCATATGAGGCATTCGAAAATATTGGTCACGTAATAATTAGGTGAGCTACGACCAACTACCAACTACAAGTCATGCCAAAGATGATGGATTAATATGACCAAAATTATTCAAAAAAAGACGTGATCTTAAGGTATATTATTGTTGGCGTAGAGTATTAGTTCTGAAAGCATATGATTGTGATCAAGTCATTACTGCACTTAAAAGAGATAATGATCATATGCAAAAATTCTTAAGTCAATTTCCTGTAATGGAATATGCAAAAAAAGAACATTTGGATGCAAAATGAGTTGAAATGGATATTATTGAGGATTACTAATGATGTCTAACCACAAATTGTCAGTACTAATTTCAATGATGATGATGATGATTTTTAAATATATTTGCTCACTTATTTAACCATAGCTATTAGCTAATAAGCCAATTTGTTACTGTGAGCATGGTCGGTGCTCATTGTTTTTATTTACTAAATAGAATCTGTATTGATTAAAAAAGGTTTGTTGCAATGCTACTAAATACCAACAATAGTGTGATTAAAAAAATTGTATTGAATATAGAAAAGTATTACACTTAATACAAGACTAAGTTGCTCCAATAACAGAACTTAGTTGTAGTTGATGCAGTTCATGCACTCAACACCAAATAAATTTCATCAATTATGCCCATTAGCAAAATGATCTATTATGGTATGGTTTGCAAATAACCTGGACAAGTTACAAGCATCACAATTGTACTGCAAGTTATAACTAGAATAAGATAGACATAATTGATAATGTCCACTATAATAAGATATATTATATCTATTAGGGTATAATTGGGCACATAACTTGGAAAAGTTATATGTATTTAAAATGTCAAACTACTATGATCTACTTGTCACACCCCCGAAACCCCAAACACCCGAGGTTGAACCCATTAATATAAGTTAAGAACCTTAATCTTACTTAACTAAATTTAATTTATCATTTGCTTCACTAGGATATGCCCAGCTCTCAAGGGTTGTCCACTTACAATGATTCGAATTTCGTGTTTTAGCCTTGGCAAGTCCCACTATTATTGATTTCATATCACCTTCCTTTACATTTTCAAGATTAATCTCATTACCTGTAGTTCCTTTAATTCCTCTCTCTTTGTTCAAATAAAATACAAAGGATAAATTAAACTGACCTCCCCTGAGATTTTTGACAATTATAAGGACCTCTCCATAGGTTTCTGAAATGACATTGACCTCCACTCCAACCTTATTTTTTCAAAATTACAAAAATGCCCCTTTCGTTTAGTTTTTTTTTTTTTTGCTTTTTTTCATATTTGACTAATTCTTTTTTTATTTTTTTCATGTTAAAATAAATATTAATTAAAATCTTCTTTGACTTAAAAAAATATAAGTTATTTATCTTAATTTATTTTTTATATAAAATAAAAAAATCTTTAAAAAAAGTTAGAAAAAGGTCAAAATTTAAAAAATTCAAAAAAAAAAATGAAAGAGGACATTTTTGTCATTTTGAAAAGAAAATAAGGTTGTAAGGGAAGTCTTTGTAATTTTTCAGTAAAAGTAGGAGAGATCAACGTCATTTCAAAAACCTCAGCGGGAGTCCCTGTAATTATCAAAAACCTCAAGGGAAGTAAGTCTAATTTACCCAAATACAAATTATTCCAAGTGATTTTAGTCCATATTTTTGTTTTTAAGTATACAACTTGTGTATCAAGAATGCATCTCATATATCCTTTAAACATTCATATCACGAAGGTTTTTATAATTATACATCATTTCTATAATAACCTTGATACCAACATTTGTAAAAATGTAATGCAACCTCTAGTCATGTAAAAAAATAGAGAGAGCAAACTTGAGTATCATATATCTATTACTATCATTATCTAGGAGTCAAAAAAAAAAAAAAAATCGAAACCATCATATATGTACGTGTGTGTGTGTGTGTGTATATGCACACATTCTAAGGAAGGTTTAGTTGTTGAAGATACTGTGCAAAACATTTGTTAAATTAAGAAAATACCACATGACAAAATAAGCAAATTAAAATTAATAACAAAAATGATTTTTAATCAATAGGTTCTGACACACACCCATAAGGACCAACGCTTGTGGTGCTACTCCACACTAATCAGAGTATGCATAATGAAGAATGCAACATTATAACAATTGAGGTGAAACTTACTAAATTCCCTTTTTATAACACACTACATGATTGATTTATAGTGTTAGGGCCATAATAAAAGAGTATTTGGGCTAAAAATGTAGAAGCATCGAGTTAAACATTCTCCATTCTAAATACACCAGTTATGTACCTTCTATCTAATTAATAATTATTGTAAAGAGAAAGAAGGGGGATTTTTAGTCGAAGTTAATTTAAAAGCCAACATGAAGGCGAAGCCACAAACTCCTGTCACACGTATACACGTATACACACTCACTCACTCACCCACACATCTTCTAATCATGCACATAACAAAACACCCCTTCACTCAATCATATAACCATTGCCTGATACTTTATAACCCAATTGGGTCTCAGTCCATTCATAGAAAATTTCTAAACTAACCAATCTCACCTAAATCGTAATAGAAAGCCCATAGGGTATCACACCAAACCATACGACAAATATTGATATAACATTTTCATGCTTGAGAAAATAGGGTGATGATAATTAAATGATTTAATAACCCTACACCACTCTTAATATATTGGCAGTTCAACTAATCAAAAAAATAAATTCCATCCTCAATACAAATTGAAAGGAGTTAGTTAACAATGTATAGGCATATTGTATCGAACAAATTGATGGCCTAGGCGTGATTCAAACTCAATATTTTTATTAGATTTATTTATACCATGAACACCTTCAACTTATAAAAGGCTCTATGCTTGATATAATATATAAATAAAATCATATTCTTACTAAACCCACATTTTATATTTATAGTGTCATGTATGTTCACAAAGAATCTATGCAAATTCTCATTGTTTTATGCCAAATTTATGCACGTAAGCATATCATAAATTAAAAAATTTATCATTTTTATAACCATCTTATCTTGATTTCCCCACTAGTGATCCTATATCATGGATCAGAACACATTCAATACTGAATCAGAACATAACTTAACTTAAAGCATTACTTTCTTAATGCTTTTAGCCCTTTTGGACTCTATCTTATAGATCTGGAGACCTCTAGATTCTTAAAATAGGGCTCTTGATGCTTCTAAGTTCATTTCATAGCTTATTTAGCCTTTAGGGGGCATAATGGTAATTGTATCATTCATTACCTATATTTCTCATCCTTTAATTTGCCTAAACAGACTCCATTTTTTAGTCTAGAGGGCCCCAAAATCTTGGGATAAGTCCCCTTGTTACTTTATGAGTTCATCTAATAACTTAATAAAACATTAAGGGCATAATGGTAATTTTACCATTTACATCATCTATCTTTTGGTACCTTATTTGCTAAATCTCATTTTTGGACTCAAAGGCCCCTAAAAACATTAGAATGAGTTCCTTTGCATTTTTAGACTTCATTTGGTAACTTAATTAAGTCTTTAGGATCTATTTGTAATTTTATACTCCATCAGTTAACATATTTTGGGGTCTAATTTTTTCAATTAAACTCTGCTATTGAGTCCTAAATGTCGAAAAACCTTGAGTTAACCTCTTTTGAATCTTTAATAAGCTTTGTATAACTCATTTTGTGCACAAAGGCATAATTGAAATATTTTTCAATAATTTATGAGGGCATAAATGAAAATAATTTCATTTACCAGAGGAAGTCTCATAATTTCCTTAAAATTCTAAGGTCTTTTCATAATTTCTAAAAGTTCAAGGACCAAAATATAATCTTTAAAAGTTTCAAAACCATAATTATAATTTTTTAGAATTTTCTCTAGGGAAAAATAGTATTATTTGAAACTATTGGGGTCAAATTTTAATTATCAAAACTTTAATTTGCCCCTAGTTTGCCAAATGACTGCTATCCCCAATTTCTCTTGATATCCAAGTTTTGGATATCTCAATTCTAGTTTTAATTAGTTATCTGCATGACCAAATAGCCTCGAAAGGCTTTTAAAACCAAGTTCAAAGTGACCCAGTAACACTTAACCCTTTAATTTGTTATCTAGATCAGGTCTGACCCAAACCTGAATCTATGACAAGCTGACTCGACTTGTCGAGGCCGTTTTCCTCACTTAGACACCTAAAATCGCGATTGAAACCCTATAAACTCCAAATGTTATTTCCTTCATTTTATCGATCATTTTCTAACTCTAATCAGTACAGATCATCAACTGAAAACTTCTAGGGTTTAATTCCATCATTTTTGAAGACATGCAAAGCCTCTATTATAGGTTTCAAGCTTTTATGGCCAAAACTAGCAATTGGCCATAAGTCGATCATTTCTTTGGCCAAAATGGCTGCAATTTGTTCCATTGGTTTTTTTTTTTATCTTCATGGCCTTTTATTTCCTGTTCACCAAACTCAGTTTGGTGTTTGCTTTCAAAGCTTTGGTATTTCGACCAGAAACTGTAACTCTCTTTTGAACGCTTATTTTTTGAGCTACTCTACTTGGTTCTTATTGCATTATGCAACAATCAATGTCTAGATTAAGGCCCCATTGTTAGATTTCAATTTGGTTGAAGTTGAGGAAACCTAGTTTTGAAGGTCCTTCAATGACGTCGGGTTATGTTTCTAAGCCATTTGAATATGGTTTTTCAGTTCACATTATATCGAATACGACCTTAGTGCAATTATATAACTTCCTTTAATACATTAAACATTCGAAACTTTCCATGTTCATGAAATCCGATTCTAGAGAAAGAAAAATAAAGTGAGAGAAATTGAAGCTTACCATCGATGGTTGTTATAATCCACTTGGTTCTGTTATTCCACTCTTTGGTTCCTTCTAGATGATTCATGCATACAACAGACAAGCTCCATCTCTCTCTCTCCCTTTCCCTTCTGGTTTCCTTTTCTTCTTTCTCTCTCATTCTCTCTCTAAAAGCATATGATAACACGTGCACACGTTTTGTCATAACAATCTACTATTGTGAGGTAAGAGAAAGAGAGAGAGAGAGAGAGAGAGAGAGAGAGAGAGAGAGGAGAGAGACTTATATATGGTTTATTTGGATTACATTGTTTTTGACAAGTGGCCATAGAAATCCACCATTTCCCACTACCATTGGTCACCATGGATGTTTCTAAAATCAAACTTATCCCCAACGAAGCTTTCAAGAAATTCCTTGGGTGTGTTAGTGGAAAGTGATGTAAAATTCCACTATCCTATACATATAGTCATTAATGTATATGTTGTACATACACCATACAGTTAGTCCTCTTATAATTAATATTCAATAAGTTAACAATCTCTAATAATTAATAAAATTTTAAGGAACCGACTTGGTTCCATGGTGGATAATTAATAATTCTATTACTTAATAATTAATACTTTTTTCAAAAAAATTCCTTTATAATACTAATTATTAGAGAGAGAAAATATTTATACATGTACTTATATATATCCCATTTACGATATGTTTTGGTAATTATATTTGTAAATTCTATTTAAATTGGAGTTAAATGTATTGTAAGTGAGAAAAATTCTATTTACGATATTATGAATTTTTATATGCCCGAAGTCAAATATTTTATGTATTTTTTTTTTATAAAATATCGAAATACCGTAAAAAAAAATTGAATATGAGGTCTCTTTTGTGTCAAAATCCACATACATGTATGAAATACTTTTTTTTTTTTAATAAAAATATAAAAAAAATTCTAATTAATAATTTTGATAATTAATAAATTTTTCATCTCCTAAGTCTATTAATTATAAGAGAGTTGACTGTACTTTATGCCATGTATTATGCCATCACACATCATGCCCATTCATATAATATATCATATTATAGCATCATATTCCATGTCGTCATACATTATTCAAATATGAATTAGGGACCTTGTCTTTAATTAAATGTGCTTGTGCACTAATTAACCCAAAGATCTTTAGGCTAATTACCTCAATTAAATTTCTCAAAATTATTAGGGTAAGTCTCTATAAATTAATATCATCATACAAAATTACCCAAAATAATTGGGTAGGGATATTAGAGCATTAGTCTGTAATGCCCCGATCTCAAATGGACAGGACAAAGGGGTCATCGGGACCTCTAACTAGAAGATAGGTGATTGAGACTAATTATCATAGTCAAGTAAATCCAATATAGTCCATTTATTTTAAAGTTGATTTTCCTTTAAGAATTTCCCTCTAATTGATTTCGGTTCGTTCTCATGGTTAGACATGTTCAAGTTCCGTAATGAGATTAAATGAAATAGATCATAATAAAGCGCAACTGAACTAAAAATATTTATCAACAGTGTATAACAAGGTGAAGTGTAGAGCTGTCTCTAACGGTCAATATATAACATATACGTTATGTCAAAAAAGGGTACATATACCCTTTACAATATACAATGAATGAATACAACTATCTGAAACCAATACTATTTAAATCCCTGTCTATCTTGTGCTACTCCAACAGTTGTCCTTTACAAGTCTAGTACCTGCCATTCCCATGAACAGCAAGGGTGAGCCATAACGTTCAATAGAGTTTCCCAAAACACACAAGCAAGTAGCATGCAAAAACTAATGCAAGTTCGATGAGGACAATCCCTAATGTCCAATATGCAATCCCAGGCACACAACAATCTTATTAACCAGATCATAAATATAGACATGACAATCAAGAGAATAAGACACCACTTCGTGTGGTACAACGACAGTAATAAGGTGCACAATATACATCGAAGATGAAGTATATCAACATATACAAACCTCATGAAACACCTTAATTTCCTATTCAAATCAGTTAGAACAATGATATCCAATACGAATCGATGGCACTACTGGTCAATAACATATAATCACTTCACCATTATATAGACAATAAATATAATCCACAACATAATAAGTCTGAGCAATATTTATTATACTCATCAATACAGTCCATGCCATGTCATGATGCTCAATACAGAAAGGTAAACGTGTATGATTTAAACTACGATCCAAATCCCAACTTCATCCTTGTCAATTCATAATCCAATCACCTAATGGCCCCCGAAAAAGCTTGATGCTTTCTCAGGGTACTAACCCGATGGCAATGCACCACCACTCATGCGGGGTTACGGTTCATAACAGAAGGAAAACACAGTTTCCGTCACTAAAATGATCCTGGTCTCTAATCATGATCTCATCATATACTATTCATTTGTCTCATCAATCCTATCCACACCACTTAGGTGTGCTCAATCAATACCATAGAGGTCCGCGATATAATTCACATTAGCTGCCATACAATAGAATGCATGATATCTCAATGTATAAGAATACACAATCATAGCAGATTATAATGATAACAAGCACCAAAATAACAATGACAATCTTATCATAATATCACACAAGATTCGAGCATCAAAATAGTAATGATAGTCATATCATAAGAATCAATGACAAGTATGCAATACCAACCGATCATGATGAAATCCTAGCACCAGTCATCACCCTGACTATAAGAAGACACTACTTGTGTCTATCATAACGTATAGAACCTCACACACTCCAGGTTCAACTCCCAGGGCCACCCTAACTCTTAATACTAAGGTTCTGTAATGATATTTTAAGTTCTCTTAAGGTTAATTATGCATTAGCTTACAAACCGAGTGTTCGTTGTCTCAAACGGATATAAAAACTTGTTCCCGGGCCTCAAAAACCTTGAGGATACCTCCTTGTATTGTTTCTACATCATTTGAATATCTTTTAAATTCATAAGGGCATTTTTGTAATTTTATCGAGCAAGTTTCACGTCTACCGAGATCCTGTCTCACCAAAACTAACTTTGGAATTTGATCAAGAAGTTCTAAAAATCCTAAGAACACCCTCCTTGTATTTTATTTACTCTTTTAGATATATGTTCCAAGCCTAGGGGTATAATGATAATTTTATATGTTCATGTGGGACCAACCCCATGTCCCCGATTTGTTAATCTGATATCATATTTAAATTTCGAGCATCCAAAGACATTAGAAATGCCTTTTTTAGATCTTAATTATGCATTTTATTGTTCAATCTATATCTAGGGGTATACTCATCATTTTATTAATTTAGGTGGGACTATCACCGGGTCCCAATTCGTTCAATCTAACATTACATTTGAATTTCGGGCATCCAAAAATATTGGACTAGCCCTTTTTGAATTTTAATTAGCTTTTGAATTATTCAATTTTCCATCAGGGGCATTTTTTATAATTTTACATATTTATCTAGGACCACCCTAGGTCCCCGAATGTCCACATCGACCTCACTATTGAGTCAAGAATGTCCAAAAATCTTAAGAAAGCCTCCGTTTTATTTTAATTGCATTTAAAGTTAAATATATGTAAGAAAGGGCATTTTTGTAATTTTCTCTATTTAAACTAGTTTAGTAATTAACCCTTTTCCTTTTTGAACTAGTTCAACCGTGAACCTTTAAATTTTGAACTGGTTCACTTTGAACCCTTTTACAAAATTTGATTTTTTCTTAACTGCGCAGCCAAATAGACCCTAAGGCCAAACCCAAGACCCAACTCGCGACCTAGACCCACAACCTAGAATTGTGACCTATTTGACTAACCCGGGTCAGTGTTTGACCATTGACTAGTCAACGTTGACCGTCGGCAATAGAAGTCCGGTTATCATCTTTGGCCAACTCGCCAGAAAATCGATTTTTTCAATTTCTTTTTCTTAGCTTTTCTTGCACCATTTTCAATCCTTTTTTTTTTATTATTATTATTATCCCAAATCGTTTTTAAAAAGTTTTCAACCATGTTGGAATAGTTTTTTTCCACCGTGAACCCCTCTAATGAAACCGAACTTAACGGGTTTGATTTTCTGGTAACCTGGTTCTCCGCCTGTTTCTTCACACTCCGATAGTCATTTTTTTTTGTTTCCCTTCCCTTTCATTTCCTATAGACCTTTGGGACATAAACATACCCCATAAAGCCACTAACTGAACCAAAACCCGCCAAGAACTAAGACCTATATTGGGTCTGTGTTGACACCCTCACACACATTTTTAGCCATTTCCACACATATATACACATGTATATCATCAGTTATTCCAAAATGAAGGCCTAAAATTACTAGAAATTACCTACCTCCATTTGCAGCCATTTAGAGAGAGAAAATCTAGAGAAAGAGAGCTCGGTACTGAGGGCTCTCATGGCCACCATCCACCATGTTTCACTAACTAGTCCCCTTCCGTCTTTTTCCTTCATTTTCTGTTCTTTCTTTCTTCTTCTTTTTCTTTTCTCTTTTGTTATTTTCTTATTCTTTTCTTCTACCTCTTGGTTTAGTGTGTGTTTAACACACATACACACACACACACACACACTAACACCTAGTCATGCACACACACTATTTTCCCTCTCCTTTTCAAAAACACAAAACACACACCTCACCCACTAGTTTCTCTCCCATTTGGTATGCCACACATATACTTATCTCACACACCTCGTGGATCTCTCTATCTCTCTCACTCACACAAACACTTTTACACTCATTCGGTGCAGAGTGAGTGGGGGGGGGGATAAAAAAAGTGGGGGGATAAGGAGGAAAGAGAAAATATGTTGTCTAATCCATCACTTTCATTGTCATGTCTTGTCTTCTTATGGTGCACCTCACTTACACACAACCTTTCCCAACATTGGATCTCATTTGGTCCAATCAAAGTGGGACACATGTCCTTGTCTAGAAAATCCCAATCAAGCTTCTGAAGGAAGCTTTGCACACACCCCAAGGTGCTACGTGGCTAGTTGGCCAAATGTGCACACACACGTGCCTGTACATGAATTGTCTTAGAATTGCACCAAAATTGGCACCTGAGCTAGTTTCGACGCTCTAACTCCAAATGTTTTGTCCATCTCTTGATATTCAATCATTTGAGTTTTCATAATTATCTGCGACCCGTAAATAGTTGTGTAGTCTCGTGACTCATACCAGTCCCGAATAATTTACCAAAATTTCACTTAGCCTTACAATGTTACACTTAGGTTTTATTAGTCAATTTTATAGTTATTCTGACACATCATTGATTAATTACTTATCTGACTTAAGTTAATATTGATAATTTACCAAATTACCCTTAATGATTTTCTGTATCCTTATATAATCCACTATTGAAATCCAATGAGGGCACCTTATAATGATTGTTTATAAACTTTTCAAAATATTAGAATCCTTCTACCATATCATTGATTTCAGTCATTGACATAAATTAGTGTAACTATGGTCATAATAGTTAACTCTACCACCCATTTAGACCTTGTCTGGATTACACCTAAACTCACTCCATGGTAAATTTTAACACTAAAATAAGTGTCTCCTAGAATTTTCAAAATAAATAAATCCAACTACATTAATCAAAATCAATATAAAGCAACAACAGACAATAAAAAAAATTGGGACCACCCGATAAACAATAATCTATCCATATTTGTGACTGACAAACAAATTTGGTTGGATCCATTTCATCGAAATCATCACTATATTCTCACCACTTTTATCACTCACAAATGCAAAAGAAACGAACAAACTAAATAAACAAAAATTGGATATTAGTAAAATTCAAACATACCATAAAAAGGAATTCCTCCGTCGACACTCCTTCTTAGTGATTTGCTCATTTTGCTCTAATTTCAAACAATCATTAAATATCTGTCATAATTTCACACAATTTTGCACAATCATTTTGCCTTAATTAGATGTCCTTTTTTGGGGCTGAAGCACATCGATCGGCACGTGTTTCACGTTCCAAATTGGACAGTAAACTAATGTCAATTACCTATACTTCCCTCACTAATGGTGCACGCGAGGGACACGTGATATGTTTCCATTATGGCATGAGCTGATGGGACTAAATTGATATAAACAGAAAAATTTAAGGTTTAATGGGACCAAATTATAGGGGTGAAATGTCACAACGCAAAACCCACCCTCTGTGGATTAGAGGATGTGAGCGACCATTAGGCTGTACTTAACCAAATTAATAGAAATCAATTGATAATATTAGCATCTTACTTTATTACATGGAAGTATTATACAAAATAAACGACAATAGTGTTCCATAGTTATATAATTACAACTACAAAAGATCCTTAATCTATTATAACAAAACAAGACTAAGTCCAACTCTTTTATATACAAAAACAGTCCATTAAGCAAGTTCCCTAACTTGGAAGTTGTTTACACTATTGTGCTTTCTGATTGTCTTCTACTAAAAACAAGGTAATAAAATTCGGATGAACTAATTTAGCTCAGCAAGTAAATCCCTCACTATGCCATGGGTTAGAAAAGGGTATGGGAACAAGTGCTAATCAAGTATTCAAGATTTAAATGGTATAGACCGTCAAGTTGAAGTTAAATGAATTTTCAACTGCATATAAGATCATTTAATAGAGTCAAAAAATTATTGAATCATCAAAATACAACTTTTAACTACCAAATTTAGGTAAGGGAAACCAAATCAAATACAATGATATGCACAATAAGCAAATGCTATAATTAAGGTAAAGTTTACTGACAACAAGAAGTGCATATCAAACACTTGGCTCAACAAATATCTACAAATAAAGTGTGAAATTAATTACGAGTCATCCTTCTAGAATTTTTCAGCTGAACTCATAAAACATAAGATGCAATTAACACAAAGGGCTCGATTACCCTTATATGGTACATATCTAGGTACGCCACTTCTCATATCTGGGTTTCCTTGAATAACACTAAGAGCTCTTATAATCATACAATAACGTCCACGCTAGGACTAACATGTCAGGTATCATTGTGATAAGCACAATCCCGAGTGCACACGAATGGAGTTCACAAACAATTATAGATTTCATAAGATGTGAGATCACAATAGATCACAATTGTTCACAATAAGAGAGTTATAGTAGATCACGAGCATCCATAACAAAGAGAGGCGTAATAGATTGCAAATATCCACAATAGGGAGTCATAGTAAATTGCAAATATCCAAAACAAAGGAATCATAGTAAATTACAAATATCCACAATAAGATAACAAGTTACAATGATGACAAATATGTATCACATAAGGACACAATAGTTATAGAGTTGTGGAATTAGGGCGAATCATGAAAGCATAATGGAAAGAATAGGTTATTGTCATCTATAGAGAATATGATCACAAAGGGAGTCAATGAAGTTTCACACTTTAGAGTTTATGTTTACTTACCTTCAAGAGAAATTCTCTTTTTAACTAGTGGTTTTCCCTTTATCCTATGTAGTTCTTATAATCATAAAACATCACACAGTCCAATTTCACCATCGAAAAAACTTAATTTAGTTTAATTGATAAATTACTTTGATTTCTAGTCTAATGGACTATACTTTTTGGTTCTAGGACGTATAACATTCAAGGTGGTTCCTTCTCATTCTCTTACACTCTTTCAGTAGCTTATTTTATCCTTAAAGATGGCTTAAAAATGACCAATTTTTCATATCTATATTTCTGGTACCTTATTTGATGAAACAAACTCCACCGTTGAGTCTGGAATATCGAGAAATATTAGGGTAGATACCATCGCGATTATCAGAGGGCATTTGGTAGCTTATTTAAGCTTTTAGGACTAATTTAAAATTATTCTAGTTCATTCGTTTATGTAGTTGGGAATCTAATTTGCCCAAACATGACCTACCATTGGATCTGGAATGTTGAAAAACTCTAAGTTAGCCTATTCCGGATCTATATTTAGCTTTGTATAAATCATTTTATGCTAAAGAGAATTTTTTCACATTTTATAAGGGCTTTAATGTAATTTTATTAAAATCCTGAGGCATTTTCATAATTTTCAAAATTTCAGAGACTAAAATGGAACTTTTATTTTTTTAGGGGCATAAATGAACAAATTTTCAAATTTATGGGCCATAATGTAATTTTTGAAAATCTTAGGGGTCAAATTATAATTTTAAAAACCTCAATTCAATCCCTATGTAGCCAAACAGCCCCTCTCCAAAATTCAAGGGTTATTATGTTTATGGATAACCTTATTCCAATTTTAATCACATGCCAAATAGCCCTTTAACCCTAATTAATCTCTTATCCTGATTAGGGATATCAAATCTCTAATTTAATTTATTAATCTAGTCGCCAAACATGCCTTATCCTGTGATTTAATGGTCTTGTCCAGATTAGGTTTAGCCAATCCTTAATTTTTTATTTATTGCACTTGTAACTAAACAGGCTAAATCGATTTTTAATCTTAACGTCCAAACGACACCTCTGGAAGTGCTTTTGTTCAAAATGTCGTCGTTCCATTTAATGACCCGTTATATCTCGGGTTGACACATGTTTAAGTTAACTTGGACAGCTCGAAAACTTGACCGAGTTGACTTAGTTGTCTTCCTCACTTCAATGGTACTTGTAATGAACGTGAAAGTTACCAAAGAAAAATTTGTTAATTTTCTAGTCTAATTCGATGTCAGATGATTGATTAATTAAATCTGCATTAGATAAATTATGAAATTGATTGACTAATAGCATATACAATGCAATGGAATTAAAATAAAATTTTAGTAATTTATTCGGGACTAGCATAGGTCACATGGCCACATAGCCAAATACAAGACACAGATAAATTCTAAAATTTTAATGATTGAATTCCGATAAACGGATGACATATTTGGAATCTTTGCATCGAAATTAGATACCCTACCAATTTTGGTACAATTCTGATACAATTAAATTTTCAAGCATGTGTGACAAAATGGCCACGTGCTGCCTCAATTAGTGTGCAATGCTTTCTTGATGGGGTTGGATAGAATAGGTGAGGGTGCTTTTAAAGACCATGTGTGTGAGAGTGTGGTACAATTTGACATGACAAATGGAGACCAAAATCAGATTTTTTTTCCTTAAAATCAGCTGACTCTCTCTCATCTATCCCCATCAACTTTTTCTCTTTTCAAACTTCTGTATCTCTCTCTCTCTTAGCCGAACATACTTGTACGTGTATTGTATATACAAATGTGTCTTGTTTATAAAAAAGTGTGTGTTTATGTGAAACTTGAGTGTGTATATGGCTGGCCTGTTATAGCCATGGAAAGGCCATGAGAGGTGGTTGCTTGTACATGGGTTTTGTTGTCTCATCTCCATGAAAGTTGGCACAAGCTTGGGATAAAGGGCTTGGCGAAACATTAGGAACCCACGATCTGTGAAGACAAAGGAGAGAGCAGTGACTGCCATGGATAGAACCTCAAGTTTTATCTCTTTAGGTCAACTTTATCTTTCTACAATAGTGTTGAATACCCAAGAAGTAGGGGCTCTTTCAGACCTTCTATTTAGTCTAGTTTGCACAGATTATAGTTGTGTGTGATTATATGTATGTGTGTGGTTGTGCATACATGTTTATGTATATCTACGTGTGTATGTGTATATGCATTTGGGTATTTAAACGATTATAGAGACCCATATATGGATTGACAGTTTTGATTAGGCAAACGAGTGTGATGTTTATTTAGTATTGATTATTGCATTGCTTTCACATATGTGTGAACTGTTACTTGTGGAAGTTGGGTATGAATGTCCATGTACATATGTAGAGATATGAGGTATATATGTATATACATGTGGGTGCATGTTGTGTGTGAGCCATGGATGCCTTTTAAAGGAAAATATATGTTTGATGGTGGGTTTACTATTTTTGGCCAATTATATGGAATTGGTAGTTTTGGGAAGCATGAAAATAATTCTACTTATTTTTCATAGGCTTGATTATTGTGCTCAAGTATTCTAATGCAACATTTGAATATTTGTAAATGTGATTATATAAATATGTATATTGATATAGTTGCATAAAATTGTGAAGTTGCGAGGTAATGACCCAACTGGGTTTTCAATTGATGGTGAAATAGAGCAATGTTATAAAGGCTTTTGAATATTAGTTGTGTCACACCCCGAATTCCAACGAACCCGAGGCGCGAGTAACGAGACAAAGAGAAATAAAATAATAAAGAAATAAAAGATAATTTAGGATAATCACACACATTCTACATACTGTTCTGATACATTACATAGGGTCTGGTCTATTTGTTCACAACATACAAAATAAGAAACAGTCTCGGGCTTATGCCCTTATACATTATCAAATGCGCCCCTCGGGCCAAACATAATCCCCAATCAAATCATCTCCACGTCTCGCACAAGCTGGAGCATCATCTGAAATGTTTGCCCCACTAAAGGGGTCAGCTTCAACATGCTCGTACAATATAATGCTAATGCAAGAAACAAAACTAAGGGTGTGGCATGTGCAAGTGTACAGTTATTTCTATATGGCATTCGATATCATTATGGCAGTATATGAACAGTATGCAGTATATGAACAGTATGCGTGACACACCCATGCAACTCTATGCCCACCCATGTCTCATGATACGGTCCTTCCCCGCTGGCATGAGTACCGCCACGTATGTCTCGCTTCACGGTCCGGAACCCGTCAGGCAGGACGAGTACCTATTGGCCGATTTCGGGTTTTTCACCACAAGATCTGCACCCTTATAATGCATAGCACCACGTGCTCAACTCACGCCATGCACAAGGAACCACAGTATGCCAATATGCTCTGATTCATTCATGCCACAATGTAATCTTAATGATGTATCTCATTCATACATAAAGCATGCTTTCAATCACATATCTCATAATCTCAATAGTTCTCAAGGAATACAATTTACACACAATATACTAACACATGTAATATACACACAATCATCATTTATATCATCACTCAACTTATAGCAAGATAACATGAAGCACATAAGCATGTGAACAATCTAGCAAACATGTGAACAATCAAGGCAGCAGAACAAGTATTCCTAATCTCAATTCTATTTCTTACTTAAGCACAATATATCGTACCTGATAATCGACCTCAACTCAGGAAGGTGTACTCATAGTATAGTGGGATCACCGTGAGAATACCGAAAGTCAGATCACCTTCTATTTGCCCTTTCGTGTTCCTATAATCATAACATGTGACTTAAGTTCATTTGTTTCCTGAATGATGCTATTCAACAAATTTCATGTCTTTATTTTATAAGTTTCTATTTTGCTAAATTAGACTCTACTATTGAGTCCGGAACGACGAAGAAAATAAGTTTAGGTTTTCGTAGAACTCAATTCGGACATCTGGGTTCAAAAGGGCAAAATAGTCATTTTGTACTCTTCACGGGTCCTTACATTTTGAGACCCCTTTTCACAAATCGGACTCCACGGTTGAGTCCGGAATGCTCGAGATAATAAGGTTTCACTATTTGTTTACTTAATTTGGAGTTCATTTGACTGTGTTTCAATTCAGGGGCATTTTGGTAATTTTAAAGGTTACTACGGGTCTTTTATTTTTTGGGACCTCGTCTCATAAAACGGACCTCACCATTGGTCTCAGAATGGCCGAGATAGTCAAAATACACTAATGACTTGTCCCATTCGGACTCCGGACTATTTTAGAGTATTTAAAATAATTAAAATAATTAATTAATTAATTTAATTTATTATTTTATTAATATTTAATTCTGGTGGGTCAAATCATAATAACTAATAGTTTTAGGGGTCAAAGTGTAATTATTTAAAGTTTTTTGGTCAAAGTGCAATTTCTAGAAAAAGTATAGGGTAAATTTGTAAATACCAAAAAGTTCAGGGGTACTTTTGTAATTGTGAAAACCCTTATTCCCTATTCGGATAACCAAACAGGGGTTAACCTAAAACAGGGATAGGATATCCCTGTTCCTGTTCAATTTCAATTTTTAATTTCTTACACCCGTAGCCAAACAGCCTCAATTCAGTTTTTAATTTAAAACATGGAAGTGACACGTGGCAGGGGCGGGTCGCCCACGCCCGACCCAACCCGAACCGAACCCGGATCCGGACCTGAACAGTTCTCTTCTCCCCGTCGTTTTTCCGGCGAGCCTCCGGTCGCCTTCTCCGGCGCCGGTGGCCGGAATTTGCAGAAAATCAAGTTTTTAAACTTGATTTTCTTGGTGTTTTCAAACCCTCTTTCGATTCCAAACCATCCCAAAGTAATTTTTGGACATTTTAACACTGTTTTGAAGCTCCCAATCGCAATGAAAAGCCTAGACTTCTCCCCCCATGGCCGTGACCCACAACCCCTCTTTTCTCTCTCGTTCCTTCACCATTTCAAGTGATTCTTTTTGCAAAATTACCCACTATTCACATGCAACAAAACCCAAGGATTAAATCTAGACAAAATGCTACAAAACAGGTTGGATATTTGAGAAATTTTTTTAGAGAGAGAAAGCTTACGGTTATGGCTTCTACCCCCTATGATGGTGCTTCTCTCCTCTTGCTTTGCCTCTGTCCTCCCCTTTGGCCTCCTTAGCTTCCCTCCTTCTGCTTCCCTTTTAGAAATCAGAGCATACACACCACTCTCTCTCTATTCTCTTTCACTTTCTCTTTCTATATCTCTCTCTCTCTCTCTCTCTCTCCCTCCAACCCTCACGACAAATCTGTCCCTCTCAACCCCCACCACACACATATACACAGACTTCACCACACATCTCCAACCACCCCCCTTACACACTCCATGCCCCCATACTTGTTTGAGTGTGATACACTCAAACTCACACACACACACACACACTACCGAGTACACACACACAGTGCACTGTGCACTGTTATATGTATATATGTATATATTCCCCAAAATCAGATTTTTAATTATGTATATATTATATATACATGCACATACACCATACACATAGTTATGCACATACAATACACACATTACATTCATACATCAACATTAATAATAATAATAATAATAAAAATAACTAATTAAATCAAAGAACAGGAAAATTTATTTATTCCAAAAAAAAAAAAAAAAATTTTCCTGGTCTTTATAAGTTGGCATTTTACAAAACATAGTGACTAGGTAAGGTGGAGGAGTGATAGATTAATAGAAACAATAGCAATAGTTTAATTAATTGAGTTTTTAGGGCTGGTTAGTTGAGTTTCTATGGGTTGCTTGGTTGGGCCTTTTAAGGGATGCTAACCTTACTTTTATAGGTTGTTGCTTGAGCTTTTGAGGCTGATTAGTTGCGTTTTTATAGGCTGCTTGGTTGGGCATTTTAAGAGGTTGTTTACCTTCTTTTTTTGATCCATTGTTTTGAGTTTTTGGGACTGATTAGTTGAGTTCTTATAGGTTGTTTGGTGTCATTTTAAGGGTTGTTCAGCCCAAATTTAATGTGTTGCTTGGTGTCAATGTAAGGGCTGCCATGGCCAGGTTTGAGGTGTTGTTTGGTGCCAATTTAATAGTTGATAAGTCCAGGTTTGTGGTGCTATTTGGTGCCAATTTAAGGGCTGTTATGCCCAAGTTTGAGGTGTTGTTTAAGTGTCATTTTAAGAGTTTTTAAACCCAAGTTTGAGGTGTTGTTTGGTGCCACTTTAAGGGCTGTTAAAACCTTATTTAATCAGTTGTTTAGTGTCAAATTAATGGTTATTAGGCCCAAGTTTTAGGGACTATTTGGAGTCAAATTAAAGGTTGTTAAGCCCAAGTGAAAGGGGCTATTTGGCATCACTTTAAGGCCATATTGAAGTTGTTGTTTGGTGCCAAACTAAGAGCTGTTAAGTCCCCCTTTTAGGGAATGATTGGTACAAATTTAACAGGCTATTTGGTACCATTTAAGGGGGGTTATCTAGTGCTATTTAAAGGCCTATTTGCCTGAATTTTAAGGACTTGTTTGGGTATTTTAAGGGAAAATTTTTCTTAGTTTTAAGTGGTTGGTTGCCTCAATTTCTATGGAGCTATGTGGTATTTTTAAGAGGTTGTTTAGGTTTTTCTAAGGAGTTATTTGAAATTTTTTAATATGGCCTCCTTAGGGTTTTTTAAGTCCCCAGAACACATTTTTTTATATCCATTTAGAAAAATAGGCACTAAGTGTAGAGGCTAATTGTCACACCCCGAATTCTGACCGAACCCGAGGCGCGACTGACGAGACAGAAAGTAAATTAAATAAAATGACAAAAGTAATTAAATTCACTAAACATGTGTTCATCCTCACCCATACATAAAATAACATCGAATACATTGTTCATCAGTCATTCGGGCTTAAGCCCTTACATAACAAAATACAAGTTTCATGAATCACAAATACATCACAGGCTTCACCCTATCAGGGCATCACAGAGTCTCTAGTCGCAGGAGGATCCTCATCTGAAAAATGTTGCCCACGAATGGGTCAGCTCAACTGTTGGTATGATGAGATGCTAATGCCAGAAATAAAGCTAAGGCGTGGCATGTGCAAAGTGTACATTTATATCTAAATGCCATTCAAAATATTGCAGTAATATATGAATGGTATGCATGACGCACCCATGCACAACTCTATGCCACACCCATGTCTCATTTACGGGTACTCCCCGATGGCTCGAAGTACCAATGCAATGGCCAATTTTGGGTTTTTCACCACAGGATCTACATCCTCATAATGCAAAGCACCATGTGCTTACCCACGCCATGTTCTTAAAGGATTCATCATATGCCAAGATGCTAATGCAATCTCAATGAAACATGATTTCCACAATATAGCATGCTCGAAACAATGATACATAAATCACCAACTGATTCCACATGTAAGCATATCTCATGTAATCAACTTAAACACATGTCATGATTCGTATTCATCATTCACTAAATTTCCATAAGGTACAAATGACATATAAGCAGACATGCAACCAATTCTAAGTCATCAAGTAAACACCTTCCACATAGGCACATAAGTCATTCACAAAATATTCCTAACTTAACCTCATTTCTAACATTAGCAAAACACCATACATGAAGGGTCAGTCACAACCCTAAGAAGATCGTGCACTATATGTAACTGAACCGGCGGATGAAAATGCAGGAGATCAGATCGCCCCCTCCTGTCCTGTCAGTGTCCCTAAAAGTAGAAATTACAACTCAGTCTATTGTTATTTGAATTTATGCTATTCATCAAATTTTATGTCTTTGATTCATAAGTTTCTATTCTGCTAAATTAAGCTCTACCATTGGTTCTAGGACGTTGAAGAAAATAAGTTTAGGTTCTCGTAGAACTCAATTCGGACACCGGGGTTCAAAAGGGCAAAACGATCATTTTGCACTTTACACGTGTCGTTATATTTCGTGACCTCTTTTCACAAATCGGACTCCACGATTGAGTCCAGAATGTTCGAGATAATAAAATTTTACTATTTGTTTACCTAATTCGGAGTTCGTTTGACTGTGTTTCAATCTAGGGGCATTTTGGTAATTTTAAAGGTTACTGCGGTTCTTTTAATTTTTGGGACCCCGTCTCGTAAGACGGACCTCACCATTGGTCTCAGAAGGGTCGAGATAGTCAAAATACACTAATGACTTGTCCTATTTGAACTCCGGAATATTTTTGAATATTTCATTAATTTAATTAAATAATTAATTAATTAATTTAATTAATATTTTATTAATAATTTAATCAGGTGGTTAAAAGTGAAATTTCTAACAGTTGGGGGGTCAATTTGTAATTTCTGAAAGTTCTGGGTTAAGGTTCAAATTCCAAAAGGTTCAAGGTTCAAATTGAAATTAGTTTAATTTGCTATTCTCAATTATGTTAACCAAACAGGGGCTAATCCGAGAACAGGGATAGGATATCCCTGTTTCAATTTAATTCCAATTTCCTAATTTCTTATCCTTACAACCAAACGGGCCAAATTAGGTTTTTAATTTAAAACAGTAGGCCGACACATGGCAGGGGCGGTCCACACCCGCCCGAACCGGACCCGACCCGGAACAGTCCCCCCTTCATCCCCGATTTTCCGGCGATGGACCAGTAGGGTTCCGGCGCCGGCGACGTATCTCCGGCGAGTTTTCTCAGTTTTTAAGATGCTATTTTCTCCCCCTTTTCACGTAGATCACATCCCCAACCTCCATTTCCCTCAAAGCCTCCTCCATCTCCACGAAATAGAGGGTCAAACCCTCGGTCAACTCTCCGGCCAACTCCTCCCCTTTCCCTTTTTGTCACTGTTTGGTCACGGGTTTCCTCCCATTTTCATCCTAAAGGCTTCCTGTGTTCAAGAGGAAACACTTCCTCATGATCTTAGCAAGTTTTTAAACACAAAACCCTTAAAACCCGATTATTGCCCCCGACCTGTAACCCACTTTTTCTCTCTCATCTCTCACCCATTTTAGCCCATTCTTGTGGTGTTGTTTCCCATTTTTCATATCCTACAAGACCTAGGAATTTAAATCGACAGTATGCTACAAAATAGATGGTGCATATATATTAGGTTTCTAGAGAGAGAAAGTAAGTGGGTTGAGGTGTTTACCTCAACAATGGTGCCTCCCTCTTGCCTTGCCTCCGTTTCTCAGCCTCTACTTCTCTTTCTTATCTCCTCAGCCTTTCTTTCCTTTTTCTTTTCTCTCACCCGAGACACACCATCATATGCACAAGTTCACTCTCCCTCTCTCTCTATCATTTCTCTCTCTCTCTCTCCAAGACCAGCCTTTCTGCATCAGAACTGCCCCTCCCATACCCTGATCTCTCCTTCTACACTCCACTAACCATACCTGCCACACCATCCCTTGTTGAGTGTGTAACACTCAACACATGCACACACACACACATGACACACACACACACTGTTTTATACACATGTATATATTTATATACACTTATATATTTACACATTTTACACACACACTCACATGTATACACATATACACAACATATAATTTAAATTATATATACATATATATATATATACACATACACACACATCCATCATAATAATAATAATAATAGTAATAATAATAATAATAATAATAAATTATATTTACAAGGAATAAATAATAATAAAAAAAATTTTTTCCATGTTATAACACTAATATATAATTAACCTTAGTGAATTTAAGGAATCGATATGAAGCATTAGTATTAAGGATTAGGGTGGTTCCGGGAGTGAAAATGTTTGTATATAAGACACCCAACGTATATTATGAAAGACACAAGTAGTGTCTCCTTATAGTTGGGTGAGGACAAGGACTAGGGCTATATATTGATTAGCTAGTATTACATATCGGTATTAGATCTCCTTAGTTTTCTTGATTGTTTATATTGTTTTGTGGTTATTCTCAGTTGCATATGTATTGTGGATGTGTGGATACTTTATTATATATTTTGTTTCAATATATAGAGACATCATGCATTGCATTATGTAGTGCTTGTAGACACCTCATTTTGAAACCCTTGATTGAATAGAGTTAGTTTGGTCACTTTTGATAAGTTGCTACAATATGTCCCATCTATGAGTATTTTAGTAATTTCTCATTTCGCCTATAGAGGGCATTTATGCCCTTTTGCCCATAGAGGGCATTTTTAACATTTTGGTCATTATGCTCACTAAGGGCATTTTGTTCATTTGACACTTGAGGGTATTCTAGTCATAATGCCCACTAAGGGCATTTTGGTCATTTCTAGTATTTCCCTACACATTAGGGGTAGTTTGGTAAATACTAGAGGTTTTTCACATTTTAGGGGTATTTCTGTAATATTAGTGTCATTTTATCCTTTAAAGGGCATTTGGTAATTATAGAATATTCATATTCCATATAGGTTATTTTGGTCATTCATGGGCATACATGTAATTTTCATGTCATTTTACCCGTATAGAGTTATTTTAGTATTAAGGACTAGGGTGGTTCTTGGAGTGACAGTGTGACTATATAAGATACCCAACGCATATTATAAAAGACACAAGTAGTGTCTTCTTATAGTCGAGTAAAGACAAGGATTAGAGCTATACACTGATTGACTAGTATTACATATCCCTATTAGATCTCCTTGGTTTATTTGATCGTTTATATTCTGGTGCGGTTATTCTCAGTTGCATATATATTGTGGATATGTGGACACTTTATTATATATTTTGTTTCAATGTATAGAAACATCATGTATTGCATTGCATAGTACTTGTAGACTCCTCATTTTGAGACCCTTGATTGAATAGAGTTAGTTTTACCACTTTTGGTAAGTTGCTACAATATGTCCCATCTAGGAGTATTTTAGTAATTTCTCATTTCGCCCATAGAGGGCATTTCCATCATTTTGCTTATAGAGGGAATTTTTGACATTTTGGTCATTTTGTCCATAGAGGACATTTTGGTCATTTCGCCCATAGAGCGCATTTCCATCATTATGTTCATAAAAGGGCATGTATTGTATGAATGTGTAGTGGACCATGTGTGTAAATATATATGTGTGTGTTCAATACATTTAAATACGTACATGTGTATATATATATATATATATGTGTATATATATATATATGACTGTAGTGTATACGGTCGGTGAGTGTGCAACCGGGTGTGTGTGTGGACTGGCGTACGTGCAATAGTGTGCAAGTTGGTATGATATAATATATGTGTATATATAAAATAACCAAGGTCAACTTTGCATTAAATGCAAAGTTGATGGAAAAGAGAGAAAGCTGGAGAAATTGAGACGGGAGAGAAATGGGCTGCTGATGTGAAGGAAGGGAGTGGCTGGATCAGTGAGAAAAAGTCAGAAAATGAGGGGCAGGGAGGCTGTGGCAGGTGTTGCGAGAGGGAGTGTATGTGTAGAGGTGTATATACATATGTGCGCTTGGAGAGAAAGAAGAGAAAATCAGAAAGAAAGAAAAACAGAAAGAAAGAGAAGCTGTGTGAAGGAGTGGTGAGCACTGGAGAGGAGCTTGAGCCAGGCTTGAACCGAGAAAGGAGGGAACAACCTGCAACCAGAAAGAAAAAACCAGAAATTTGGTAAACACTCCTAAACCGTTCATTTCTCTTTCCAAATTTTCTATATGCGTGATATATTTTTTACATGTTAATTTGTATGGATTTGAGGGCCTTGTAGAGTATAAAACATAGATCATTTTACAAAAAGAATGAGATCAAATGGTGTAGAAACCAGCTAGAAAAGTCCAGTTACAAGTTAGGGAGAGAAAGTGGGTTTTCATGATTTTATGTATAAAACTTACCCTAAATGGCCTAGATCTAAACCGATGAGTTACAGAAAACACTAGGGTCAAAATGGAGTGAAGAACAGTGGAAAAATCAGTGAAAAAGGGGAGGTTTTCAGTCGGCCGGGATTTGGGTTGCATGGCCGGAAAAAAATCAAATGAGTCAGTGCTTGGGAGCTGTTTGGAGTTCATGAACAGTCCAAATTAATTGCTTAAGGTTCCAGATTTAGTTTGGTGTAAAAATAAGAAGATTTGGGCATGAAAATGGAGAGAAAAATGAGGGGTTTTGTCGCGGTTCCGGCGACCGTGGTCGGGGAAGGCGACCGAGAGTCGGCCAAAAAATCAGGACGCAAGGGAGGGGCAACTGGGCCATGACCTGGGGTCTCGTTTGGGCCTGTTTTAAAATTTTTGGGTTAAGGCTTGATTGAGTTTAAAAAGGGTATAGGCCCGTTTGGTTTTAAAGGGAAAGAATTGGGCTTGGGATAGTTGGGGCCCAATTGGTTGAAATGAAAAGGAAAAGAATAAATGAAAAAGGGTGAGGCTGCCGAGACTCGAACCCGCGTGGGGCGCGTGGGAAGAGGGGCACGTGACCGTTTGGACAGGACAATCCCGTGTCCATATATGCAATTAATAAATATAGATATTATACTTTATTTTGTTTTACTAATTAAATTAATTAAATTTAATTTAATGCTCCGAAATGGCCCGAAGCCCAAACAAGGCAAGTCATATATGTTTTCTTACTATCTTGGACCTCCTAAGACCAACGGTGAGGTCTGTGACGCGATACGAGGTCCCAAAAATTAAAAGACCCGTGGAACCCTTAAAAATTACCAAAACGCCCCTGAGTCAAAACGCGGTCAAACGAACCTCGATTAAAATGAAAAGATAGTGGATTTTTATTATTTCAAACATTCCGGACTCAACCGTAAGGTCCAATTTATGAGGAGAGGCCTTAGGATATAAGGATCCATAAAAAGTGCAAAATAATTGTTTTGCCCTTTTTAGCTCAAATGTCAGAATTAAATTCCACGAAAGCCTAAACTTATTTTCTTCGACGTTCTGGACTCAATTGTAGGGTTTAATTTAGCAAAATAGGAACTTATAAAATAAAGACATAAAATTTGATGAATAGCATAATTCAAGTAACAAATGGACTGAGTCACATGTTATAATTTTAGGGACACGGAAAGGCAAAGAGAAGGTGGTCTGACCTTCTGTATTCTTACTGTGGTTCTGCTGTACTACGAGTACACTTTCCTGAGTTGAGATTGACCCATCAGGTACGATATATTGTGCTGAGTAAGAAATAGAATTGAGTTTAGGAATAACTGCCATGTTGACTTGATGATCACATGTTTGTTTGATTGTTCACATGCTTATGTGCTTCATGCTATCTTGCTGAAAGTTGGGTGATAATGTGGATCATGATTATGTGTATATCGCATGTGCTAGTATAATATGTGGATTATATTCTTTGAGAATTGTTTAGACTATGAAATGCGTGATTTAAAGCATGCTTCATGTGTGACTGAGATGCATTATTGAGATTACATCGTGGCATGATAGAATCAGAGCATATTGGCATAGTGTGACTCCTTGGACATGGTGTGAGTTGAGCACGTGGTGCTGTGCATTATGAGGGTGTAGATCCTGTGGTGAAAAACCCAAAATCGGCCATTAGGTACTCGCATGCTTGACGGGTTCCGGACCGTGAAGCGAGACATACATGGTACTTGCAGGCCATCGGGAAGGTCCGTAAAGTGAGACATGGGTGGGCATAGAGTTGCATGGGTGTGTCACGCATACTACTCATATACTGTATACTGTTCATGTACTGACTTAATGATATTGAATGCCATATAGATATAACTGTACACTTGCACATGCCACACCCTTAATTTTGTTTCTTGCATTAGCATTATATTGTACCAGCAGTTGAGCTGACCCATTCGTGGGACAAACATTTCAGATGACACTCCAACTGTGCGAGACTTAGAGATGCTTTGATTTGAGGATTATATTTGGCCCGCGGGGCATATTTAATATTGTACAAGGGCATAAGCCCTAGACTATTTCCTGTCATTGTATGTTGTGAACTAAGGGACCAGACTTCATGCATTGTATCAGAATAGTGGATTGAATTAGTATTGATCTGTACTTGATTGTCCTTTATTTCCTTATTATTTTATTTCCCTTTTGTCTCGTCCATCGCGCCTCGGGTTCGCCAAATTTGGGGTGTGACATTTTGGTCATTTCTAGTGTTTCCCTATCTATTAGGAGTAGTTTGGTAAATACTAGAGATTTTTCACCTTCTAGGGGTATTTCTGTAATATTTGTGGCATTTTGTCATTTGAAGAGCATTTTGGTAATTATAGAATATTCCTATCCCATATAGGTTATTTTGGTCATTCATAGGCATACATGTAATTTTCATGTCATTTTACCCATATAGGGTTATTTTGGTAATTTTGTTCCTGAGGGACAATTTTAACTTTTTTATGCCTTAGTGGCATTTTTGTAATTTCTTTGTCCTTAAATTCTCCATTGAATTAAAGGTGATAGAATAAATATAGATTTATCTACCAAATACTTACTAAATTTCCTTCATTCCTTATTCCAAGGAATTTACCTTAGATTTGTCCACAATATAATATCTATATCTAATTGCTTGTACATTAAGCATCAATCTTGGCCATTCATCTATAAAATTTATTGTGGACCCTTGGATCAAACCTCATTATTTTTTCCTTATAAATAAGACTCATTGGCCACCATAATTGAGGGTTTAGAGATTCAGGGGTTCCACATCATAATCAAAAGACTAGGTGTTGTAGCAATAATTCTTCTCTCTCTTTCATATTTCTTCTTGCATATTTCTTGAAGCCTTGTTCTACACAAGTAATAGTTCTAATCCATTGAAGACGAAGATCTACACCATTAAAGATTCAATCAAAGGAGTTTAAACTCAAGCCTTGTCTGATTCAACCCAAACAATCAGGTACGTCCCTAAAATCCTAATATTCTCTCTTTTCCTAATTTAATTTATCCTATCATTATTGAAAGAATAACTTGAATTAGAGAACTACGTTGGCTCTGATTTCATTATCTGAATGGATACGTAAGACACTTTATTGACTCGAGTCTACTATTTTCCTTTAAGTTATTTACTTTATGTATTTTTCTCACATCCCATCTCTCTTATTATGTCTTTTTTATTATTTCACTCATGTCAATCTCTTTCTCTCCACTTCTTTTGGCTTAAGTTACTTATTTGTTGGATATATTTTTATTCGTTCATGTCATTACTATCATTATCTTTGTATATTTACTCGTCATCTTGTTTATGTCATGGAATATTAAGCCTTGTGGATGAACACTTGAGGCCAGTCCATTTGGACTGGGGTGGATAGGTGCCTAACCCCTTCTCATCTTGTACCTTAGCTCAAGGATTCAAAATTCTTTGGCTCATAGTAGATTAGTTTTGCCTTACTTTATTTTAACCCATGTCAAGGGGTTTAGAATATAAATATGATCAAAGCAATTAATTTCAGTTTTTCTTTGCTATTATTTTTACATGTATTCTTCGTGGGATGTATCAGGTTTGCTTGTTATTTAGTCTAAAACAAGTTTGCAATGTGTTCTTCTCCCACTTTGAGAGAACGGACTTTGGAAGTTGTATCTATATTTTTCCAGTGCCTGCGCTCACAGTACTGATATGGATTATATTATGAGCTCGTTTGGCATAAAGGATACATTGAGCGGGAGGATTGCTTCCTTATGAAACCTAGACACCAAAAGATACTTGTGGCATGGTGAGGTCTCTTGATCTAATATTCCCCTATGTCAGTGAGGGCACATTTCCCATACCCTATAGGCCAAGGGTTAAGGTGCAGAGGCTATCATTGGACAGCAGTACAAAATATTTGACTTGGTTTTTAGAAAAGGGAACAGACCCCTTATAATACCTGGATACCCTAGGGGTGGTGAATTGGGTATTTTACAAACATTGGCTACTTTTAAGAATTTTAAATATAAATGTTAAAAATGCACAAGTAAAAAGTAGAGAAAGAGAGAACAAACACAACGATTTACGAGGTTCAAAAAATTTCCAAGTCATCGACTCAAGTATCCTCACTTGAGTCTTTCTACCATCTTGATCTCCTAGTAGGTGGAGGTCAAACCTTTACAACAAGAGCTTCTCACTCTTTCTTCTAGCAAAATATACCATTTTGCCTCACCGGGTACAATCTACCCACAAATTTCACCACAATGAGATGATACAAAGATTTTAGTAATAAAATACTCTTTTAAAAGCTAAATGGTACAATATGAGTTCACTATCTAAAGATTGATCAATAAATGCTTGAGTATTTAAAAGCTTAGGGAACTTTGAGATCTAGATCTGAAAATAAATAAGATCCCAAGTCACTAAAGAAATTTGAAAATGAAAGAAAGTTTATGAATGTTAAGGATGGAAATGAATGTTTCCAACAACCTCTATTTGTAGGTCTTAAAAGAATATTGTTGTTTGAATTTGAATCTAGTCGTTTCCCTATTTTAAATCTATTTAGAATTTGAATTTGAAAAGGTCAGATCAACATAATCAGTCGACTGAGTTCATCATTTAATCGATTCAATCACAATTCAATTGACTGAAGGACTCGATTGATTTGTCCAGAGGGTAGAGGTTGATCTTTCGTAAAAAGTCATTTAGTCGACAAAGTCTTGGGTTCAGTCGAATGAATCTTTCAGTACGATTTTGTTAACAAGAGGCTCAAGTTATTCAGTCAATTGATTCATCAATTTGAGCGACTAAATTTGTTAGTGTGTTGGGGCCTTGTGAACAAAATGCTTGTTCAATCTACTCAGTCTTGGGTCCAGTCGACTAAATCTTCCAAACATAAAATAGACATGTTTTGTGAACATGATTTAGTCGACTGGATTGAGAATTTAGTCGACTGCATTCATCAGAGTGTCTTGATTTTTTTCAAAGCTTAGTTTCTAACATTATTTTGCTTTTGAAAAATTATTTTGTTGATTGATTTTAGTTGATAACTTAAATAATTTAAGCATTATGTTTTGATCAATCAATTCTAGATCACTCAAACACCCAACATAAAAGTAAAAATCTTCACTTGATTTTTTGGGCATGAGTTCTTTATTGAGTTTGACTTGATGTTTGATCTTGTGAGCACGTTTCCATGATGTTAATCATTTTCATCTTTAGTCAAGTCCTAGTCAAACATCCCTTGAGTTAATTGACCTATTTGCTTTTGACACTTGAGGTAAATCATTAGTACACATAATCAATGTCTTGTTATCATTAGAAGTACAAGAATGCCCTAGGATGAAAACCTTTAGGGCCAATAATCTCCCCATTATAGATGATGACAAACCATTGAAGCAAATAGTATAGTATTACAAAGAAGGAAATTATAATCAAATTATAAGTATCACCTGTCAATATGCATAATTTTGAATGGTTCATTATTATGCCATGATTAAATTTGTTCAATGTTCATGACACTAAATGTATGAATCTCCCCCTATTATTATGCAAAGATTGACAAAGTACAATTTTTTCCATTGCAAATTTTTAGGAACTCACACAATTAGCATATAGAGAAAAGACTTAGAATATGCAAAAAGGTATTTCGTTAATATATAAAACTAATCTTATATAAATAATATATATGAGAGTATATGATTCATAATTTTTACAAGATCAATTACAAAAAGAAAATTTACATTAACAAAAAATCTACACAAACGAACAATTAGTTTGTCTTCATTTTTCTCTCTGTCTTCATTTTTTCCCCCTTTAGTCGTCATAAAAAATCAACAGGGTAGAGGTTAAGCGAGTTAAGCCGAAGGATGATGGCAAGTCATTAAGATCTGCGAAGTACGTCATTGATTTCAATGACGTTCGGTTGGGTTTCTCCGTTTTCCGTTCATTATGCTCATAAAGGAAGTTGGCTTGCATCTTGAGTATGTGAACACTAGTTTTGATGGCATAGATCCATTCCCCCATGTCTTTGAGTTTGTCCATAAGTTCTTATTGGTGTGGTTGTTTGAGATGGAAGAATGGGAGTGGTAGGTTGAGTGTGAGTAGGTGAATGAGTCTCGTTGGGATTTTCCTTCTCGTCGATGGTTTATAGGTTAGAATGTTATATTATTTCCTTTAGAACCCACTTATCGAGTGTGAACTTATAACCCATGAGGTTGAAGTTGGAGGTTGTGCAAGTGTCATTGGGTGTGACGGTTGGATTTTGGTTTCGAAGGAAAGGTCGATTTCAAAATGTTTAGAAATGGTGGTGAGATGAATGCCATAAGGTAGAGCACCATTTTTCTTTTTCTTACAATCATTCATGTCTTGAATGATTATTTGGGCAAGGTCGTACTTCTTATTGTTGAAAAGTCACCACATGAGATTTATATCCATGTAGGATAAATAATCTCGAACTCTGGAGCAAGGTAGGAGGTTGTAGGTTATAATGCTATGGATGATCCGAGACTCAAAGGTGAGTTTAGAAGCTTTTGGCTTGTAGGGTTCTTTAATGTTAGGATTTCCAAATATAAACCGGACAATTTCAAGTGGATCAAATCCATCAATTTGTATCCAAACATTGGTGCTAAAGGTTTGAAAATCCCCATTTGGGATTTTGAGAATGGAAGCAATGGTGGAGGAGTCAAATTTGAGGGGTGTACCTTGGACCCATGAAGTGGTAATAAGTTCTAGGTGAGCATAAAAGATTCTTACCGACTGTTTGTATTCAGGGTATGTGTATGGGGATCTTGTTCCAACCTAAACTACTGAAGTATTTGTGAATGAGTATGTTTTCAACATCTAAAGTGATAAAGTTTATGACTTAACCTCGAATCGTTGTTTGGTGGATGAATTCATTCGCGTAGGCTTGAGCAACCTCGTTTGTGAGAAACGTTTGAGCCTCATGGTGTGATTTGGTGCGTTGTTCTTGAGATGATTTTTCTCCTTGACGCTTAGAGCTTGGTTTGGAGAAAGGGTTCTTGGGAGCCATTAGAGGTGGTTTAAATGGGAGTTCAAAGGTTTTGGAAAAGAGAACTTGAAGAGTCATTTTTGGTGTGATGCGAAATGTTTGAGATCTGAGCAATTTATATATAGAATCGATCATTAAATCAACTAAGTCTAACATTCAATCGACTAAATGTTGCCCTAAGTCTGGTTTAATCGATTGTTTGGTCGACTAACTTGTCCAGTACGTAACAACTTCTTATTATTTTCTCTTATTCAGTCGACTGAAGTGTGTATTCAGTCGACTAGATTGTCCAGTGTGATTTTTTATTCAATCCACTAATTGGGAAGATTCAGTTGACTAAATATTCCAGTAGATCATTTTTCTGATTTCTTTAGTTAATTTACCTCATTCAAGAAACTGATTTCTTTGATTTGTCGACTAAATCACTAATTCTATTGACTAAATTGGTTGAATTCTCTCCTAAACTTATCAGTTACTTAAATCATTTGGATCAAACATTCCTAGTTCTCTTCTAATGTAGTAGAATCTTTCTTCTTGGAGTGGTTTGGTGAATATATCTACCATTTGATGATTTGTATTAATGAATTCAAGAACTACATCACCATGTTCCACATGATCCCTAATAAAGTGATGTCTTATCTCTATATGTTTAGTTATAGAATGTTGTATAAAGTTTTTACTTATGTTTGTGGCACTAGTGTTATCACATTTAATAGGAATGTAATCAAAACTAAGTTTAAAATCTTGTAATTGTTGTTTCATGTAGAGAGTTTGAGCACAATAACTTTTGATCGATACATATTTTGCTTCAATCGTGAATAATGTTACGAAATCTTGCTTTTTGCTAAACCATGATTCAAGGAAGTGTCCGAGAAAATGATAAGTCTCACTTGTACTTTTTCTATCGACTTTGCAAGTAGCAAAATCGGCATCAGAATAGCTTAATAGATCAAACGATGTTGTAATACCCTGACCCGGGTTAGCACATAAACTGAGGTCGGGTTGAGTAGTGTGCCATCAGTTGTAACCCGAGCTGTTTAAGCTCTATATCATGATATCATATGTACTGTACGATTTTGGAATGTGAATAGTGTCAATTATATAGTCAATGTCGGGCGACGCCAGAACAACCCAGAATCGAGCATCGTAATGCATGCACGTTCGCATTCCCATGCATGTGTACGTTACATATATGTGTAGTCCGTTAAAAATAAGTGTATGTATACACTTATAAAAATCAGTATAGATCTATGTATACAGATATATATATATATATGTAGATGTATAAATAGTGTATAAATATACGTATATATATATGGATTAAAATATAAGTAAAAAAGGAAATAAAAGAAAAGAAAGGAAGTTGCATGCAAGCATGCATGCAAGTGGGTTGGTGTATGTTGTGTGTGTCGGTTGGTGTGTTGTATGTTTGTGTACTATATATATATATATATATATATATATATAAGATATTATGTAAAGAAAAGAAAAGAAAAGAAAAACAAAAATAGATAAGAAAATCATAAAATATCAAGGAAAGGGTCAACAAAGGGGGCTCGAGAGGTGTAGAAGCCAAGAGAGGAAATGACTAGGGCGGTGGAGTTGTGATGATGTGTATATATATATATATATATATAAGCGTGTATGTTGGATTGGAAAATAGAAAGGAAAATTTAAAGGAAGCAAAGTGAGAAACTATGAAGTCTGAGAGATTCAGAAAGGTTGAGAAGTTGAGCCAAAAAGGAAACAGGAGAGGGGAAGGCTGTGACAAGAAAATACAGAAAATAAATGAGTTGGTTTAGTTTTGTTTTTGAATTTTAAGGCATGAGTGCTATATTTAATTAGAAGGCCTGAAAGAGCATGAAAAATAGAAAAAATCACAAAAAGATTTAAAGAAAAAAATCAAGAAATGAAGTAGAACAAGACAGTTGTAGGTTGATAGGATAATTTGGATTTTTGTAGTTGTATGCTTTAAACCCTGGTTGATCAATGAGGAACTAATCCTCTGTAGAGCAGAAAAGGATTAGTAAAAGAAAAGGGTAAAAACAACAAAGGAAAATGTACGAATTTGCAAAAATACAGTTGGCCGAAGCCACTGTTCCTCCCTTATTCGTGAAGATTTAAAAGTCCAAATCAAAAACTAAACTCATAAATGAGATCCTCATGGGAAATGGAGGAAAAAACATTTAAAAAGTAATGAAAAACCATCAGAAAAGGTCGTTGTCACCGGAGATGGCAACAAAACCCTACTGAAGCTCCGCCTGAATGTTGAGGGAGATAGTGAATAGTGCTAACCTGATACAGCACCGTTTGGTGCTTAAATGGAGTGATACTACGTTGTTTCAAGTTTCGGTTATTTTAAATTAAAGTTAAATTTGGATTGTTTGGTTACAGTCCTTAGAAATCGAATTGGATAACAAACTGGGATGGGATAACCTATCTCTGGCTGTTTGGCTTCAGGAAATAGAGAAGAAGAAAAAATGCGCAGAGGCACAACCCCTGCGATTCGAACTTGAGACCCATTGGAAAAGAAGCCCAAGCCCAAACCATGTTGACAGGCAAGCCTGCGTTACATTTTTTGCCTATATATATATATATGATATAATAACAATATAAAATTAATCAAATTAATTTAATTATTTTAATAATAGTTAAATAATACGAAGTCCAAATTTAACAAGTAAATAGTGTATTTTGACTATCTCGGGCATTCTGAGACCAATGGTGAGGTTTGTTTTGCTAGGCGAGACTCCAAAAATAAAAGACACGTAAAAGTACAAAATGACCATTTTGCCCTTTTTAGCACAGATATTCGAATTGAATTCCGCGAGAGCCTAAACCGACTTTCTTCGACATTCCAGATTCAATAGTAGAGTCTATTTTAGTAAAAAAGGAACTTATAGTATAAAGACATAAAATTTGATGAATAACATAATTCATGTAGCGATAAACTGAGACGTATTTTATGAATCTTAGGAACACCGAAGGGCAAGGAGAAGGCAATCTAGATCCTTCTATTTTATAGACAGTAAAAAGTAAGTAAAATTTGATCATTGCATGTGTTACATTCCAAGCCATGTCATAGTTCTTGTATATATTGCCTATTGTACTCTATACATATATACTAGTATTTATTGAGCCACATTGATATTGCCCTATCATGTGGGAAGCATTTATTGATTTCTTTATATATTTGCATCATGATTGTACACTGGTGCTTATATTTCTTTTTGTACACTTGTACCTAAGGCCGTGAGGGCCGGACAGTTTTATTCGAAGTAGTCTAGTAACCATAGCCTCGAAAACTATTGTTACGTCAGATTACCTAGAACTAGTTATGATTCCACTATACCTTTCATGGAAGATAGCATGATCCTAATATATTATTAGTGTCGGATTTGTGCTTAGTCACATCTCCATCTGATGCTACTATGACCTTCGAGTCAGGGTTCCGAGTGGAACATTTGCTATGTTTCTATGTGAGGCATGGGACGTAGAGTCACATTGTATATACAGAGCAGTATTTCAGAGAGCTCGAGTGGAACTGAATATGAGTTCAGGGGGAATTCTGGGCCCCACTAGTGCATCTTTTTAGTTGATATCACTATCCTTTATTGTTGATTTCATAGCTTGATTATGTTATATTATTATGAATGATCTTGAGACTTTACAGCTTCCATTTGAGTGCTTACATTTCATACTTGATATAGCTCATAACTGTAGCAGTATGTCCTTGTTAGCAGAGCAGATTCATTTTCTTATCATTTGACTTCCATCATCTGATATTGAGTTATATATTCATTGACTGGCTAGCACTTTTTTATACACTTGTACACATGGCAGAACAAAGGATTACTTACTGAGTTTTCATAGCTCATACAGATACTACTTTGACTATTTAAGGCACAGATCTCGAGAACAAACCCTAGAGCCTGATAGCTAGGAGGTGGACATTTCTTTTGAAGTTGCAGTGTAATATTTAGTACAAGTCTTGTAGCTCTCCCATGTTATCCACGTCTTGGGGATGAACAGTTGTTTAAGAATTTTGTATTCCACATTTTAAAAACCTTATATATATCGCATGCAACTTTTATTTATTTAAGTTTAAGTCTTCCGCTATTAGTTGTTGCATGTTACTAGCACTGATTGTGTAATAAGTTGAGACCCTTGGTTTGACAACAGTGCCGGATCGGGTTCGCGATTCGAGATCCGCATAGGGTGGGTCTCAGGTCATGACAGATGTGTTTCTAGGATAGAATTGTCCTAAATTCATAGTTCCTATTAAATATCTAAAGATTCTTTCTACACCTTTTAGGTGAGACTCTTTAGGACAAGATTGAAATTTTGCACATAAGCAAACACTAAATATGATGTCCAATCTACTAGCTGTGAGATATAAGAGACTTCTAGTCATGCCTCTAGGTTTTTTAATATCTACATCATTTCCTTTATCATTATTTTTAAATTTGGTGGTAGCGCTCATGGGAGTACTAAAGGATTTATTGTCTTCTATAGCAAATCTTATGAGTAATTCTTTAACATATTTAGATTGATTTATAAATGTCACTTCTCTAGAATGTTTTATTTGTAATCTTAAAAAGATATTTAATTCTTCCATCATACTTATTTCAAATTCGTCTTGCATGCACTTAGCAAAGTGATTGCATATATCTTCTGTTGCTGAGCCAAATATAATGTCATTAACATATATTTTCACAATGAGCATTTCTTTCCATTTTTTTTTAATAAACAACCTAATCTCTACTTTTCCTTTAATAAATTCATTTTTTATGAGCAGGCCACTAAGTCTCTCCTACCAAGCTATTGGAGCTTGCTTCAAACCATATAAAGATTTTGTTACTTTATATATGTGATTTGATTTTTTATGGCTTTCAAATCCAGGAGGTTGTTCAATATATACTTATTTGGATATGAATCCGTTTAAGAATGCACCTTTTACATCCATTTGATAGAGTTTAAAATTCTTATAGCATGCAAAGGCAAGTAGCATTCTTACGACTTCTAATCTAGCAACTAAGGCAAAAGTTTCTTTATAATCAATGTCATATTCTAAGTTGTATCCTTGGGCTACTAACCTAACTTTATTTGTAGTTATATTTCTTTCTTCATCATTCTTATTTATAAAGACCCATTTGGTTCCTATTACGTTTTGATATCCAGGTTTAGGTACTAAAGTCCAAACATCTTTTCTTTCAAATTGATTTAACTCTTCTTGCATAGCTAATATCCAAGATTCATCATTTTCGGCTTCTTAAATATCTTTAAGTTCAATTTGAGATAGAAATGCTAGATTATTACACACATTTCTTAATGATGCCCTAGTAACAATTCTTTGAGTTGGTTCACTTATGATTTGATCTTTAGAGTGATCTTTAACAAACTTCCATGCTTTAGAAGGGTCTAATCCAACATCTTGAGTTATAACTACATTTTCTATTTTATTTCTTTCTTCTTCATCTTTTCCTTCTTCACTATTTTGGTGATTTATATCACTATTTTCTTGAAGTAATTCATTTATATTTGAGTCATTATGTATATCATCATCATCTTCATTTTTCTTTGAAGATGAAGGATAAGATTCATCAAATATAACATGTATGGATCCTTCTATGGTTAGGGTTCTTTTATTGAAAATTTTATGTGCCTTACTTATGGTAGAATATTCTAGGAAAATTATTTTATTGGATTTAGCATCAAATTTTTCTAAGTTTTCTTTGTCATTTAACACATAACATTTGAAACCAAATACATGAAAGTAACTAATGGTTGACTTTTTGTTAATTTATAAGTCATATAGTGTTTTGTTAAGTTTTGGCCTTGTGCTTACTTTATTTATTACATAGCAAGTTGTGTCTATCGTTTCAGCCAAAAAGTATTTAGGTAAGTTATGTTCATTAGGCATTGTTCTTTCAATTTCTTTAAATGAACTATTTTTCCTTTCTACTACTCCATTTTGTTGAGGGGTTCTAGGAGCTGAAAAGGTGTGACCAATTCCACATTCATCACAATATTTTTCTATGTCTTTATTATCAAATTATCTTTCCCTATCACTTCAAACATTATTAATGATATATCCTTTTTCATTTTGAATTCTTCTATATAGTTTTGTGAAGACTTCATGTGCCTTATCTTTGTGAGAGAGAAAAAGTGACCAAGTATATCTTGAGTAATCGTCAACAATCACAAATGCATAATGTTTCCCTCGTATACTAGCAACTCTTGTTGGTCCAAATAAATCTAAATGGAGTTGCAATGATTTACTTGTTTTCTTCTTCTTTTTTACAGAAGTTTTGACTTGTTTCCCAAATTGGCAAGCACCACAAACACCATTTTTTACAAATTTGGTTTTGGGTAAGCCTCTAACTGGTTCATGTCTTGATAAGTTTGAAATCAAGTCCATACTTGCATGACTTAGTCTCTTATGCCATAACTAACTATTTTCATTTATGGCCGCAAAGTATTTAACATTTTGTGATGCAATATCATCAAAGTTAATGTTATAAGTGTTATTCTCCTTATATGCAACAAATAGTATATTATCATGGTTGCTTTCATCTATAATAAGGCATTTATTGGGGCATAAAAAATGACATGATAGCCTTTATCCTATAATTGGCTAATACTAAGCAAGTTATGCTTTAAGCTATTAACTAGAAGCATATTTTCAATAGATAAGAAAGAATTTTTACATATGCTTTCAATGCCATTAATTTTACCTGTAGAGTTGTCTCCAAAACTCACATATCCACCATCTTTTAAGGTGAGAGATGTGAACTTGACTTTGTCTCCGGTTATGTGCATTGAGCATCCATTATCAAGGAACCATTTATTCTTACTTGAGGAGGGCTTCAGGCACACCTAGAAGAACAACTCAAGTAGCTTCTTTTGGTACCCAAACCTTCTTAGGTCCTTTTGGGTTAGCTTTAGGCAAGTGTGTTCCTTTTGGAACCCAAATCATCTTTCCTTTATCTTTTATGCCTTTTCTTGATTTTCTTGAAGATTGTGCATGTGTAGATGTATTTGAGCTAGAGGTTTTGACAAAGAAGTTTTGATAGGATTTTTGTTTGGAATGAGAATTATATTCCAGACACGCTCTACCAAAAACACATCTTTGTTGTGAGATGATTTTGTCTAAAATTTCACTTCTTATGGTGAATTTATTAATAGTGAAATTTAGATCATCTGCTTTCTTTTTAAGAGAGGCATTTTCCTCTTCAAGATCCTTATTTTTTAAACTCAAGGAATCTTTCTCTCCTTTTAGAATCTCATTTTGATCATTTGAAAGTTTCAAATCATTTGGGAGAAAAGATATTTTCTTCTTAAGATCATTGTTTTTAAAGAGGATTTTTTTGAGCTCTTCATACAATTCCTCATAGGAATCTTGTAGTTCTTCATAAGAAGGAGATGAGTCAAGATTAGAAATTACCTCATCTTCTTGAGCCATAAGACAAAAGTTGGCTACCTCTTGATCACTTGATTTTTCCTTCGAATCATCCCAAGTAGCATTCATAGCAAGTTGGAGGTTCTTTCTTTCTTGATTCCTTTTTTTTTTAGCTTTCGGTTTTGTTGCTCTCTTCTTAGGTAACTCTTGAATTTTCATGTGATAAATGCTACATCTTCATCTCTTCCTTGATCATCATTTTCTTCATCTTCATCTTCATTGTTATGAGATGAAAATTTGAGGGCAAGGTTCTTCTTTGGCCTGCTTTGTTCTTCATGGCTTCTTATGGTCGGCTCATGAGTCATGAGAGTTTCGAGAAGCTCGTCAAGGCTTATTGAGATATTTTGCTTCTTGGATAGTCGTCACCTTAGCTTCCCATGTCCTTAGTAGTGACCTAAGATTTTTCTTACCATTTCAACATTAGTATAGCTCTTGCCAAGAACTTTTAGAGAGTTAATAATATAGTAAAGCGAGTAAACATTTTCGGAATCGACTTAGTAGCATCTACTTTAAATAGTTCATAACTATGAACAAACATGCTGATTTTTTATTCTTTTACTTGATTAGTACCTTCATAGGTAACTTTAAGTTTATCCCAAATCTCCTTTGTGGATTCACATGCGAAGATTCTATAAAACTCATTTGCATCTAAGGCACAATATAAGTTACTCATAGCCTTAGCGTTTATTTGAATGAGCTTAAGATCATTCTCATCCCACTCTCTTTTTCTCCTAACAACTTTGTTAATACTAGTGGTGCTTTCGCCCTTCATAGGAACATAAGGCCCATTGACAATGACCTTTCATATCTCATAGTCTAGGGGTTGAATATAGATTTTCATTCTAGCTTTCCAATATGTGTAGTTTTACCCACTAAATAATAAAGGTTTATTGGTTGATTGCCCCTCGACAAAGACGGTTCCTTCAATATTTGCCATATCTTTTCTCTTAGATTGTTACCTCTATTTGTTTGTGCTTAGGTCCCAGTATGACACTAACCTAGAAGGGGGGTTGAATAGGTATGTATAATTTTTTAATATATCCAAATCTTCAACCACAACACTACCATCTACTTCAAATGGCAAAATATGAGAATGACAACTACAATTAATATTCACCTATTGTCTATAATTCAATCAATTATTTCAAGACATTCAATTATGCAATCAATTAGTGTTGATCAATACATACCATTCAACTAAGACCAATTGAATCACTAGTTCAATTTTAGTGTTAATTCCACAATTTAACTCAAAATTCAACTAAGTGTTCGATCAACAATTTACCAATTCAAATTACAATTCAATTTTTCCAATCAAGGTTTTCAATTATCAATTGCATATTCAATGAATATAATCATGAAAACCTAATTATCAAGTTTGCGAAAGTGATTATATCTAGAAAATTAAGAATTGTAAAGACAAAGAGAGAGAAGAGTGCAAACTACATTGATGACGGAGAAACCACATTGGAAAACTATCATTGGTGGAAAACTCTGGAGCCGACCACTCTCGGGAAAGAAATTCACTATGATCGAGATTGAATTACATGTAAACAAGACATGGTCTAAGTACCTCTAGCATCGTTCTACGCGTTCATGTTGTCAACCTCCCTTGAATCCACAAGCTCCTTATAGATGAATTCTCTATACAACCGGATCCTCCTTCGATCATGCCTCTCACAATTGTGAATCCACACAACCTTGGTATCTACCGATTGCTCAACGCCGAATCCTTAAAGTTGAACTCTCTTCTCCAATGGTGAAATCAAATGAATTGGGGGCTCTTTGTGATGATTAAGATCATGTGAAATAAATCATTTGGGGAATTGTGTAAAGAACTGCATAATATGCAATATATGTTATTCTTTCATCGAAGCTCTCTTAGATCTAACAATTCAAAGCTCTCACAAAGATGAATTTTCTCTACTCTGTTATCTCTCTATAAAATTGAATTTTCGTCACTTTATATTAGAGAGATCGAATCTCAGAAAATACTTGAAAAAAGAAAATTTTCTATTATTACACAAGGTTCGTTCGAACGAGTATAAAACGAATATCAAATGAGCAAAGATCAAAGGTTGCAGCTCTTCATTTTATTCAGACAATTTGAATGAATGAAAAATGAGCAAACGTAGCTTTAGTTGTTTGTTTAAACGAGCTAAGTGGCTCATTCGAATGAGCAATCGAAGGTTGCTTATTTTTACTTTATCTTGTCAAATCAATTTTCCTATGATTTTGAAATATGCATATTTGGGAAGATTGTTTCACAAACACAAAACCACTACACACATGATGATAGAAAAACAATTATATGCTATGCATGCAATGTGTAAGTGTGTAAAATCCAAATCACAACAAAAATCCAAATTACTCAACTACCCTTCAAGTACCAAGGCGGTCGATAGACGATCACGATAATGAAACTTGAACCTTTTTGGTGTATAACGGGCATTGAGGTACACCAATCCTAAGACTAATGTATGATTACATTGAAAGCACGTTTTGTCAAAATTTGGATTAGGTAATTACAACATTGGACCCCATGGTCCTAACAAACTCCCTCTTTGGCAATCTGTAACAAAACTGCTATGATAGTACAAGAATACAATACATCAAAATACATAACCCTAAAAGATTTAAATAAAAGGAAATTATACATTTTGATCTAGTATTCTATATTATTCACATCACTTAGCAATACTCAAATGTAGTCAACCTATTTCCTGCACAACACCCTCAACTATACCACGTGAGATCACATCAAGAAATGTATCAAAATTAACTCTAATGAAATTACAAGAATAGATGAATATCAAAGTAAATACTAGGTGTAGTAAACAAATTAACCATGAAATCAAATCCTATGAGTACAACAAGTGAAAATATATGTTATCTCAATCATATGAAAAAAAAAATGTACTCTCCTTATGCTTCCCCTCAATATGTGAAATATATGCACTAAGGAAGTCTCCTTCACTAAGTGCTCACATAACATCTTCGCCTTTTTGTCATGATGACAAAGAAATGAATCAAACAATGAAGAAACTGAGGAATGAAGCATAAGAACTAATACCATCATGCATAATGAGATAACAAAACAAATAACACAGATAATAGACATTGTGTAAAGAAATATGAAATATCATAACACACAATATATCTAAGATCAATCCCAAAATATAATACTATAATAACAAAAAAATGGGAACAATGTTGTCAAAAAAACAATACATGAGTTTGACGAATGGGAAAAAATATACAGGTAAACCTCACTACAATATATCACTCATCACTTATATAGACGGAGGAAGCATCACTGATCATCTCCTAGTGGTGGTGGAGGAGGAAAAGCCTAAGTGAGTGTCTGAGTCAGACTCTAGGTGGCTCCCCGATGATATGCCATCTCCTCTATCATAGGTAAATAGAAATCAACACGGATCCATTTGTAGTACTGGTGTAACTTGTCATCAAAATCTACACGAATCCTATAATGATGCTGCTCTAGCCTCTCCTCTAACTCATATCTAGACATAGGTCGACTGACGGAGGATGAGAAGGCTCTGGCTGACTCATGAAGGTTTGTACCCAAGGGACTACGGAATTGAGGTGGAGTCCAATCAACTAGAAAGTTCTCGACGCGTATGTGCTCTTTGGTCTACTTGGCGGTGATATAGAATGCTTATGAGGCTATGCCTATGTCTGATCGTGATCCTGCTCTGGCTGCAGCTGCTTATGTTACACCTATTCCTACTATTTTAGATCCTCATCGTCTTCATCGGGAGGAGCGATAAAATGTCCCAAGGACCTCGAGAGAGTCTTGCGGGTGAAAGGTCTAAAAGGGAGGACTAGTATATCTGCAGTTAAAAATGGAACTTGCTATGCAGCATAGATCCTGGTGATCAGATTACCGAATGGAAGAGTGGTAGTATGTCTGACACTTGTAGTGTATAAGTTGATGACTCCTAAGATGTTAGAAGGTGCATTGATTAGAATGGCAGCGCCTATGGCATATAGAAGTGTTGCATGGGAGAGAGTCAGCATGTTCATGTGGTTGATTGGATATAGAATGCTACAAACGATGAGATTGAGGATACGATAACCCCCATGAAGATACCCCTACTGTAAGGTGGCCTCTTTCGTACAGAAGACATAGGAACCATACATGCGAAGAGTAGATGCAATAAGATTTAGAGGTGGAAGAATGACACCCTGAGGGTATAGGAAACCTGGTTGCTTGACTCGGGGTTAGCCTAGAGTCTGAGCAATCAATTCTGTGGTGAGAGTTATCAACATCGCGCACTGTAATGAGATATCCTCCATGTGCATCTCAAGAACCTAGGTTCGAGTAAAACTCTCAAACCATAGTCTTATCTGTGGGACCCGTCATAGTGAGAAAAGGTAGCCAGCCACAGGACTCAAAGAGTCTATATGTTAGAGTCTCACGTATACCTTCTATCATGGCGACCCTTTCTGTAACATCCCGACCCAATTAAGTGAAGCAATTAACGATAATGATGATTATCATAAGATGATATGCTTATTAACCATAAGCAATTCTAATTTAGACTAGTAGTCAGTAAATATGGAAGCAAAAGTATAAATGAGAATGCAAATTAATGCCAAGGTCATAACTTGATAACAAGTTACTATTAGCGTTAATCAAGGATTAACACACGAATAGTTATGAAAAATTAGCGCACAAAGTGCACTTAAGCAAGACTAGCCTGATACATGAATGAAGTGTGTTTAATCAAAAATTTTCAATAATTACAATAGACTTTTGGAATAATTAAAGTACCTTAAAATACACCAAGACAAGACTAGTAATGCATGGATGAAGCATGAAAAATCAAGAAGTATTGCGATAATTCAAAGAGACTTTTATGACATTTAAAATAAAATTTTGGGAGTTCATGAAATATACTAAATATGCAATATAATGCATAAAAAGAGAAAAGAAAAGGAAAAATGACCCAAAATGCTTCCACCAAGTTTTGACCTTTGTATATTGTGCAAGGCAATGATAAGTCTCTAAAAAGAATACCAACTGGGTTACAAGTACTTTTTTGTTATATAACCCAAATGATATGTATATTCACAATAATATGCATATATGTCTACCTGCAAAAAGTTGAGGTGTCAACACCTCATTGGACCATCACCTCATCCAATTAAATTTAATACAAAGACCTAATTATATATATATATATATATATATACTATATGTATATTGTGTGTGGAAAAAAAAGAAAAATAAACTTGTGGGTGTGTGCATGTGGTGTAATGTGTGGCTAGAGAAAGAAAAGAAGAAGAAGAAGAAGAAGAAGGGGACATGGCTGCATGCACTAAGATCAGAGAGAAAAAGGAAGTCCAAGAGAAAGAAGAAGAGTCACTTGAACCAGAAGGAAGGAGGAGGATAAGCTGTAGAGAGAGAAAATGGCCATTGAGGTGAGTTTCTCTCACTAAAACATCTCTTACAAAAGGCTATTTTTTTGGAGTTAAACTTACATGCATGTATTTAGAATTGAAAGAGAATGAAAATGGAAAGATAATGGGACAGTTTAGGCTTGAGAAACCCTAAGAACCACTATGGATGAACCTAGAAAAAAATTGGGTTATAAAGAAACCTTAACCAAACTTAAAAATAATTGCATGGTTCAAAAGAGCATCACAATTGGAGTGCATTGCTGGATAGATTGAGTGACCAGAGTTGTGGTCGTTTTACTTGATTTTAGGAACAGAAAACCACTCCTCACACTCCCAGAAACCAATAAGAAGAAAACAGAGGTCAAAACAAATAGGAAAACAATACTTTAGCCGAAAAGTCGGGCCCTCGTCGGAGCTGACTATAACCCTTTATTTCGTGTCTATGAACCAACCAAATCAAGAAACAAACACTTGATTTGGAATCCTCATTAAGAAAGGGTCGATCCCCGTTGGTTTGGTTGCTAGAGAAAGTGACCGTAGCCCTCGCCGAAAAAGCGAGGAAGAAAAACACTGTGCGGGTCGGGTCAGATCTCGGGTTGGGTCCTGACTGAATTTTAAATGGATTTGGGTTTTAATTGAAATGGTGTCATTTTATCCAATGAATAAATATATATATATATATATATAAATATATAAATAGGGCTAATGTCATGATGACGTTAGCATGACGCAATGAACTAGACGAAACCGGTTGGTTTTTAACCCTTTTGGACCGGTTCACTTGGAACCTAATTGAACCGGATGGTTTAGGGGTTTGGAGTTTCTAAAATTGTGTTTTGACTCCTAGACCTTTTTGTCAATTATGAAATGACCCCCAATAGTTTCGGTTAATTACAAATTGACCTATTACTTTCTATTAATTATGAAATGGCCCAGAAAATTAATTAAATATTAATTTTAAATCCTTTTAATTATAAAAAATTACCAAAATGCCCTTAGGCAAAAAATAGGACAAATAGAGGCCAATTAAAATGAAAGAAAAGTCTAACCCAATGTTTATGGGCATTCCAAACTCAACGGCGGAGTCCGATTTGTGAAATTAGATGCCGAAAAATATGAACGGGCAAATTAAAATAATTTTAAATATGCCCTAATGATTAATTAAGTGACCAATTGAACTCCGATGACTATGAAAATACATACGTTAGCATTTTGGGACATTCTGGACCCAATGGCAGGATCCATTTTGTGAAACGAAATCCTAAAAATATAGACACGTGAAATGTCATAATTACCATTTTGCCCTTAGTAGTCCAAAAGCCAGTTAAATGTCAAAGATGACATATTATGACTTTCTTTGACATTTCAAACTCAATGGTAGAGTCCGTTTTAGCAAACAAAATACCAAAAAATGTGACACGTGAAATTGTAAAATTATAAAAATGCCCCTAGGCCTAATATACAAGAATTAAAATTTCGTTTCTTTTCCATCGAAACGGCCGAAACATTTCCGTTTCTCAGGGAACCGAAACGAAACATTAGTGGAATATCGAAATTCACATGTTTCCATAGAAACAAAATTGTTTTCGTGGAAACATACCGAAACTAGTGGAAACATATTGAATCAAAGGAAACATTTCTTTTGTATCAACAATAATTCTAGAAATTAGTAAAAAAAATAATATCTATTTATTTTTCAAGAATTAAGACTCAAAATTACAAGAAGATATTTTTATTATTTTTTCTAAAATAATAGAAAAGTAGTAGGGAAAATAAAGTGTAGAAAAACAACTATTTTAATACTAAGTTACTAATTATAATAGGTTTAAATCGCTATTTGTTTTACTTTTTATTTTATATGTAACTTGTGTCAAATTATCTAATTCGTGGATATTATATAGTATATATCTATTATGTCATTTATCATGAATATGATGTATATGCCTTAAACATGCACAAATATTCAATAAATAGGCTTATTTGTATAAATAAATAAATTTTAAGTTATACTTATCAAAAAAAATAAATTTTAAGTTATGTTTGCACATGTTTTCAATTTTTTCTCCATTTCCATTATGTTTCCGAAACGTTTCCGAAATGTTTCCATTTCCGGACAGATCGAAACTATACATCGAAACGATATTTTGATCCTTGCTAATATAAGCCACAAATAAGCTAATTAAGATCCAAAAAATCATAAATTAATTATATTCAATATTTTAAACTTGACGGTGATGTCCTTTTGAGAAAAATAAGACTTAATAACAAACTAAAAAATGACGAATACGTCTTTAAGACTTAAGGAAGTTACCAGAAGTGTATAAATAAAATTAAAAGGTCCATGTAAATGTTATAAGGACCAATTAGACTCAAAATTGAAGTTCGAATACATAAAGTTGTGCATGAAAAAATATGGAACATTAAAAAATAAATTACCATTATGCCCTTGAAGGGCCAAGTAAGCTATAAAGCATCAGAAAACCCTAAAATTGGGAATTTGAGAATCTCTTAATCAATTAGATTATGTTCAAAAGAACTTAAAATGCTGAATAAAGATGCTTGAAATTAGAATGAATACTAATTTGATATGCAATGTATTTTTTATCCATGATTATAGGATCACCCAAATAATGAAAAAATGGAACAATGCTATGGGATAGCTACTAAGAACCCAGTGTAAGTAAACTTGAACCCTAATATGCGAATTTCTGCTCTGCCAATGTGGCTTACTTGGATGACTGCCAACCCTTATTTCTTGAGATTGTGCATCAGTAAATTGTTTTGAGTCCGCAAGCTATTGTTCACTGTGATTTCCATATAGTGGAATTTGTAATATGTTAAGATTTTGTTAATTGTTAATGTCTATAAGTACTTGACTCCTTGGTTATATCTTATCTTTGTGGAATCCTTTGTTTGATGATGCTATCTATGACTACTCGGGGTTATGCTGGTCATAAGGCCCATTTTGTGATGCTGATGACCTATGGGTCAGTGCTTGGAAATGATACCCAACTCATAGTCCTGATATGATGACATGATTTGATAAGAGCTCTTGGTGCTATTCAGGGCAAAACCTGGATGAGTGCTGTTTGGGGGTAGCCGAACCCTATTTGTTGACAACATCTATTTGACTAAATTTCTATATGTTTGATTCCACACCCTTTGTTAATTTTGATAATGTTGTCGTTGCATGTGAAATACACCCTCGAGGCTTATCTTTGTATTCGATTGAACTCCTTTGACTTGGGCAATTACACGTTTTATGTTTGTCTATTTGACTCGGATTTGTATATCCATTGGACTCAGCATTCCATAGGTTTGATGTCGCACTATGATTGTTGATTTATTAAACTCAGATTCTTATATCTATTTGACTCATATTTGTATATCCATTTGACTCAATGTTCCAAATGTATGATATCACTCTAAGGTTATTGATCTATTTGACTCAGACTCTCATATATATTTGACCCAGATTTGTATATCCGTTTGACTTAGGACTCCATATGTTTGATGTCATACCATGATTGTTGACCTGTTAGACTCAAATTTTTGTGACTCAGATTCTTATATCTACTTGACCTAGGCCTTTATATCTATTTGACTTAGATTTGTATAGTCATTCGACCCAGATCTGTATATCCATTTGACCCAAGATTCTATATGTTTGATTCCAAACCATTTGTTGACTTAGCAATGTCACCTTCAGATGATAAATACACCCATGAGGCTTATCTTTTTAATCAATTGAATCCCTTGATTTGGCCAGCTAAATGATATGTGCTGATAGATTTTAGATTATTGACTTGCTTAGTCATTTTTATCGTATTGTGAACTCTTTGTGAACTATGTTATTGTGGGCTTGATGACCATTCCCTTTGAGCTTGAAATCTTGTGATTACTCTCTTGTTATACATTGTGTTTAACCCATGGCAAGGTGAAGGATTTACTTACTGAGCTAAGTTAGCTCACTCCAGAATTATAATAATTTTTGCAGGTAACACAATATGGAAAGAAATGCAAAGATGGCAACTAGTGGAACTAGTGATATACTTATGGGCAACTTTAACAGTGTATAGCTCTAAGCCTTAATTTGTATATATATCTTGTAAGGTTAATGTTTAATATTAGATATTGTGACATAGTGACACTAGAAATGATATTAGACTTAAATGGTAATTTATGATGATGAAAATTGTACTTGGAGATATTCTGATTGATGTTTGTTAAAGTTCAATTTGTTATCAGACGAGTTGCATATGTGTAGCTTCTACACTTGCTTGATATATAAAAGAATTTTTTTTATTACTCTTTGGTGTAATTCATTTGATTTTATATGGCCTGTCTGAGTGACAGTGTTGATCACTGGCCCCTAATCCGCATAGGGTGGGTTCCGGGTCGTGACAGAGTGGTATCAGAGCAAAGCTTAATGATTCTTTGGGAATGGTCATACCAACATTGAACTTGATGACTATTGGATGATTTAGATGATTAAATGATCGGTGATTTTTGGAAACGATAGTGTGTTTAGGTGTAAAGGTTAATAGTCTTTGGGAAAGACCATACTATGACAGAATTTGATGATTTTTAGATGATTGAGATGATCAGATCAATAATGAATTTTGGAAGATAATAGTATGCTTAAGAACAAAGGTTAAGGATTCTTAAGAAGAATCATACCAGTATTGAGGTTGATGACTCTTAAATGATTGAGTTGTGAATTGATCAGTAAATTATGGGAAACTATAGTTTGAACAAGGGCAATGGTTAATGCTCTTTTGAAAGATATAGAATGACATAGTGTAATACCCTAATCCAATTGTAACTGAGCCGATAAGACCTTATGTTGCGATGATGAAATAAACGGTGTGGATTTTCAATAACTTTGAATATATGGACAATGTCAGGGCAAACGAATAGCAAAAAAATAAAAATAAAATAAATATTAGAAAGATAAAATAAAATAAAATAATAATTAGAAAGAAATAAAAATGGGAAGTTGAATATGTGGACAATATATATATGTGTGTGTGTGTGTGTATATATATAGGTATAAATATATATATATATATATAGATATGTGAAGGTGTAAATATGTATAGCAGTTACAGCATGTAACTGTATAATGGGAGGGGTGGTTATAGGTGCAGGAAAGTGTAAGGGCAATGGGGAGAGAGAGAGAGAGAGAGAGAGAGAGAGAGAGAGAATGAGAAATAAGAGGGGCGGTTTTCAATTTAAAGCATGCCAAGCATGTGTGAGAACTGAAGGGAAGAAACAGAAGGGAAGAGGAAAAGGAAGGAGGAAACAGGAGATAGAAGCAGGGGCGCAAGAGAACAAACCATAAGCGGAAAACAAAGAAGAGAAGTGAAACGAAGCAAGGAGATCGGAACTGGACTGGGCGCCCGACTAGAACGAGTAAGCTGGATCAATTCTAATTTTTTTTATTTTTATTTTAAGCATGAAATATATATTTGAATATAGGGTCTTTAGGAGCATGGAAAGAGGATCATTTTAAAAAAATGAAGGAAAAAGGGTTAGGAATGAGGGAGAAATCAGCATTTACAGGTTGTGGTGGATTGAATTGGTTTGAGTGATTTTGAGCATGAAACTTTGTTTAAATCATGAGGAATTTATCCTCTTAAGTGCAGGAAATTTATAGGATCAAAATTAGATCAAAACCGTAAAAGAAAAGGGTAGAAAATGAGGGAGAAAAGGGCTGGCCGGAGTTGGCCGAAAAATTGCACAGCTCCACCAAAGCTGCGGTTTTTCCTGTTTTGGGGGAGATCCAACACTCCAATCAAAAAACTGAGGGCAGATTTGAGTTTCCCATGAAGCATAGGTTCGGGCCTAGTGGAAACCACGAGAAAATCTGTCGCCGGTGAGTCGCCGTTGAAGGAGAAGACCATTGGCACTGCACTGGGAGGGAGATACACTACTGAGTTTTTTTTCTTGGTTGGGCCAAACCGGGTCGGGTTAGACCCGACCCACCCATTCAGAGGGCTGCCCAACACTGTTTCTTTATGGGTTATATTTTAAATTGGAGATTGGGGGGTGTTTGGTTGGGAAGGAGAAGCTATCCATTGTTTGGCTTATAAGTGTACAGGAAATCAAAAAAGAAGAAGAAGTTGCATAAGGGCTGCATGCCCTGTGACTTGAACTTGTGACCAAGGGGGAAAGGGTGAGAAGAATAGACCACTGTTCCACTAAGGCACATGTGATCAAGTTGGGCTCAAATAATATATGTATGGGTTACAATTAATTAACTTAATAAAATAGTTTAAATTAATTAAATTTGAATTAAATTCTGATGCGCAAATTAGTCCAACGAATAGTGTAAACTTACTGTTTTGGACCTTTTAGATCTAATGGTGAGGTCTGTTTCATGAGACGGAATCCCAAAAAATAAAATACCCGTAAAAATGCCAAAATGACCAAAATGCCCCTACATCGAAGGTGAGTCAAACGGACTCCGATTGAGTTAAGTAAATAGTGGAATTTTTTTTATTTCAAACCTTCTGGACTCAACGGTGAAGTCCAAATTATGCAAAACAGAACCCAAAAAATAGAGACACTTAAATGACAATTTTTCCCTTGAGTAAATTAGATCAAATTAAAAGTCGTAAAAGTATAAATTAATAAAAGAGATATTTAGAGTAGCGAGGTGTAAATTCGATAAATGATATTAAAGCTTAAATGTGTTTACTGATATATAGGAGACTCGAAAGGGAAAGGGAAGATCACAGAATACTAAGACGCGTTGATAAGGTAAGTAAACTCCTATATTTGATACATGGTTTTCCAAGCCACGATCTTTCTATTACTACCAAATCTCGTACTCATGTATATATATCCATTGTTATTGTTCCCACCATGGATATTGTTCTATCTGGTGGATGCCTATTGATTGATATCTCATGACTTGATTCATTGTATGAACGTCTATCACTATATGCTTATGTTATGATGTTCCATGCTTTGTACACTTCATATGGAATACAATAGAATTCTGATTTATGTTAAGTGTCGGGTTTTGTGCTTAGTCACATTAACTATCTGATGCTATCTGATTGACTGGGACCTACGGGTCAATTTATGGGACCTACGTGTCAAACGGACACATGGCAATGATGGCATTTTTACGCAGTGAATTTAATGGGCATTTTATAGACATTTGTGTTACTGGGAGGTATGTCGGGCCCTAAAAGACCGAGGGTCTGCCAAACCCTGAACAGAGTAAAGGTATCATACATGTTTAATTGATATATTAATGTTTATTGGATTCATAGGATGTTTTCATTTTCCTATGAATAGTTCTATGTTGATTGTTCTTTATTTATTGGACTTGGCTGTGATCATTTTATTGTGGCAGTATTTATGTCGATTGTGATCATTGGGCCTATTCATGCTACACTGTACTCATGTTTGTTATTGTGCCTTATCGTTTATTGGCCATTATGGCGTTTTACAGTTAACTAAAACTGTTGTCATGATTGGCTATCATGATTCCCTTGAGTTTATTTTTCCTATGTAATCCCTAACCCGTATTGAGGATAGGCTTTTACTTACTGAGCTTTGTTAGCTAAACCCTTTATTATATTTTTTAGGTGAGAATGCTACAGAACCACAATAGGAGATTCAGAGCATAGGGAGGCAGTTGAGGAGCACAATAGAATATTGTAGTTTCTCCCATGCACTGACCACCTAAAATTGGTTTATGATTGGTTATTGTCAGACTTATTTTCAGTTTTTGAACAATGTTGCAATAAGGCTTCCGCACTTTAATGTTATGGTTACATTGCTTATTGTTATCATTGGTAAAAGAATGAAAAAAGTAGGGACGGCCATTGGGCCGGCCCCACGACACAAGATCCGTATAGGGTGGGTTTCAGGTCGTGACACATAGAGTTAGAATTGTGAAAGTTTGGAAAGTCGATGGATTTGACTACAAAGCTATCGAAGAGATAGTCTATAAAAGACTTAAAGGATAGTGACATGAGGAGTTTGAGACTCCAAACAAATTGATGATATATCATAAATGTGAGGACCAATGAGTGAGTCATAGATAGACCCTGATAGGGTAAAGACTAACAGAGCCTTGAGAGGCAATTATTGTTGAACGAGACTATCAAAGTTAACATTATGAAATATGATGGTTCTAAAAAATGACTGACACATGATAAATGATCATTGGGGAAATTTAATGGATCTTGTTGATCTAGATAAGGGTAAGACCCAATTGTGGGCGATACTCTATCCAGTTAGCTTAATTCACTACAAAAGTAAGTGATTTATGATTCTGAAGAGCTTTTGAGAATTAATGTGGTTTAATGATCGATGAGACTGAACTTGTAGTAAAGTCCAGAAAAGTTTGTGAAGACAATGACTATGATAAAATGATACATAATTCCTTAAGGTACCATGAGAATAATTGTGATTGTAGGAGAAAGTAAGAATAACTAAATTTGTGATACTAAGGAAGTTAAGAACTTCCATGGTCGGAAAACCTTAGTTAATTTTTATAAACTTTAATTGTCAAATGTGATGACAATAATGATGGGATGGCTAATTGACTTAAGCAACTCTAAGATATGATATGAAGTCCAGAATGGACAAAATTGTGGATAGCGATACTTGCAAATGAATGAGTGCTAGTATGATATTAAATCTTTGGTTACAGATAAGACTAATCACCTCATTATGTGGCTTCGAGGTCATGAAACGTACAAGGTACTCCCCGTACAGTTGAATAAGTTCTCTTAAAGAAAAAAAGATTTGTTAAAATTAAATAACAATTGGGAAAAACATAATGTGATGATAAACCAAATATGATAATGGGCATAAGAAACATTTGAGTAACCTTTTTGTACAAAGGTAAGGAAAATCAGAAATAATGACTATTACTGGAAAAGTCGTAAGACTTTGAGATTTGAATTTTTCAAAAATATTGTGGAAGGTTCAAAGTGAACCAAATATAATATCACAGTTAAAAGTACTTTCAAAAAGTAGACTATTATATGAAGAGTGAGTGACTGGGGTAAATGACTACCCTAAGAATCTTCAGTAAGTCTACCAAGACTTGAAGAAGAAATGAATTGAATAAACTTACTATACTTCAACCTATAAAGGAGTGGGAAATCAAATCCATGAAAAGCTCAATCGTGAGCAAGAAATGAAAAGTGTTTGTACCGGAACGGTAGAAATAAGAAACTGAATGGCGAAAATGAAGCCCTTGATGAGTATATCACACTAACTAGAACGAAATCAATGAATGATGAACTCCGGGATCAATATCTCAAGAAAAAATAAGAGGAATTTGAGAGAAAAATGTGGGAAGTTTGAAGAAATGTGAAGAAATGGCGCTCTATCGCACGTTTTGAATCTGATTAGGTTTTCGTTCGAACGACACAACTCTAAAAAATAGAGTGTCCCGCTCTGTTATCAATCCTCTGACCAAAATACTGAACAAAAACAAGAGAAGAATAATTTATAAGGAAAAACTTCAGTTTTTAGCGCAAAAAAAAAAAAATTTAAGAGGAAATATTTTATCAAAGTTAAAAACAATCCCAATGTTTTTGTGCAAAAACAAAAAAAATAAAGAACATTTTGAGTGCCATAGAAAGATATATGTGTGTTCTAGATTGTATCAATACATTCAAATAACCTAGATCACTTAAACTCATGCAAGCTAACTCTCTTCTCATTCAAACATAGGTCTTAAACAAGTGCAATAGTTTCAACCATGAAATGTTCTTATGTCAGAGTTGACTCTATGATGTTGAATGATTTATGTCTCAATAAGAGCAAACAACTATAGTTAATCAACTTAGAAATTTTTGACCATTTCCAACCGAAACTCCTTCTCAACCTAAAAGCCAAACTATGCAATTTGAATTTTCATTTTTCTCACCTTTTGCAAGGAGGCTTTCACACAGTTGAGTAGGCAGCTCTTTTTAAAGGATTTCCAATGCTAGCAAACATATTATCTGAAAGGTAGCATTTTCCTTCCACTCTTTCAATTTTTGTGTGTGTGCCATTATCCTTTTTTAAGCCTTTTTCTTTTGGGTTCTTTGATTTTTCCAGCCTTAGTAAATCTTTCTAGCCATAGGCTTATTGAAATATAAACATAAAATTACTAAGTCCAACCTATCTATAAGGCAATCTCATGCAAGAATTATGCAATGTCAAGACTATAAGATCACAAGTATATTGAAAGATTGAATGCATTTAAGTGAATGAATCTAAGTGAAGATAGAGATACAAGGAAACACACAAGATATAGTCTCAATCACTCAAAATGAAATTAAAATGATTTTTATTTTTTCAAAAGATGATAAGATCAACATTAGCTAAGAAAACGAAAAATATATATTTTTGGATTTTTGAATTCACAAAGGTAAGAAATGCACCTAACTATGAATAAGGGCAAAAATCCAACAAAAGAAAATCCATAGACCTAGAGTAGATGACTAACATAAGGTTCACCTAGACTATGAAAAATGATCAACTTACTTAAGGAAAAGATTTTCAATAGAGAATGTAGTAAGTTGTGACAAAGCAATTCATAAGAACACTCTAAAATGAGATTGACGAGTTGAATTCCTAAAGTGCTCAAGTCTCTCTTAGTCAACTAAAAGATGAACTTTCTTTTCTTGAGAAAGTAGCAAAATTTGAGATGTGACTAGCACATTCTGTCTCAAGACCCTTTAACTTGTCCTTCCTCACCCAAATTTGTCTTACAATCTTTTTGAGGGTAGGATAGGCATTTTGAGTCTTGATTTTAACACCAACCCTAGATTGTGGAATAGCATAAGGTTTCTCAAGGTTAGTTAAATCTATGATCCTTTGAGCCATGCTCCTTGATTTTTAAATATGAGTATTCATTAGTTGTTTCAAGGAAGCAATCTTCATTTTATGCTCTAAGGTCATGATGTGAGAGTTTGTTTGCTTATTCTTAGGGAAACCCACACTTTGTCCTAGAGTGACCATTAAATATACAATAAGCTAAAAATAATGATCTAGGTTGAGGTTTAATTTGTTGTCTAGGTTGAGGTTGTGGTAGAGATTGTGCTTGAGGTTTTGGTTGAGGTCATGTTTGCCTCTTAGGTTGAGGTGGATCAACCCCTTTAAGCTTAGAAGACACAAACACAATGGGTTTGAGAGTGGGAGCTTGACTTAGAGTGTATGTTGTAGGCTTGTTCTTATTAGAGAATTTTTTAAAGGCTAATCTACTTTTATCATTCTTGATTTGGATGGTATTAAGCATCTTAGCTAATTTATTTGACCTATCTTCAAGATTGATTTTGACATCCTTAGCTTGTGTGAGTTGTTCATTAAAAGAGTGAACTTGCAAATCAATTCCTTCTTTTCAACATCACAAGCATTTAAGGATGGTTTAAATCCGCCTATCTCAACAACCAAACAATTTTTATTCTTTTCTAAGGACTCAATTTTTTCAAAGAGAGAAAAAATTTCCTCACTTAGTTGATTCAATAAAGATTGCTCAACTACAGGAGCACTCTTCTCTCTTTCACATGACTTGAGTTTAGTGATAATTTTCAAGTTAGATTTCTTGTGATTGATTGACTCATGGAAAATCCTTTTAAATGCAGTCTTAATATTGTATTCTTCTTCACTCTCATTATCACTAGACACAGAGTTTTTGTTATCCTCATGATTTTCATCCTCAATGGATGAGGATCCTTCATGGACATTTTTGACACTTGTGAAAGCCAAGAATTGACTTTCCTCACTTTCATCATCATCATCCTCTTTATCGTCTTCGGATAAAGTTGTTTTCCTTGTCTTTCTATTTTTAGAATTTCCCTTTCTTTTGTTGAGAAAATCGGCCGTTATGTGCCCAAAATTATGGAAATCATAGTCCTCTATTGGTTTGGAGGAGGATTGTGATGATAGTTTTTTTCTATCACCACTAGAAGAAGATTTTTGGATTTTTCCTTTTGAAGTGCTAGAATTTTCTAAGGGTCTTTTATTTGAGCTTTGAGATCCCTTAGGGTTAGGTATTCTTCCCTTGAGGTACTTGTTGAACCTTCTAACAAAGAGAGCTAAGTCCTCATCATTCATGGACTCGGTGTCAGCCTCTAAATCCCCTTCACCTTCTCCTTGTGTTGATTTTAAGGTAAGACTTTTAATCTTATTTTCTTGCCTTAGAGTTAGCTCAAAAGTTTTGTAGAGATCTGAAAAATGAGGATAAATTTTTCGTTTTTGCCGGTAGGGCACTATTCATGCACTATTTACTGGTAGGGCATTACATATACATCAGTTAGCTATAACTCATATTTAGAAACATATTTTAAGTATGTCATATAAGAGAGATATGCTTAGAATGTTAAAATACACCTCTTGTAAAAATGTGAGCCTATTCGGAGACAATTTCAAAAAGGGGACCAAAAGGGCATCCCAAGTAGAACCGGCCAAACCCGGCCGCAGGCGAAAATAAATTTTTTTGAAAATTTTTATTTAAAATGATTTTAAGAACTTTGGCTAAAGCAAAATGTCGAATTGAGGTGTTTCGGGACGAGTTGTAGTGTAACGGGCCCTCGGATTCATTAAGGGCAAAAAGGTCATTTTGCCCCTTTAGTATAAATACAGCCCTTAGAGTTAAAATTTCATTGTTTTGGTCTGAGATACAGAACAGAACTCGTGCATGGGAGAAAAGTGAAGAAAAATCCTAGGTTCTCCAAGCTTCAAGCCACCAAAACACACTCCTAGGCCAAGATTCTTGCAAGACTTCCTTCTAGGAAGTTGTTCCTCTCATCAAGGGCTATATTCTCACTGATCGGTTCGGCTGCGAAGCAAAAAAAAACTCTCAAGGGTTGAGAAAAATCCTTTTAGGTATGATATCTTTGCTAAGTTAGGAATAGATTTAAGTTTCTTTGCCTTTCTATATGTTAGTTGAGTGATTTAGGTGTTTATTTGATGTTAAAAAATCACTTAGGTGGTAGTTGCTTTGAAAACTTAGAGTTGATAGTTTAGGTACTTTGGTGTTCTTTGAGTTTCTTAACAATTTGTTACCATGATGAACGTGTACCTTGCATATGTGTTGGATTATTATATTTTAGTTTATGTTCATGTAGAGAAAATTTTTTGGTTTGAGAGTTATGATTATTCCATGAGTTGGTAGTTTGTGTATTTGTATTTTCTTTGAGAAATTGTTAAAGTAACGAACATGAAACTCGATCATATGCTTAATTCATTGAATTGTGACTTACATTCATGTAGAGAAAGTGTTGTGAATTTGAAGTTATGTTTTACTTTATGAATGAGATATATTTTAAGTTATACAATATGTGTTTGATGAAATGTCCCATAGAATTTGCATTGAAAAAAATCAAGGCATCTTGACATACTTGAATCCTTGGAAACATGGCATGGGTTGAGCACTTGGTGCTATGCATTATAAGGGTGTAGATTCTGTGGTGAAAACACAAAATTAGCCATTACATTGGTGCCCAGTATCCAATAGGAGCGATCCGTGAACAGGTGTTAGTACTCAGGGTCCATCGGGAGTGATCCGTAAACGAGACATGGGTGTGGCATAGAGTTGCACGTGTGTGTCATGCATATTGATATTGCATAGCATTGGGGGATTGGAAGGCTATAACTTTTAAATGTACACTTGCACATGCCACGCCTTAAATTTGTTCCTAGCATTAGCACTGTGTCATACCAGCAATTGTGCTGACCCCTCGTGGGATATCATATTACAGATGAGGCTCCGGGATACATGAGACTTGATCAAGTCTTAGAGAGCGAAGGAGAAATGGGCCACGAAGCATATTTGTCCCTTGAGGCATATTTTTGTATGTATAGGCATAAGCCCAAATAACTTGTATTTAAATTTGAAAAAATAGTGAACTATGGGCCTTGGCCACTTTGCAATGTAAGGGTCAAAACCCAAATGATTGGTAGGATGTCTTTATTTAAAGTGTATCACATATATGTGTTGAAAATAGTAGATGTATGTTTTACTTCCATGAATTATGGCCATTGAGTGAGGATGGAAATGTGCAAATCATTGATTGTGTAATGAATCATGAATATTAGGTGAAAAAATACTTAGAAAAATGAAGAAGGTTATGTCAAAATTTTAAGAAAATTAAAGGATTGGTTAGGTGTGTAAAACACCCTTAAATAGGTGAGAAAAGTGCCAACAAGGGGAGGGGGTTGAAAACCTTGAAGTAGTGGGCTAAAAATGGGGGAAAAGTAGCCTTAAAAACTTGGGAAAAAAATTTGGAAAACAGAGAGAATTGGCTACTGGACAGAGAAATTCAGTCGCTGCCAACTACAGTGAAAATGTAGAAAAATGAAAAATTAGGTTGCAGTTGTTACAGTAGCACATGTCCAGTTGCGCTCCTTGTATTACGCGTGCCCACCTGCCTGCCTACGCGTGACACGCCTTGCCTGCGCACGCCACTGTAGCCCTGCTGCCTTGTCATGACACAGCCCCTGACACCCCCTAACACCTGCCTCTTTGGGCACCTTTTTGAGCCATGTTTGGGCACCTTTTTGGACCATGTTTGGCCAACCTTTGGGCCATGTGTGGCCACCCTTTTGGGATATTTTTGGTCACATTTTTGGGCCATGTTTATCCCCCCTTATTGAGCGATGTTTGGCCACTCACATGGGCCACGTTTGGCCACTTCCTTAGACGAATTTTGGTAGACCTTTTGACTTATTCTTAGCCCATGTCTTAGGACATTTAGGGCCCATTTGGACATTTTTTTCAAGACAATTTTAGAGATGTTTTGGGGCTGTTTTGGAAGCCAGTTTTGAACATGACCTAGACTTATTTTGAATAGTGATTTGGGGAGATATTTAATTGGCATTAGAAGGCCATTTTGGTTAACTCCAATAACAAGTTTTCATTTCAAATCTTAGGAAAACATGGGGGAACAAATGCATAATCAACTGAATCCATTAAATTATCTTTTATTTCCTTTTCTTAAATTCATTTCACTCACTTCCCGAGTTTGTGAAAATTCGGGGCGTGACAAGTTTAAAGTGACCCAACATACTCATCAATAACAAGTGAGTCCACATCCTTACTTTCCTCACTGGAGGTTATAATAGGTTGAAATCTCTCAAGAAGAGATCTCAATATTTTCCTTACTATCTTGGTCCTATCTAGCTTCTCTTCAAGGTTGAATGGCGAGTTGACAATGTCACCGAATTTAGCATAGAACTTGGAAAAGGTTTCTGATTCTTCCATTCTTAAAGCTTCAAACCTAGAGGTCAACATTTGTAATTTGGACCATTTGATTGCCAACGTACCGTCATGGGTCATCTCGAGGATGTGCCATGCCTCTTTAGAGGTCTCACAAGTCATAATTCTACGAAACTCATCGGGAGTTACCATATTGAAGATGGTGTTTAGACCTTTTGTGTTATAGCCACTAATCCTAAGTTTTAATTTATTTCAAGTATTTGGAAGCTTACGTACGGATGGGACTTCCGTTGTAGCGGTTGTGACTAGAGTGGTCCTTTCCTTCTTGGATGGCAAGCCAAACTCGCTTATCCATGGCTCTGAATAATGCTCTCATATGAGCTTTCCAATAAGCATAGTTAGAGTCATCAAATAGAGGTGGTCGTGAAATCAAACTGCCCTATCTCAACCCTTTCCATAGTTCACACTAATTTGAAATCAATTAATTACCTTTGAAGGAAGACTCTGATACCACTTTGTTTGTGCTTAGGTCCCGGTGTGACACTAACCTAGAAGGAAGGTTGAATAGCAATGTATAATTTTTCAATATATCCAAATCTTCAACCACAACTCTACCAACTACTTCAAATGGCAAAATATGAGAATTGAATCTACAATTAATATTCAACTATTGTGTCTACAATTCAATCAATTATTCCAAGCCATTCAATTATGCAATCAATTAATGTTAATCAATACATATCATTCAACTAAGCCTAATTGAATCACTAGTTCCATTTTAGTGTTAATTTCATAATTCAACTTAAAATTCAACTAAGTGCTCAATCAACAATTCACCAATTCAAATTACAATTCAATTTTCCCAATCAAGGTTTTCAATTATCAATTGCATATTCAATGAACATAATCATGAAAACCTAATTGTCAAGTTTGCGAAAGTGATTATATCTACCAAATTATGAATTGTAAAGACAAAGAGAGAAAAGAGTGCAAACCACAATGATGACGAAGAAACCACATTAGAAAACTATCCTTGATGGAAAACTCTAGAGTCAGCCATGCTCGGGGAAGAAATTCACTACGATCGAGATAAAATTACACGTAAACAAGACATGGTCCAAGTACTTCTAGCACCATTCCATGTGATCACGCCATCAACCTCTCTTAAATCCACAAGCTCCTTATAGATGATTTCTTTATACAACCAGATCCTCTTTCGGTCTCGAACTCCTCCTCTCGGGCCTCTCACAATTGTGAATCCACACAACCTTGGTATCTACCGATTGCTCAATACAAATCCTCAAGGTTGAACTCTCTTCTCCAATGGTGAAATCAAGTGAATTGAGGGCTCCTTATGATGATTATGATCATGTGAAATTGATCAAAATCAATCGGTGAATTGAGTTGAGAAATGCATGATATGCAATATATGTTGTTTTCTCATGGAAGCTCTTTTAGATCTAACAATTCAAAGCTCTCACAAAGATGAACTCTCTTTGTTTTGGTCTCTCTATAAAATTGAATTTTTGTCACTTTAAATTAGAGAGACCGGATCTCAAAAACTACTTGAAAACAAATTTTTTTGTTATTACGTAGGGTTCGTTCGAACAATGAATACTCATTTGAACGAGCCATTTTTTCGTTCGAACGAAGGATACTCGTTTGAACGAGCCATTTGTTCGTTCGAACGAGTATGAAACGAATATAAAACAAGCAAAGATTAAAGGCTGCAACTCTTCATTTGATTTAGACAATTCGAATGAATGAAAAATGAGCAAACCTAGCTTTAGTTGTTAGTTTGAACGAGCCACTTGATTCATTCAAATGAGAAACAGTAGGTTGCTTATTTTCACTTTGTCATGTGAAATCAATATCTCTACGATTTTGAAATATGCATATTTGGGAAGATTGTTTCACAAACATAAAACCACTACACACATGATGATAGAAAGACAACTTTATGCTATGCATGCAATGTGTGAGTGTGTGAGATCCAAATCACAACAAAAGTCCAAATTACTCAATTACTCTTCAAGTACCAAGGCAGCTGGTATACGATCACGGCAATGAATTTTGAACTTTCTTGGAGTAAAATGGGCATTGAGGTGCACTAATCCTAGGACTAATGTATGATTACATGGAAAACACGTTTTGTCAAAATCTTACTTAGCCTTATGGCTCACCCCTGTTATTCATAGGAATGGAAGGTACTAGACTAGTAGATTATAGTATGTTGGAGGAGTGCTGAGATTGACGGAGACCATGGTAGTATCTGGTTTTATATTGATGTACTTATTCATTTGTATTTGTAAAGGGTGTTTGTACCCTTCTTTGACACATCGTTTATGTGAGGGAAGAATCCTCCACAAATGAATGTCCTCTTGCAAAAAAGGGAAAAAGATTATCGAAGTTAGTTAGTAGGCACTGGTAGGGTGCTCGCCAAGAAGTCTTTGACTGTCAAATTAGCAATACGCTAGTTTCGAAGCTTAGATGAAGTAGGAAGATGAATACAAAGTTTGGCGTGTGTGCGTATATACCTTTGAACCAGAGGTTCCAGAGTCTAAATAGTTGTTAGAGACCCGAAGATGGCTCCCTTGGTCTCAGCCAATTCCACAATAGTAGGAGAGTATTATGCCATGGTTGGCATTGTGTATGTTTTGTTCCCTGATTTGTTGGGGGATTGGAATCCCACTTAATCTTCTTTCGTTACACGGGGTTGGAATTGGTTAACCGTGCTATTGGTTTAGGGTGACATTAGGAAGCTATCCGTCCGACTTGGAAAGGGCATAATGAGGATTGAACCCGGGAAGTTCAGTTTGGGCTCTTCTATCATGATGTTACTCTATCGGGGTAGTTTAGTCATTTATCCCTTGTTTATGACAAGTGTCTCTTTTGGATGTGAAGGTCAGTTTTATGCTAGTATATTATATGTTATGTATATTAGATTGTTAAAGTCAGCTCTGGACATTGCCTTATTATACAATACTAATGGATATTTTTAGTATAGTTGTACCTCACAATAATCTATTTCATTTAATCCCTTTACAAGACTTGAACAAGTATAAATATAAGAATGAAATAAAATCAATTAAGGAAAATGATTATGGAAATTAAAAAAAAAATTACCTGTGTTTTATACACTTGACTAGGATGATTAGTCCAATTACGTTCTTTTCGGGACTCCGATGACCCCGTGATCTAGCCCTTCGAGTTAGGATCGTGACAATACTTTTCACGCAGAATCCCTAAAGTTTTCAAACGCACTTTTGTGCAATTCCAACAAGCGATTCAAGATTTCTTTGATTTTAATCATCTTTGTGTTACCCAAGAATGGTTTAGCATCAGTCTTGAGGTTCGAATTAAGTTGAAAAGCTAGGACTGTAATTCAATGGCATTTTGTTGAATATTTCCATTTACATGGTCATTTCCTTACTAATTTAGTTGGGTTTGAAGCTTTATAATACATGAGGTATAAGGTTTCTTCCTACATTGACAAATATAAGCTTAAGGCCCATTTTCTAAGGTTCGCCATTAATGCCAAACCTATAACTCAATCTTTCATGGCTCATCTATGAGCTTTTTGGTTGCGGTCCATGGCTTTTATTAGTCATGTCACATATAGATTATGGTCTAGTTCTTTAATTTAAACTTTATTCAACTTCATTTCCAGCTTGACCTTTCAAGCTTTAACAATGGTAGTCCAAGTTTGGACAGGCCATTTGAGGGCCATACAGGTTTATTTAATATCAACTTTATTAAGCACTTAGGAATTGAAAGAGATGTAAAGAAAAGGTTATACCCTCTTTGATACTTGAGTTCTTGAAATTTTCCTTTCCTTTCCCTCTCTTGATGGCTTTTACTCTAGCTCTCTAAGGAATGAAATTTCCCTTTTAGCTCACTCTCAATGTCTATACAATCCAGAGAATTGAATTGTTGGGAGAGTGAGGAATTTATAGAAGTTTTCCTTGGGGACATGCATGGATATGCTTGGACAGTTGTCCATTGCCTCCCATTTTGGACAATCTTCCCTTGGTCTAAGCTTGGTTATGGTATAACTAGTTTTCAGCCTTGTCTAGTGGAGTAATACAGCTCAGTACCACTCTATTGTATGCCATATGTTTATACTTGTTTGTATATATTATGCATTATTCACATTATGCATTATAAAAATTTTATGCTCTCCATTTATATATTAGTCATTAGTCACATATAACATGTATTTGTATGCTTGTTGTCCATTTTCTATGTTATTGGATTTTATCATAAGCATGACATTGCTTAATTACAGTTTCTCCAAAGTTTTATGTTCTTGATTATTTAGCTAAGTGTGATTTTACATCTTATGGATATTAGCAAATTTCTATGTTAAGTGGATTATAACCACATTTTCTAATTAATTCAAATTCCTTTAATTTTGTCTATGATGACCTTAATTGCATAATCAATATCTAATTTGGGTTAGGGTGTTACATGAAAGACCTCAAACTATAAGGATGAAAAGTGCATTTACCCTTCCCCCCCCCCCCAAAAAAAAAATAAATACCATAGTAGGCCAATCAAAAACATTATGTTTTATAAATAGAAAGAAAGGGAAGGTAAATGACACCCAAAAGTGCATTTACCCCCCCCACACCCAATCAAATTACATGCAACAACTTTGCCACGACCCGGCCTATGCAGATTACAGGGACGCGACTGCCACCCTTTGGCCCGAGGACTTACGGGTGGACTAGAAGAAGTGGTGCCGATCGGCAGTGTAGCCTTGAATATAATTTGCAAAAGCGTGAAAATTTTTTCTTTCCGCACATCTACCCGGAACTGCTGCTCTTCAAAACGACACAATTAACAAACATACAGAGCTTACTAAATTTTTAAAAGTTAAACATATTACATGGTCATTGTCCTTAGGGACTTAGTTACATAATTTTTCCAGAATAGAATACTATAAAAAGATTGACCAACTATTGGTCTTGACATTCCCAAAATGCTAATTTAATGCAGAGCTCTCGATGCCCTTCCTTAGTATAGGTAAGGCTTCCAATCATCTTCGTTACCTGAAAGAGTCATGGGTAACAAATCCATGTGAGCTTTATGAAAAGCTTTTGAGTAATTCTAGTATCTTGTCATGAATTTTCAACTGGTAGTGAGTTAGGTATAAAAGAGTTCATAAAACAATCACTACCAATTTCTGGTACATTACAGATACAGAATACAGAAATCTTAAGATAGAATAGCATGAAGCATTCAAGGTATTCAGGTTAGGCACTTATTTCATCAAATACAGGAGATAAAAATCTTCAAAACATGAAACACGTGCATTCAAGGCATTCGAGTAAAATAGTTATTTCACGTATACAGAGTACAGGAATCTTCAAAAACATGTAACACAAAGCATTTAAAGTATTCGAGTAAAGAATTTAATATGCAGCAGGAAAACTTGTAAACATGTATAGGATGACCATTTGGTAGCCAAGAGAATTTAAATCATTTACTTATTAACAGGATGATAAAATATTTTTCTTCTAAACAGACAGGTATGACCCTTTATCATTTTAAAAGCAGGGCCATTTTAAAAACCCTTTTTATGTAAATGGGGATTCAAAAACCTTCTACCATTAATTATAAAAACATGAATCCTTTGATCATGAAATCAAGACATATAAATAATGTTTAGAAATATAGGGGATAAACCATTTGCCATTTCTGAACGTAACATCTTTTCACTTTTATTTAAGTGGAATCGATTTCAAACTAGACTCCCAGTTTAATTTCTTGTGGAGATATCTCATGCCTAAGGGATAAACCTGCTACCAAAAATTTTATTTTTCTCGTATGTGAGTCCCATAGGGCCTCACGAGCTCATGGTGCTTATGCAGAATTATCTTGTATTACCAGTTGGCAAACAGGAAGCATTTAAAACATTTTTTTACAAATAGATGTTATTTAAGAGCATTTAAACATAACCTCCGAATAGATGCTTTTCAAGAACATTTAAAACATAACTTTTCAAATAGATGCTTTTCAAGAGCGTTTGATAGAACTTTTATGAGAATTTTAACAAAGCCTTCAAAATACTTGGGACATAAAATTCAAGAACATTTAAGACATAACCTTCAGAATACTTAATCACATCGTTCAAGAATATTTAAAACATGGCTAGAATGAAAACATTTACTTTTAGTGAGGCATTTAATACAAATTTTGAATTTAAAATAGACATGCTATGGTATGAACTTACAAACAGTCAGAAATTTAAACAAGCTCACTTGCATGTCAAGATAGTATTTAAAAATGGAAGCAATAATACATTTGAATTATGAGTTATGTAAATACAAGAATTTTGAACTTAAAACACTTCAAGATCATGGAGTTAAAACCTCCACTTCAAAGTACAGGATTACTCACCTTGATTCTCAGGGTTGGCGCTACTAGTGTATCTTTCCCTTTCCCTTGTAGTTCCTAAGAACAATTTATGAAGAATCTAATTAATTTCACATTTAACTTAAATCACCACCTATTTGGTGTTCTTAATTTACTCTTAGACCAAGTGAATCCTAATTTCTTAGAATATGTCTTATTTCCTTTAAATCAGACTATTTGTAGTCAAATCGAACTCTTAAGCGTAATTTAATAAATTTGCATTTTCACGTGTCTTATTTTTTAGTACTTAATTTGATAATATGGACCTCGCCGTTGGGTTCGAAATGTCGAAAAAAGTCAATTTAGATCTTCTCGGACTTCTATTTGGCTTCGGGCATCATTAAGAGTAAAATGGTAATTTTTTACATTCTACATGTTTAAATCTTCAGAATTCCATCTCATAAAACGGATCTCGTCATTGGGTCCAGAACATCGAAAAAATTCAAGTTACACTACCCTTTTATTTTATTTGGGTAATAGAATATTTTACTATAATTAAATTAAATTAATTATTTAATTTAATATTATATATATATATATATATATTCTGTCATTATTTTGACACAAGTGTCACGATGGCATAGTGGCACACGTGTGGGGTTTAGGATCCTCATGTGCGTGAGGTTTCTGTTTCAAGTTTGGGGAGTTGCAGCTCCCCTTTATTTTTCTAATTTTTAGGTTGCCAAACAGTGGACAATGAGAGATCCAAGGATAGGATATCCCTATTCCAACCATGATTATCAAATTAGGCCTCTAACAGTGTATCCAAACAAACCCAATTTAATTTAAAATTTAAAACCTTAAGCCCTAAACGACACCGTCCCACTTACCCGTATGTCCGGTTGGGCGAGTTTCGACCCGAACCTAAAACCGACCTGACTGACCCGACCCATCTATTGTTCATCTTCGTCCCCCGTCCCATCACTGTAGCCCTAGTTTCAAAGATTTTTAATCTCTATTTCGTGGGGATCTAGTGGGTCTTTCGACCTACTTTCTGTTCCTACAGTCTTCTAGGGCATCGGGTAAGGTTTCTACGTTGGTTTTAAGGGCTGAAAGTGAGCTAGATAGCTCCATTGGAGCATCGGTGCAACTCTGAATATTTGGTTCATTCATGCTTGTTTCTCCATGAAATTTCATGATTTTTGGTTTGTTCTGCTCCTTATAGTGGCTCTATAACCACGTTCCAAAAAATAAGCTTAATGTCCGATTTGTGAATTTGGGTTTGAAACCCGTAACCTATAACTAGGTTTCTCTCTTTCATTCTAGGTCTGTTTGATGCGATTCCAGTCATTTTGGAATCCTTGAAGTATCTAGTTTTAATCCAAAATGAAAGAAACAGGTTTCGTTTTGGTTAGGTCAAACCCATCTTCAAGGTGGTCATCAATGGCAGATTTCGTGTGGGTGACTGTTTTGGGGTTCTCTAATTTGTCTTTTCTCATTTTATTTATGTAAGATACATATATATAAATACCATCTCATGCACATGCAAACAAGGCATCGCCTCTAATAGTGAATTCCTACTTGGAATTTTTAGAAAGAGGAAGCTTAGGTTTTTTAGGGCTTTTACGTTCTACAGTGGTGTTCCTCCTCTCCTTGGCCCAGTTCTGAATCCTCTAGGCTTCGTATGCCTTGATCAATGCTTTCATGCAAGCCTTTCCTTCTTCTCCCTTTCTTCTTTTTCTTCTTCTTCTCTCTCTCTATAATTTTCTCTCTCTCTCTAGCCACACACACACACTTCTGCTTTGTTTCTTAACCCACGCATAGCACATGTAGTATATATATACATATACATATATATATATATAATTGCTTAGGCATTGCATATAATTTGATTGGGTATGAGGGTGGTGTAATAGGGTTTTATATGAGTTATATATATATATATATATATATATATATATCTAGTGGGGATATATATAACACAAAAGTGTTGTAGCTTAGTTGTGTAAATCTTTGGCATAAGTTCCTTCCTATTTTTTGGTCTTGGGATCAAGATTTTAGGCCAATACTTTTGGCCTATTTTTCTTCATTTTTCCTTTTTATGCCTTGTTTGGCATCTTGAATTTTATCCCGTTTTTCTTATCGCATTATTTTTTATTTTTCTTCTTATGTACTTGTATTTTTATTTATTTTCTTCACATGTCAATTTCATAAATCAAAGTCTTATATTAATTTTTCACTCTCACACAATTTTTTACTTATTTCTCAAATTCACGTGGTTTGGAATAGAGGTGTTTTTGAAAAGATCCTTCTTCGTTGAATAAGGTTTAGTGTTAAAGAATTCATTACTATTAGTACTTTACATTTTAAGTTAAAAAGTATTTTTTTTAAAAGACACTTTTAGAAACATCTTTTGAAAAGACGTCTTTAGACAAAAAAAAATTATAAAAATGTTTCTTTAAAAGACACTTCTAAAAATTACATGAATCTGAAAAACAAGTAAAAAAAGTCATTGGTCAAAATAAAAAATAAAAAATGTACATGGGTAGAGTAAAAATTTCATAAGATTTTAGTCCGAGCATTTAACGAAACAATTTAAAAATCTTATCACTTGATTACTCTTGACATAGTCAAGAACATGTAATTGTGACCATGAGAGCATCCAGTGGTGACTTAAGCCTAGACTCAAATTTAAATTTGAATCAAGATTCACAAAAATCTTCTCCAATAATTACTCAAACTCAGACTCAAATAGAGTTTACTCAAAATCAAACCCAAATCAAAGTAAAATTATTCATACACTCAAATTTAAGTGATCATTGAAAAGCATGAGACTCAAATTCTGACTTAAATTTGAATAAAAATTTGAATCATCAGTGAAAATGCTCAAACAATTTTTTCACTAAATAAGAACCACATTCCAGGACCATAATCATCTCTTTCCCAGTACTCTGTATATATAGATTCCTCGGGTGGTACCCTTCATCGGTCCGGAGCTCGTGTACAAAGAGCTTAAAGGAGAATCCAAGTTCCCAAACTAGCTACAAGAGCCTTTACCTAAACAAGGAAGAAAAAAGTGCTTGGGTTTAATCATTCTACAATTTGGACCTATTGCCGTTTGCATACTGTGTTTTCAAATGCATTATAAGATATCCCTATTTACCTAAAAAGGAAGGGATAAAAAGTAAATAAAGAAATTTGTACTTGGAAGTAAAGATTTCCCATAAATGAAGAGGAATAATTTCATTTTGTGAGCTTATGGGTTTTCTAAAAGAATGAAATAGGTAGCATAGTTATAGGTACGGGTACACACGAACAGAGCCGTTCATGAATAGCTCAAACTCGGTTCGATTACGGCTCGTTCAAACTCGGGTCAATTAATAAACAAGCCGAACTCGAACTCAAATTTGGGCTCATTTAACAAACGAGCCAAGCCGAGTCAAAAGTAGGCTCGACTCGTTAAACTTGTGAACAAGCTCGGCTCAGCTCGTGGCTCATGTCTTGGCTCGAGTGGCTCGTTTTTTTTATAATATAAATACTTCATTTTTTTCTACTATGGGGTTTCTTCAAGCATATTCTTCATCAAGATTTTCTATTTGTTTAATCTCTAGACTCTTGCTATATGATGTTGGTATATAATGAATATTTCTTCTTAAAAAAATCATATTAAAATTTTAAAATTGTGTTGATTTATTCGGTGAGTTATATTTTTTTTTATTATGTGAAAATGACATAATTTCTATTCAATTGAACATTAAAAAAAAAATTGAGTAACTCGAGTTCGAGCTCGAATGAAGCTTGTCTATTTTCTCGAGCCGAGTCGAGTTCGAGCTCAAGCTTGACAATCCATTGACGAGTCGAGTTTCGAGCCACATTGTAATTGTTCACAAGCTGAGTATAAACATCAAATACTCGGCTCGACTCCACTCGACTCGTTTGCACCCCTAATTACAAGTTACAAAAGAATTACAGGGAAAAAAAAAAAAAGAAATTACAAAAATACAAAGAAAACGTCTAGATTCTAGGCTAATGGCAGAATTTCGGCTATGAAATGTAAATTGCACGTATTCCTTAGTTTTGAGATAATTTCATTTTGAACTGCAGGCTGATGCAATGACTCTGTCATCTTAATGTGCCTTGAATCCCACATATACATTCCGGGTATGGATTTTGGTAAAAGGATTCTTCAGTCCTCAACCGCGCCCGGCCTTTGATTCCATGAAGAGGACCTCCTCTTTTTCTTGGAGCTCCTTGCCTGAAAAGTGCAATCCTTTACTCCAGAATAATCAACCCATTTGTATGTCTCATAAAAAAAATAAATTAAAATTTGGGGTTCCATTGTGTTTTGCACAATATTTTGAACTGTCTTCCATATTTCTACAGCATCCAAATTCATCTCTTTCTTATCAATTTCAAAAACTATATATATATATATATATATATATATATATATATATATATATATATCCTTCAAGAACTCACTTTATCACCCAATTTTGTTATCTATCTATTGCCTTGGTAACTGTTGGAGTATGAGGTTGGGAAGAGACTTGGATAAATATCCACAAGGTCCCAGATTCAACTCCCACCCCAAGGGCCTTACCTATCAAAAAAAATCTATTTATTGCTTTGGTTAGGAAGATCATAGCTTCATATTACAAGATTGCAGGTGCTCAATTGATGTGTAAAACAAGGTCCAAGTATTTTCCGTGAGATATCTAAACCCCGTGATGGTATTAAACATTTTCTTTTTTAAAAAAAAATACTACAAAAAATTGCAACCAAATTACCTGTTCTTGTGCAATTGCATCACAAGATATGACAAAGATGATCCTTCTTTAAACTGTCCAGTTTCCAGCTTATCAAATAATTCAACAAGACCTTTCCTGCAAATAATGTTACAGAAGGCATGAGATATTCGAAGAAAATCCAGAAGAAATAAAGGGATCCAGTAATATGTTCCCCTCCCCCAACACATCACACCAAACACAGATGCACAAGAAAGAAGGGGAGGGGGGGACTGCTTATCAATTTTAAGCTGCTTGCCTCATTTGAAAAGGTGATTTCAAGTGATGGCAGGTGATGTATTGTTGTGGGAAATATTCCTCCAAACTATATCATGTTGTCAGTCAATTCAGATAAAAAAAATTTGTTTATATATTGGGATGAAAGTTGTTCCTACCACTTTTTTCTAGCTAAGGAAAAACATGCATCACTATAGGTTTATAGTTTCAAACTACTGCTATACTACGTATATCTCCCAAATCTCCCAAGTCCCACGGAAACTACTTCCATTGCAACAAATGGAGACCAAGTAGAAAAAGAAAATATAATTCGCACAACAATGACTTCCATGCAAATAAAATTCTTGAATGGGGGCAAAGATTGATGATTGATTGTCTAGAAAAAAGAACTAAATAATTGCTGCAAAGGAAACCTTCAGAGTCGCATTTCATTGAAGGTTTTTTTCAGGGCAAGCTCGAAAAGCTAACTACCATATTAGAAAAGCCAACACAGAGGGGATGCCAAATTAGCTGGTCTATATTTTTGGTTTCCCAAATGGGCCCTTGAAGGAATTCAGTAACAGAGAATCAACTCGACTGCCTCAATACCTGTCTGGAGTGATTGTCTTCCGGTGCCCTAAGAATCTGCGGTGCCCTTCAACAGCTCTAGCCATGTTGCCCGAATATGATGGAATGAATATGTCACTCTCTATAGAGATGATATAATCAAGTGCTGCAGTTTGAGAAGCGTGATTGGTAAGTGCTTTCAGTTCTTCTTGGGTTGCTACTGTTTCCTGTCATCAATCAAAAACCCAGTTCATATTTAGGACAAAATGGCAGATTCTTTGGTATGAAACTATTTTGCCGATGCAAATAAGAGGCAAAATGATCAACAAACCTTGAAAACCACATTTGGGAAGCGAGATGTGAGCTCTGAAAGGTGAGTGTTACCGCCATAGATTTCCCCGGCTGCAATATAAATTAATGTTGATGGAGGATAACCAAGAGCTTGAAGAAATAATCCAACCTCCTTGGGAGTCAGAGGGCAAAAGCCTCCAATTCTCTGTTCTGTTGAGTTTATTTTCTTCATCTTCCAGTGGTTTGTGTTCTCCCTATTGGGGAAAAAAAAAAAAATTAATGTAAATTAAACAACTGCCCCACGATACCACCGAAATTTGAATTTACCACCATTGAAGAATGCTTGTGTCAGGATTAGAGGGTCGGAATAAGCCATTCTTTTGCCCCCCATCATAAATCGTCCCGACTATCTGATCTATTGCATTTTCCAGACAGTTGCATCAAAGAATTGATAATTGAAGGAAATATCGATTCAATATTTCAGATATTTCAACACGTTGTTTTGAATTCAATGATTTTGAAATATCCAACATTCAAGCTTGGCACTTGGAAAAAATAAATTGAAATTTCAATGTCTTACGTCAATCTTACATCCAGGGAAAGGAATTCATGCTGAAACCAAAAATCTAAAACCTTGCAAATCCATAGAAGGATGCTTAATTATGCCCAAAAGATTGCTCTAAAGTAAAAAGTGAATAACAGTGAATAACAGTTATGTGGAGGAAGTTTGGCCTCTCGGCCCTCTCCTCACCTATCACCTGGACATGAATGCAAATATGTACCTATGCAGCATGCATACACGTGGACACATATTTTTAAGTATGTCCTTGGAGAGACTTTTTCACCTCATTATTCTCAGCTCTTCAGATTCCACATCAGTAAGACCATAAGTACAGCCGGTGAAAGACAGCATGTCCTTTTCGTATCTCAGATGCAGAGCAATGTATCTTCCCCCACGTGATCTCAGCCTCTCCACCAGCTTCTGTGTTGTCAGCATCATGTATGCTCAGAACCTAATTTAACAGGAATCCCCATAGGAGACCTCTTTAATGCATCCAGAAAAAAAGCAAAGTATGAATTGGATTGCATGCATCATGTCCAAAAGAAATTTTGTGGACATGGTGAGGTTTTAACTTTTGCTGAAATTGAAAAACTTTGGTATCCAATTCAAACATTTTAAATTTTAAGCATTTCAAAGTTTGGATCAATTACAACTTCAATTGGTTTAAAACTTTAAATGTTGAAAAAAAAATAAAAATTCTAAAGAGCTTTCACAACTTTAGTAACTTCACTTAATTGTAAATATGATTCCCAAACCTGAATTTAAAAGCCAAATTATGTATCGAGTAATTAATAATGAACAATCGATAGTTCAAACCTTCCCCAAGTTCTCAATTGGAGGAGAAAAGCGGAGAGCATAATATAGAGCACGGCATCTCAACCTCTGGATATCAAGAGGCAGATCATTGTTTGCAAGTCGAGAATCAGATTTTGCAACATGAATTACCTGCAATCTCAGATTGTTTTGAGTTAAAATAGGTAGTTTCAGCAATCTCAGAAACAAAGCCTAATTACGTTACTAAAGCTACGCGAAAATCACTGATTTAAATAAAAACATAAGCTTTGGGGAATTTTGGACACCACCACATACAACTCGAACCATTTTGTTTTGTCCAAAATAGCACATGGAACAACTTTCTTCTGCTGAATCAACTGGATTTTAGAAAAACAATGTGGTGATTCATTTTATTTAATTTTATTTATAAGTAATGTCGTGATTCAATTTTACAATATTTCGACAATGAATACTATTTTATTTTTTCTCTATATATTTGCACATCCTTTTTTTTTCCTTTATCAATATTATTATTATTTTTTTTTTTTTGGGGGGGGGGGGGGGGGGGGGGGGCGTGTGTGTGGAGGGACCAGTAATGACTCCATTCTAGAGGATGGAATTGTGCCTTTATATACTATGGCAAGCAAATGGAATGAAAAATGCCCCTTGATTATATGATCAAAACAGAAGCACAGAAGAGCGGCAGATAACAAACCTGAAAATCATTCCATAATCGCGTCATCTCCTCATAGTAGCTCATACCAGACCAAGAAGTGAAGTGTTTCCGGGTTCGAGGAACAGATTCCAACTCCCTAGGAAGATCCTTGACAATCCTCACATCTCCTTTTAAGGTTGAAATGAAATGACGTTCATCAAATATATCTGAAAATGTACTGCACAGGAGTCCATGGAAATAAAAGTGTAAGTATGAGCAGGCACAATAGAAAAGTTGGATTTTTCATCATATGGACAAAAAAAGAAATTGGACATGAGAGAATAGCAGTAGTATTTTTTTTTTTCCTTATTTTGTTTTATTTTTTGAGGCAGCAATAGTATAGCACTTGAGATTACCTTGAATCTTGCCAGAATGAACGCCTATCAAGTTGAGGAATTACTAATGTTGCATTCATTATGAGAGCCACAGCCACCATATCTGATATCTATGAGAAAAACAATGTCAAGAGTCTAAGGGTTACATGGAAATGGAATTGGAGTTCAGAATTGCAATTCAAAATTGGAATTGATATAGAATTGCAGTTTTGTTTGGATGAAATTCACAAATTGAAGTAGAATTAGAATTCCATTGGAATAACTGCACTCTGTAATGCATCATTGATTAAATTATAGCAACTAAACATGCCAACTTGACAAGAACCTAAAACGGCTACTTTGGCCAGAGCATCATGGATTAATCAAAGCCCTCACTCATTCAAAGCCCTAATTTATTGAATGACCTAAATACCTTATCAAACCCTTCACCATGGTAATCTAACGAAAGCTTTCGAGTTTCAACAATAATTTAATTCGTGCAAGCTTTATTTGTTTGGAATTAGCCTCCAACAGCCAAAGCCATTGTAACACAATGTTTAAGTGCTGACATGACACATGACATCTAAAGGGATGGGATGTGTTCAGGGGTTCAATTTTTATAGCCGGCATTAGGGGGAAAAAAAGAATTAGCCTCTAAAACAAAATAATTGCAGAAAATACAACCTAGAGAGAGAAAGAGAGAGGAATTAAGTGTGAGCAAAGTGGGTATAGCAACCATGGCAGGTCATTTGCAGAAAATTGCTTGGGTTTTTTCTAAATCTAAAATTTGTTGAGGGCAAAACTTCTTTGAATATTGAATAGTTCATGTAAAAGACCATGTCCAGAGAGTGAGAGAATCACCATTGAGGCACGGAATTGTAATTTTTGACGACTCCATTAAAAATTGATGGTAGTGCAGGTCATTTGCAGAAAATTGTGTTTTAACTTTTAGGTAATTTTGTGAACGTTGCTTGGGTTTTTCTAGATCTAAAGTTTGTAATTTTTGACAACTACTAAAAATTAATGATAGTGTGTTTTAAGTTATTTTGTGATTCCACGGAATTCGGTTTTGAATCATGATTCTAAATCTGACAAATCTCCAACCACTAGAATTAGAATTGGACATTCCAATCCCACATACACCTCAAATTCCAAACCTCAATTCCTCGTTCGAATTGCACCCTCATATGCATTGCATAATCAAACGATAACTGACCTATATGCCTAAAATATTAACTGACAAGAATGAGAAATCCAAGATTAAAAGGCTGTGTGCATATGCACACAGGTTTACGCACGCACCCATCCCCACACAAACAATTTTTATGTTTTCCAAGAAACATCCAGGTGCCCATTAATGAATAAAGAATCGTAACTTTTTGTTTCTTTTAACTTAAGATACAACAGGAATTTCTAGGTGAGTGACTCCAGGGAATTGGATGTATATCTTAGGAAATTGGAATGCTGGAAAAGGTACTAACGTTTATTTATAACAAAACAGCAACAGCGGCTATTGTTGAGTGGAATGGTCAAATCATGGGTTGTCAAATGTGAACACAAATTGGAGTCTTAAGTGCATCCACTTGCAACAGAAGCTATTGTTGAGTGGAATGGTCAAAGCATGGGTCGTCAAGTGTGAGAACACAAATTGGAGTCTAAGTGCACTAGGGCAGCCACTTTGTGCAAATAATGCCAAATGCTAAGTGTACGTAGTCTATCCATCACACCACGTTGGTGTGATCAACACTGGACAATGGCCTTTATAACAGAACACCAAAAAAATTATTTTCATCATGCTTCTTATTTGAGAAGACTTGAGTGGAGGTTTGTTGTCATGATGACTCATTGGTTAGTCAAATGAGATAGGGTTTGGAATATTAATATTGTGATGCATGCTCCATACTAGTTAAGCAGAGATTTTGGCCCCCCAAAAAAGGTGTTCATATTAGTTGTTTGGATCATAATTGTTAGTATCTTATGATAAGCGGTACGTATCTGGACATAAAACGATACGTATCTTATAGCTATATCTTTTTGTACCGTATCTTACGATACGTTTCGATACGCACGATACACGAGATATGAGAAACCAGGTTAAACGACATCATTTTGATATCTTTTTTGTTGTTTTGTTATATACATGGAAAACTTTTTTTGTTTGTTTGGTTTTATATTGACTCTTTGTAACGCCTAGAGATGTTTCCTCAAACAAGAAGGAAGGAAAATAAGTATTTTGAGAAGATATGAATGAGAAGTGAGCAAATACAAGAAGTTAAAGAAGAAATAGAAAGTGAAAAATTCTTGGCATATGGTGATGGAAATGATGATATCCATGCTATTGAAATTGGATATAGTGATGAAAATGAGACGAATTATAAAAATGAATAATTTTGAATTTTTTCTTGATGAACTATATTGGACGGACTATTTAATTTTAGTTTGAAATTTGTAATATTTATAAATCTTTATTCTTGTATTGCATGAAATTTATTATGTTTTTATAAGTGAGTTAAAATATAATTTTTATTATTTTATACACATTTTATACATTGTATTTATATAAAATTATATATAATATGATACAATATATTTAAAAAATGAGACAACTATACTTGCTACAACTTTGATTCTTAATTGTTGGATAAATAATAATAATAATAATTTATTTATCTAATTTGAATGACAAGTAAATTAAAATGTTATTTATATCCTTTTAAACATTATATATATATATATATTCGTATATCTATTATATATATTTATAAATATATTTTAAAAAAAACTACACGTCTACGATACACGATACGATACGCATTTTTTAAAAAACGATACGCCTTCTGATACACAGTTTGACAACAATGGTTTGGATCCCTTTAATTGTTTTCTTGTGACATTTTAGTCCTACATTTGTACAAGATAAATAATTCATATTTTCATGTTTAAAGTAAAATGGGAAAAAGTTAAAATTCCTGATATGCTACTGTAGAAACTAATTGTTCACGCTATCATGGTCAGTTAGTCTTTATATTACTAGAACACGGTACTGTTCATTCCACTCTACCAGTAAACAAGTATGTATACACACACACACACACACACACACACACACACACACACACAACCCTCTCGATAGACTTCTAAACCCTAATAGCAGTGAATAATGATAAGATGCAAATATATATATATATATATATAAATATATTTTGGCGGGGATGAACATTCAAATGAGAATTGGCAGTTTGAAGCTTTAATTGCGAGATGTGATTGCCTAAATAACTAAATTCCTTTCTTTTACTTCATCTTCCTCCTTGCACTTCTCATCCTCCTGTCTTTATATCTATGATTAAGCACTATTTTGCATAATTTTGGCTGATTAATGTTAAAGACATTCTGATACCCCAAATAAATTCTGATCTACTCCCAAAACCCTCAGAGGAACAGCCCAAATAAATCCTGATCTACTCCCGAAACCCACAACTGAAGATTGACAGCATCACCTCCTCACTCTAAAACCTCTCCAACTGGCAACCACCACTTAATACAAACCAGGTATCACCCATGAAATCCAAAGCGAGGAAAAAGAAGGGCCCACAAAAATCTAGGCACAAACAATGCAACAGTGATGATGACTAAGTGATTCTCCACCCCTCTTACACATGTACCAGTTAACGACTTGTCCTCTTTTCAAGCAATTGTTAACAGTCAAAATCTTCCCAAGAGCTATCATTCAACCGAAGAGAGCAACTTTAGGAGGTGCATTTTGAGCCACATAGCCCCCCAAGAAAACCCTTGTCTATCCAATGCCCTATATTCCCTATAGAAAGATCTCACCTAAAATACTCCATCGTTCTCACCCACCTCAATGCATCATCCTCATCCTCAGGCATAACTCGATCGTATAGGATTCCACATAAATTTACAATCTGCTTCATCCCGCAATCTTATAACAGTCTATGAAAGAGGGCCCCACACCACCCCACTTTTTTTAACAAACAATATGTACATTCTACACGTATAATTAAAGTTTTACCTTCTCTTTATAAATATGTGTGTATTAAAATTCACATGATTATTCTTTGGATTGTTATGTCAAAGTTCATTGAAATACTTATAGGCTGTTTAGGATAGAATTTCAAACCGCACTTATTGGCCACAACTTTTTCATTAAGTGCGGTTTGGGTTAAGCTAGTAAGTCTAGCTTTTTCTAGTAAGTTGGTCAAATCCACTATAAATGCCTCATTTGATAGTTGTTAAGCACTTTTTAACAGTTCATTCAAACACTCAACTATTTAACTCAAACAGTATTTTTACATGGCCACTTAACTCAAACAATTACTGAACTTAAAAAAATACTTTTTTACAACTCAACCAAACGGACATTTAAGTTTCAAATGACAATATCAAAATATTTTTGCAAAGTTTTATGCAAATAGAACTTTTGATTTTGATTACTCTATTAGATGTTTTCTCCTCTCAAGAGATTTTGTTACTTATAATACAAGGGAATTTCATAAGTTGCATTGGACTAATAAAAATAACAGCCTGTGACAAGAAACTAGTTAGAATATTTAAAAAGGAAAGCTTCTCCACCTTCATAAATGTGAGGAGAAGCAAGTTACAATGTATTCAAAGTCCAATCCAAGCAAAGACAAGGTTCCTCCTTTCCCTCATTAGTACAAAAGAAATGAAATTGACATTAAACCTCAGGATTATTTCTCTTCCAGAACTTTCTTTCGTTCATTTTCAACAGATAATAGAAGGTTCTCGTGGAAAGACTATACCATCTATTAGACTATTATTGCTTATTCAAACACCCCATTACCAAGACCTTTTAATCTCCAAAAGTAAAAAAAAAAAAATTCTAAAAAAATTCTAACTATTATATGTCCAATGTACAGAAAAGTCTAATTCTTTTGATATATTAGGAATAAAAGAAATATATTTGACCTTAAAAATGAACATATCATTAATCTTATCGGAACAATGAATGAGAAGGCAATGCACATATCAAGTGCCTATAAAGACGCTATATTCAATCAAGAGTCACTGCCTTAATTCTTTTATTATTTTTTTTTTTAACTTATATCACTAGAATAGTAGTTGAAGGATGCAATTCTGTACATTTTGAGATGCATATAAGAATAAATGCATACACTAAAAACCAGTCAATGACATATATTTCAGTAACTTACAGAAGTGCGCATTTGATTCAATCCTCCATTACTTCTGACAGTTAAATAGCGATCCCATCCTCGGGCAACTGACATTGTAAAACAGATTTCAGAGAGAGAGAGAACCACATGTACTTTAACAAGCCCGCATGTAATACTCATAAATATGGGTAAAAAAGTATCTCTTCGTCCATAATGCTAAGAAAACCAATGGTCAATAAATCCCAAACAATAATCAAGAAAAAACAGTAAAAGCATAGGAAAGAGGTTATGCTCTTGTACAATGCGAAAAAAAAAAAGGTAGCGGTTGTACACGGGTATCATTAAACATAAAATCCATGAGTGTTAAGTACAGGCAGAAGAACCATATATCTTAGCCCAAAAGAGAAGATATATAGGAGAAACCTTTATATCTAGTGGTAGGCTTGACACATGGATGTAAACCATAGCTGAAAGGTGCTTCCCAAAGTTGTTCATCTGGAATCTGCAAAGTTGGAAGGATAGTAATCCTCGTTATCCAGGAAAAAATTGCTACTTTTGGAAGGCGAGAAAATGTCTATTAATCTTACTTTCTTCTTCTTTCCTCCCACCCCCCCCCCCCTCCTTTTTTTTGGGAGGGCACTAAATCTAAATCTATAGTATATATAAAAGTACGGATACTTTTTGTTTTACACTTTACTTTTATTATTATGAAAAAAATACCCTTTATATTTTTATTATTAATAAAAATATTTCCCTTTTAATTCCCAACTAATAAACTCCTTTTATCTCCTCACGTTATTTATTTTGAGTAGATTTTTTTTTGTTGTGTTATTTAACAAATACAAGAAGCAATCTGATTAATTCACAGGTTTATTGAGCAATCCCAAAGTCACAGATATTATGGAAAATAACTTTAATTGCAGCATCCTCTCATCTCTCAGTCGACTTTCATCTCTCAAGTCTCTATACCTTGGGTGCAATTATATGATGGATAGATCAGGTAAAATCAACCGTAAGTTTAATTTTGTTACTAATTCGAATGGGACCCTTAGGTAACACTTTTATTATCATAACAAAAATATCCTTTATACTTTTATTATTAATAAAAATAATCTCCTTTTAATGCCTCACGTTTGTATCCCTTGAGCACTAAAATAACTCATTCAATTCGATAGAGTTCTAATAAAATTAAAATAATTAAGTTAATACTTGATTGATTCCGATAATCCCCTTTAATTCCCGACTTTATATTCCTTTAAGAAGTTTTATTCAATCAATAAAATAGAAGTCTAATAAAACTAAAACAACTCATTCAATTAAAAAGAGTTGTAATAAAATTAAAACAATTATTCATTGAATAACTTTTAACTTGGAAATAAATGTGAAGGAAGTTACTACAGAACATAGCTTTGTATTCTTGCTCTGTAATTCATAATAACATCCCTTTTGCAATTTCAAGAACAAAAGAATTTCTCATAAATTTTTTAAGTAATCATATAAACATTATTTCTAAACATTATGTATGGATGGAGGCATATATATAATGTTTCTAATTTAAATTTGACTTATATTAATATTCCATCCACAATCTTTATTTTATTATGTTTTTCAACATCATTGGGGAAAAAAAAAAAAAAACTTACCCAAACTTTATTTGATCTAGCAATTTTTTAAAAACTATCATCTACAATCATAACACATTCTCTTTATAATTTTTTTTGAAGTCCCAATTTGCAAAAAACAATTATTTCATTTAGGATTTAGAATCATCACCTCGTGTGATAAATAAATAATTAAAACTAAAAATGAGGTCAAATATACTACAAGAAAAGGAAATGTGCAAAAAAAAAAATTTAAATGAAATAAAAAGGAGTAAATATATAGAAGAAAAAAAGACAGAGAAGAAAATAAATAATAAAAAATCCAATTAAATAGAAGTTGAAGAAAATAAATAGAAAATTTAAATAATTTGTTATACTAAAAAATTGTTCAAAATTAAGAAATAATTAAAAAAAAAAAATAGCGGAAGAAAATTAAAATAAGAAATTAATCGTAATTATGTTTTTATTTTGTCAATACTCAATTATAATAGTATTCTAGGTAATAAGACTCATTTTATTTTAAAAAGGTATTATATAAAAAGAAAAAGATTTAATTTAAGAATCGTAAATTAGGGGATACTTTCCCAAAAAACAAGTAATTATAAAGAAAAAAAAAACAAAAGAGCCATAAAGAAGAGAACTTCAATAATTCTAAATGAAATAAAATTAAATTATTGGTAACAAGACGCCAAAAAAAAAAAATTAAAACAAGAAAACAATTATAAAGGGGGAAAAGGAAAATTAATAATGGTAAATTAGAGGATACCTTGAAAAATGACATTATATTAAAAAAAATCTAAGAATTCTAAATCATAAAGGATTTCTAAGGAAATTTAAGAATTTTGAATATTTAAAAAAAAAAGAGTCATAAAAAAGGAAATTCAAGAATTCTAAATCAGATCAACATTTCTTTTAATTTAGTTAAATTTTTTTTATTTCAATTCATAAAAAAATTTAATTGAGTTAGAATTTAAAAAAAAAAAACCTTAAAACCATCACCTTCAACCATAATATAACAAAAGTCTACATTAACCAAAGCTACTTAAGCAATTACAAGATAATATTAGATATATGACCACAAGATATGAACCATGCAAAAAAGAAAAAAAGGTAAAAATATCCCTATGGTTCCAAAAAACTATATCTAAAAAAAACAAACAAAAGAGTCATAAAATAGAATAATTCAATAATTCAAAATCAAAGAAAATAGAATTATTGGTAATAAGACTCCTTAAAAAAATAAATTTAAAACAAGAAAGCAATTATAAAGGAGAAAAAGAAATTTAATTATAGTAAAGTAGAGGATAAATTCAAAAATGGAATTATATTTTAAAAAATTAAATTCAAGAAATTTAAATTATAAAGGATTAGTAAGAAAATTAAGAATTCTAAATAATTTTTTTGAAAAAACAAGAGTGATTAAAAAGGATATTCAAGAATTCTAAATCGCATGAGATCAACTTCTATGTTAAATTAATTTTTTTTTATTTCAATTCATAGAAACTTTATTTGAGTTAGAATTTTTTTTTTAAAACCATCACCTCCAATCATAATACATAAAAAATCAGGGGGGTGGTGTTCAGGCGAAGCGAAGGATCCGAAGGGATGTGGTCTTTGGGGTTACATTAGAGGTGACTGGAGGAGCTTCAAAGACAGATGTAGCTTTGTTATCGGGATCGGTACTAGGGTGAAATTTTGGGACGATGTTTGGAATGGGGATGAAGCGCTGAAGGTGAAATTCCCCATGATATACAGTTTGGCTTGCAACAAGGCGACTTGGGCTAGTGAGTGCATGGAGAGAATTGAGAATCAGTTTACCTGAACTCCTCGCTTCAGGAGGGACTTTTTTGACTGGGAACTTGAAGAAGTGAGCTCTTTCCTTTGTCACATCAACAAGATCCGGGTTAGGGATGGTATGGAGGATAAGAGAGTTTGGATGCCGAATAAAAAATCTTTTTCTGTTAGCTCCTTCTACAAGAGCATACTCGGCTCTGAAATCCCTCGTTTTCCTTGGAAGCTTATTTGGCACTCAAAAGCCCCCCCTAAAGTTTCCTTTTTTGTTTGGGAAGCTTCTTGGAAAGCCATCTCAACTGCAGATAATTTGAAGAAAAGAGGGTTTTCTTTGGCCAGCAGATGCTTATCTTTGTAAGAATGATGAGGAAAGGATGAATCACGTTCTCATCTACTGTCACCAATCTTGGAGCTGCTGGAATCTCGTTTTTGGCCTGTTTGGCTTTTCTTGGGTTATGTCAGGCTCTGTCAAAGACCTCATGTTGGCTTAGGCAGGGTGTAATCTTCCTAAAGAGACTAGGAGGATTTGGAGACTGGCTCCAATCTGCTTATTGTGATGCATTTGGAGAAAAAGAAACAATCGTATTTTTGAAGACCTAGGAGCTCTCAACTCCTTATTTTAAAGATGTCTTTTTGAGATTGTTATTTTTTTGGGTCAAAGAAGCCTTCCCTGTAAATGTCTCTTCTTTTGTAGATTTTTTGGGATCTCTAAGACAAATGTAATCTTTTGGGGTTTTTGCCCTTGTTGCCCTTCGTGGGCAACTATATATATATACAACTCTTACTTATCAAAAAAAAAAATATACATAAAAAATCTACATGAACCAAATTTGCCAGAGCAATTATACGATAATATTATATATGTGACCAAAAAATATGAACCATGAAAGAAAGACAAAAATTGTCAAAACACCATGACCAACATAGATTTCCTTCAAGATACAAAGACATAAAATCTTCAAAAATTTATTATATATATTTATTTTTTAGTTGTGTTGCCTAAATCATTTCATTTTGATGAAAGAAAAACAATGGGTGAGGATAGTTATGGTAGTAGTGTAAAACATAAAATTTAAAAAAGAAACATAAATAGAAAAAGTTAAAATAATAACGAAGAAAAAATTAGTAATATAGTTTCAGTAATAAAGAAAAAATAAGTTAAAAATTACCTAATTCAAAAAACAAAGAAATACAACTGTAAAAAAATTATGTAATTAAAGAAATTATATGTGGTACTCAAAATGAAAAGAAAAATGATTCTTGAAATTAAAGAAATTATGTAAAAAAAAATTATAAGATAACAAATATAGAAACATAAAACAACGATGAAAAAAGTGATCAAGAGTTTATAATCTTGAAAGAAAAGAAATGATGTAATTTTTGAAAAATTATCCAACTAAGAAATAATCCGGTTAACATAAAAAAAAAAAAGATGAAAGAAAAATAATAGAAAGAAATTCTATAAGATAATTTTTATGAAGTTTCTTCTTAAATTTTCTTATTACAAGTTTAAATTGTTACGAAACTACTCACGTGCAATGCACGTGCATCTCAACTAGTTATGTTTATATTCATGGAGAATGCCAATAAATAGTTCATTTTAATATGAAAAAAGGCTGCAAGTAAAGGGGAAACGAAAAGCTTGGACTTTCTTTAATAAATAGCCCATTTCTTAAGATTAGTACATTCATATCCGCTGGAACCTCAGTTCATTTTGTTCTAAGGTTGCCATTTCAAAAGAGACCTGTCTATCTAGGTTACCATAAACCTGTTCCTTCTCAGTCTGTTACCTTTCTAGAATAGAATACTTCTTCCCCTACATTGGTTTGAAAGAAGTACTAGTAAATGGGAAAAAAAATTTTAAAATTTATTAGCACCTTGATCTCTTGCTTTAGATCTTTAATTCTCAAATAATTAAATTCCATTAATTTTTAAAAGGAGCTGTCTATTGAACCAACAGACATACACAAAGGCAAGTATTCAATTACAAAAAATCCCACATTTGCAATCCCAAAGAAGCTTAAGATCAATAAAAGAGACCCCACTGTGAATATGCAACTCTAAAGCATAACATCACCAAAATAGAACACTACTCATAAGTCATAAACAAATACAACAAGAAAAAGTAAAACCCCATTCTCTAAATCACCAAAATAAATACTCTTGTCAATGTAAACTTGCCCAAAACAAATGGCAATTATCTGCTGAAAAAGAGATTCTTTTGAGAATAGAGGTTTCTGTTTTCATTTTCCAAAAATTCTCTTGAGACAAATATGGAGAGGGAAAAAACAGAGACTAAGACTGTAAACAATGCTGCAAAAAGGAGATGGTTTTGGAAGAAATTTAGCATTTGCTGAGGCTTTAAAAGTGGGAGGAGCACATGCTGTTTGCTAACTCATCAATAGATCTCTTTGTTTCTCTCATTTTACATATTTTGATTCTCTTCAATCATTTTTCTTCTTCCTACTTATTATAAAAGGCATTATGCTGTAGAAGTGAAAGACTAATCAAAAAAAAAAAGTGGGGGTGAAAGGTCGTCATACACAGGGTCATGTGTAAGTCACTGCTCTCTGTACATTGGATGACTGAATGAGAAAAATTAGTGACCTCGTGGGAGTGGTCCTGGAATCCTTGTTGTTAAGGAAACCATATCTTATAAGTCAAGCTTAGTAGAAAATCAATAAGTAGGAACTTATCTTGATTTAGTGGGAAGATCAAAACAGCTGCACAGTGTTCCCATAAACTTCCAATTGGATATCAACTTGGCTCCAATAAACAAAAGGTGGCCAACTGTCCCCGCCTTTGGTGATCGGAAATGCAAAGGCATTGGATGAGTAATTTGAGATTGAAAATTAGGATTTAGGTTTTAATTTTAGTTATTTTATAGTTTTAGGGTTATTTTTAGTAATTTTTGTAATAGTTGATATTTTGGTATTTTTGGTCGCCTATAAATGTAGGCTTGATCTATTGAAATGGTAGATTTTGACTTTTTTATTGGTAAAAGTATAACTATATAAAATTAACAAAGCACCCAAGGGGGGCACACCCATATACAAAAAAGGGGACAGCAACAAAAATCATGGCCTTAGATTCCCCAAAAAATCAATAAAGCTATCTAGATACATTGTACTTTCTTCTTTCAACCAAAAGAAAAACAATCTCAAACAGTTGTCTTTCAATGTCCAATTAGTAGAATCTTCCTCCTCAAAAATCCTCTCGTTCCTCTCCCTCCAAAAGCACCAAAGAAGACAAAGAGGAGCAATCCTCCAAGCTGGCCACAAGTCCTTTCTCATTCAAATGCAGCACCATCCCAACAAAAAGTCACAAACAGTCACCGGCATCACCAACGACACCCAAAAAGCGAGAAAACCAAACTCCACACATCTGTAGCCACCTTACAATGAATAAGGAGATGATCAACCATTTCCTCATTCTCCCAGCACATGCAGCATCTACTATCTCTTCTTCTCTCTTGATTTTTCTCCCCTCTTTTCCCTTGGTTTCCATATCTTTCTTCTCTTCTCTATTCTCTCTCACGGGTCCTACACCATTTGGCTTGCTTGAAAGACATCAATCTGGGAATACCCATTTCAGCTTAGCATATGGTACGCACTTAAGCATTCCTGGAAAACACTCTACTTGGAAGGAAATCTTAATTAAAGCATTAGCACAATAAATGTTCTTGATCAGGAATAAATCAAATCCTTCTCCTCTTTGAAGCTCATAATTATTTTGTTCATAAACCATCAAATCATCCACATGCTCTTTGGTTCCATTTCAATTTCTTAAAGAAGGTCAAAATCGTCTCCAATTTATTAACCTGAAACATGTCATGAATCTAGGTCCAATCTAGGGGACCAATGCATGATACATCCCACCCAAACTATGTAGTCAACCATCCAACCTTCCTCATATATTGAAATACCAAACAATTTTGAAATTCCTTAATGAGAATAGCATTCCCACACCAAATAGTTATCTAGAATTTAACTGTTTCCCCTAGACCCACCTCAAACCCTATTCCAGCAAACTCATCAGCTTCCAATCATCATAAGCTTTCCAAAAACCAAACTCAATGCTCCTAAGCCTCTCTAAATCCCCATCACCCTTTGCATAATCTTCATCTCCACTCCACTAATTTCATTCATAGACTACATCTCTCTAAGGAATATCTCAATAACCATTATACCATGGAGGCTAGAGTCATCACCTGTAAAGACTCCAACTCTAGAATGATTTAAACCAGAAGATGTTAAATTCTTCCCCCGGGTTCCCCCAACACTAACTCAGGAAAATGCCTCATGTTTCTCAAATGTCTTTACAAATGATAGGGTTCTTCAAATAACATACAAGATATTTTAAACAATTAAATGGACTACCCTTAATTAGAGCCAATTCTTTTTCTTTAGATATATCCTATTTCAACCACTTAATCTTTTTAAATTTTATCTCGAGAGCACCCACACTAACATACGAAAAAATAACACAAAAGCAAGCCGATCTAGGAAAACCAAATATTTACAACCTAATGACAAGTCAGATCCATTACTTCTTCCACCTACCCAATTGAAATCATCAAAGTATTACCCCGCATTCGTATGATGATCAAGGGGAACCTCAAAAGTAAAGTCTACCCCCTAAGCAATAAACACCCTAACTTACTTCACTCCCTATTGCAACACAAAAATGCAACTCGTGAGTCAGGACTATATATCAAAAAAGGGCAGTCCTTGTGAACGAGGCTCCTGCCACTAGGGCCACTAGGGGCCGGGAGAATATTAGAAGTGCACAACCTTACCCCTGCAATCAGAGAGACTGTTTCCATGACTCAAACCCGTTATCTCCAAGTCACAATGGAGTAACCTTATTGTTACACCAAAGTCTGCCATCACAATTATACACACCCACACACAATGGCTAAAAGCCTCAGCAATTACAATTAGAAGAAGCAAAGCCAATAAAGCTTGCACCCAAAGGCCCCAATAATGTAGACCCCTCAGTGAAACTGGCATACGATAATTTATCTTCACCATTTTTTTCCCAAAACTCCATCATCTATGATATAAGAAATTCCTAATTAACATGATCATACAATTCCCCGTCCATTTTAATGATGACCATTTCAAAGCTTTAAATACAAGCACTTATTAGCAATAAAATACCACCTGAGTGCTTGAGTTTATGTAGGTTTTGTGGCCACAAAAATTGTTACAATGTAATTTTGACTTAGTCAATAATATAAACATATAGAGATGTAGAGATTATGATTATTCCATCTTCCTATTCTGCTCTCTCTCCTCTTCTCTAACAAACTCCAAAAGTATACAAATTTATAAACAATACATTCCAACCAGGTGACAAAGTTCGATCGACGACAAGGAATCATGAAACACATTGCAGAAGACATCAAAGCACAAAAGAAGACCAACCTATGTTGTGACATCATTGTCCATACGCTGACGTCAGCACTTTCCAACAACCAAAATCTCAGGGAAGGTCACTACTCTTCATGCCGATCCAATGGTGATTTTTTCCAAATTATGTTGAGGTCATCTAGTCATACTTTCCTATTTTCTAATATTTTTCAAAAAAAGAGGTATTTTTTCAGTTGTTTTTGAGTTGATTTCGAGTTTTTGATGCTTCAGATGAATAATAGCTATGGTAGAAGAGATGAGAGCTCTTCGAATGAATAACACGTGGGAACTTGTGACTCTTCCCAAAGGGAAAAAGATTGTTGGGTGTAAATGGATACTCACTATAGAACCCAAGACAGATGATCAGTGGAAAGGTGTAAAACTAGATTGGTGGCCAAGAGTTCCACTCAAATCTATGGCATTAATTATGAAGAAACTTTTGCATCAATGGCTGAGATGAGTTCCATTAGAGTGTTGCTATCCTTGGCAGTTAGTCTAGGATGGTTTTTTTAATAATTAGGTGTGAAGAATACTTTTCTTCACAATGATTTGGAAGAGGAAGTATACGTAGATGTTCCTCATGGTTTCCTGAAGGGAAAGTTTGAAAGTTGAAGAATGCTCTTCCTGGCTTGAAGTAGTCTGCTGGAGCCTAGTTCAAAGATTTAGCATAACTATGCAAAAGTATGTGTATATGCAGCATTGGGCTGCTCACACCCTCTTCATTAGACATAAGTAAGGAAAGGTTACTATGCTCAAAATCTATATGAATGATATAGTCATACCTCGAATGATATTGAAGAAGGAGGGCTTCAATGTCTTTTTGGCTAACAAGTTTGAGATAAAAGGATCTGGTTAATCTGAGATATTTTCTTGGAATAAAGGTCGCAAAATTTGAACAAGAAATTTTATTTTCCAACGAAAGTATGTTGTTAGAATATTCAAGATAATTTTAGTATATTTCAGTATTTGTATTAGAATATTCGAGAAAATGTATCTTTATAATTTTTAGTATTTAATTCCATAAATACATGGAAAGGTGTAGGGATAAATCATTCATTCCACCCTATTCTGTAAACACACATACTCTCTATCTCTCTCTCTATCCCCTTCTTCTTCTTCTTTTTCAATTCCCTAAACCCTAAAATCACATATACTATGCATTTCAACTTGGTATCAAAACTTAGATATGGGACAAAAGGTGATCTAAAACAGCAGAAGACATTAGGAGAGAAGATGTGGCTGACATCAACGTACAGATGATGATAGCATGCTAATGTCAACATGATGTCATTTTACCTTACTAGAAACCATGTCTTGGATCATTGCTTCATGCTAGTATTTGTAGTAATTTTTGCCAAATTTTTTGAATATGTTTGAATGGTTTTTCCATTTTTGAATGTTTTTCAGAAAAATGGTTAGTTGGTTACCAATTTTTCAATCTGCACATTGTAAGCAATCAACAGAGAGTTGATGGTTCAAACCACATTAGAGGGGTGAGACTAAGTCCTAGCAAGTTTGTTTGGAGTAACCCATAATTGTTTAGGTCACTTTCGAGTGAATATTGTAGCAAATTGGGGATTCGACTACCACTTGGTTGTGTGTCTGTGCACAAACCACTGTGTTGGTCCTTGTTTGGCTAGATTTGTCCCTTTTTTGTGCTATTATTATTTGTTTGAGGCTTCTGTCAATTTTTTAGGTGCTGTTTTGACTGTTTATGGAGTACAGAATCAATCTTCGGTTGATTAAACATATTGGATATTAGCTTGACCTCCATTAGTGGTAAGGGGAAAATATGGGTTGCATGGGGACTCTTGGAAATAATCCCTCACTTCAAATAACTTGGGTAAAATTAAATAGAACCAATTATTTAGCCTGATCACATATCTTTTATTGTCACTTCAAACTTGTTGACTAAATGTAACATATGCCATTTATCATCAGGAGACGTTAAAAAGCCAAATGTAACATATGCTATTTATCATCAGTGGATTTTTATTTTTATTTTGACAGGTAAGTGGTCCTTGGGGTGGGAGTTGAACCAGGTATCTTGGGGAAATTACCCAATCCTCCCCAACTCATCCAACCCCAAGGGTTATCATCAGTGGATTTATGAAAATTCACTAGTTATCTCCTGGATACTCTATTCGATGCCACCTTATATTTTTCTTGGTTATTTGTTCGAATCAAAGCACACAAGAGAGCACTATTGGAAGTTTCATGGTCATCCAATACAAAAAAAAGGTGGTAATCGTTCAAGACCTGTGAAGTCACATTCTCACATATCTAAGATCACTGACTCTATGCCTTCCTTTAATAGCATCGATACCATTACTTTATCCAAGGAAAAAATACAGATTCCTTCAATAGTTGATAGCACATATCGATGTTGCTTCTTCAACCTCTACTTCTATTATGCTCACATAGGTACATTTGCAAGTGCTCTATGTTCCGCCTCTTCCTCTTATCCTTGGATTATCGATTTTGTGGCTATTGATCACATCATAGGTTCTTCTAATCTTTTTCCATCATAATCTGCATGTTCAAGTAAGAATAACGTTAGCTTAGCGGATGGCTCCTTTTCATTCATATTTGGTAAGGTGTCTATTCAATGTTCTTTGTCCTTATTTCTCTTTTCTGTATTTCATGTTCCAAATTTTTTTCCTAATCTTCTATTAGTTTGTTGCCTCACAAAATTCTTCTACTAATCTTCTACTAGTCTGTTGCCTCAGAAAATCCTTAAATTGTTTGTGACCTTTTTTCCTATGTAATGTGTTTTCCAAGAGCTGGAGAAGGGGAAAGCGATTAGCAATGGTAGATCACAAGGTGGTTTGTAATTGTTAGAAGTTGCATCGTCTAGTATTCCCAAAGATTTGTCAAGTAAGGCTCTTCAGGCAAATAGTAATCATGCACTTCAAGAGCTATATCGGTGGCACAAATATATCGGTCATCTGTCTTTGGTGTTTTAGGAAAGCTTTTCCCCTTATTAGTTGAGCAGTGTACTCAAAATCAGTTTGTTTTTCCCTCATACTCTAAATGTTCAGGTAAGAATAAAGTTAGATTAGTAGATGGCTCCTTGTCATTTGTATATAGTAAGGGGTCTATTCAATGTTATTCGTCCTTATTGCTCTATTTTGTATTTCATGTTCCAAAGTTTTTCTGCTAATCTTCTATTAATCTGTTGTCGAACAAAATCATTAAATGGTTTGTAACCTTTTTTCCTACACATTGTGTTTTCCAAGAGTCAGAGTAGGGGAAAGTGATTAGTAACGGTAGATCACATGGTGGTTTGTAATTGTTAGAAGCTACATCCTCTAGTATTCCCAAAGATCTGTCAAGCAAGGCTCTTCGGGAAAATAGTACTCATGCACTTCAAGAACTATATCAATGGCACAAATGTCTAGTCATCCATCTTTGGTGTTTTGGGAAAGCTTTTCCCTTTATTAGTTGAGCAGTGTACTCAAAATCAATTTGTTTATGATGTGTGAGTTTGCCAAGCACAAATGGAACTCTTATCCTAGTCTTAATAATAAAAGCACTACACCATTAATGATTACTCATTCTGATGTATGGGGACCATCTCAGATTGTTACTTTATATGATTATTGTTAGTTTATTAATTTTATTGATTGTTACTCTTGAGTTACTTGAGTTTACCAGTTGTGTCAAAAAATATAGTTTTCTCTTGCTTTTGCATTTTTCAAAAGATTGTGAACACACAACTTACTACTAATATTCGTTTTCTTCAAAGTGACAATGGAACAAAGTATGTTGATGGAGAATTTCATGTGTATCTTGCTGATCATGATTTTTCATCAGACTACTAGTGTGGATACTCCAACTCAAAATGGAGTAGCCACATGAAAGAATAGACATCTTGAAGTGGCCTGTTCACTAATGTACCATGAATATTCCTAAGTCACTTTGGGGTAATGCAATTCTTATTACAACCGAAATTATCACCAGGATTCACTTGTCAACTTTAAACTTTAAAACACCACTATAACTAATTTAGGCACATCTCGGATCACAGTTGTTAGGATACTCCTACTGATACCACTATAGCATTGTGATACTCCTACTGAGCCAAATCATAGGCTTGAAGAGGATAATGATGATATAGTTGTTGATATAGGCAGGTCCCATAGACTTGTGGGTAAGCTGATTTATCTCTCACATACCAGGCTAGATATTGCCTAAGCCATAAATGTGGTGAATCAACTCATACAGTATCCTCGGTCATCTCATTTAGAAGCAATCTTTAGAATTAGAAGTCAACACCTAGGAAAGGTTTGTTATTTTCTAAACATAATCACCTAAAGTTAAAATCATGAATAGATACAACTTGAGCAAGGTCAAATAGAAGATCCACATCTGGTTATTGCACCTTTGTCTAAGGCAACTTAATGACTTGGCGTAATAAGAAACAATCAATTGTTGCCAGATCCAATGTTGATGTGAAGTTTAGAACTATGGCACATGGGATGTGTGAGTTTTTGTGGTTAAAGATTACGATGAAAGAGTACGATTTGATTTGAGTAGTACAATGAGGCTTTATAATGACAACAATGCAGCTATTAACATTGCTCATAACCCAGTATTGGACCAAGCATATTGAAGTGGATAGGCATTTCACTTAAGAGAAGTCAAGCTCTAGCATACTTTGCACTCTATCTCTGAAGATTGAAGAGCAATTGACTAATGTTTTGACTAAATGAATGTCAAGTAAAGCTTTTCATACTGTTTTACGTAAGCTGGGCATATGTAATATATATGCACCCGCTTGAGGTAGTGTTAGAATATTAAAAATAGTTTGATAATTGCATTCTTGTAATTTTGATATACTCAATAATATAAACATAAAGAGGTGTAGAGATTACAACTATTTCACCCTCCTATCCAGCAAAATAGTCTCTCTCTTGTCTTCCTTTTCTCTTCTCTTAAAAACCAAAGTATACAAACAATAGATTTCAACTAAAATTAACCTCACCATGCATTGACTTGTTCATGGAGGGTGATTGTGCATTCATGCCTACCACAGAAAATAAGAGAATCTTATAGGGAGAGATGAATAATTTAGCTCAATTTTGTGTTTGTATGCGCCCGTGTGAAGCTGTCAATGCATTAAGCTAGCCAGGTGAAATAGTCTATGATGTGAAATAATTTTGCGAACAAGAATCAAAGTTATGCTTTCAGGATAGATATGCAACTCCTAAATCCTGACATAGCCACAAATGTCAGCCCAACAATAGCAATAGCCCTTCTACAACTAAACTCTCTTGAAAGCTTGTCAAAATAGATTGACTACTCAATTGTTCATTTTCTCCCTTTTTTGAAATTACAATCATTGACATGTATGCATATCATTAACAGGCAAGTTGCAGTTCATACAACATTGAGAATCTACGACCCTGTTCCTATTGAATCTGTTGCTTCTACGCATCTTCAAAGTAAAGACTTCTTTGACTGGACAGATTCCAATAGCTACCAGAAATGGGGTAATATAGTCATAATAGATCAGCTCGTCAATCTATTTTGGGTTTATAAGTTCCACACATCCAATTCACATTGATTTCTCCAAGAAAACTCTAAACTCAAACAACAAATATGTGCACAGACAATGACCCAGTTGGTGAATTTTACAATATTAAAATGCTCGAAGAATAACAGCATCAAAAACACAAACCCCATTGTACCCAAAATAAATAAACCCCGGCAGGATATCGAAAGATCAAGCAGAGAATCACCAAGTCACAACTACCCACTAGCAAATACAACCCCAAAAGCAAAACCCAAATCTAAATAATAAAAAAAATAACACCGTGTGAAAGAGCCGTATCACAATTACTCACTAACAGATAGAACAATAAAAGTAAACCCAGCTCTCAAAATCATTATTATTATTTCATATATATATATATATATATATATATCCCTCATCATTGACCCAAAAAACGAAGAACATAACATACCTGTTGGGACTCAGACTGAGACTCTTCTGAAAATATAGGACTTTGTTCGTCTTCCAATATATCTCTGCTGTAGAAGACGAATAGGAAAATTGAAAAAGCAAAGAGGAGGATTATGTAGACAGTGAAGGAATATGGAGATGGTTTTCTTGGGAAAAATTTAGCTGTCACTGAGGTTCTGAAGTGGGAAGAGCCTCTGTTGTTAACCATCCCAGTCATCAACAGATCCTCACTGTCCCTGTTTTCTCATATGGATTCATCTTTGAATTCCCAATCGATTTATTCTTTTGAATTATTTTCTTTTTTCTAATACTGACCTACAGCCTAGAAAGAGGGAAGTTTACGCGTGAGTCTGTTATCCACCGTTCATTTGAAGGGTTGTCCTAAGCCCGCCAAAATGGGTGGGTCCGGCGGATTTTGGACGGTTGAAAATGTTTGGTCAAAAACGGATTAAATTTATATTTGATCTGTAACTAACAGATCAAAAATGAGTTGGTTCAAATATGGTTGTAAATTAACAGGTCAAAAATGAGTTTGGTCATATATGGTCGGGTAACTCGAATTCAATTTTTTTTTCATTCTAATGAAAAAAATATTATTTCTAAATAAGCATAATAGTTGTTTTACTTTAAATCTTTTAAAACACAATAAAACATCATAGGTAAAAAAATTAAGAATACAATTAGAAAATTAATAGAAAATATTAGGCCTGAAAAAATAAGTGATTTGAACGGATTGAAAATGAGTAAGGTCAAAATGGATTGGCACACAAATTTGACCTGCATATATATGAGTCAAATACGGATTAGGTCAAATAGAGTCAGGTCAACCCGTTAACCCACATTTGACCCAACATTTAATTTTTTTTTCACTATATCTATAATGAATTTACACCTACAATATATATAATATAAAATATATATATATATATATATATACACACACAGTCAATTCTCTTATAATTAATAGACTTAAGAGATAGAAAATTTATCAATTATTAGAATTAATAATTATAAATTTTTTTATATTTTTATTAATAAAAAATTATTTTATATATGTATGAAATTCTTGATACAAAAAGAACTCATATTTAACTTTTTTATGGCATTTCGATATTTAATAAAAAAAATTACATATAATATTCAACTTAAGACATACAAAAATTCTTAATATCATTTTAAACTAAAAAAGTTATGTTTTTATGCTTACTCATGCCATAATTTTCCTCACTTATAATACATTTAACTTCAATTTAAATAAATTAACAAATATAATTACCAAAGCATATCATAAATAGAACACATATAATAAGTATATGTATAAATATTTTATCTCTCTAATAATTAATATTATAAAGGATTTTTTTTGAAAAAATTATTAATTATTAAGTAATAAAATTATTAATTATTAAGTAATAGAATTATTAATTATCTAACATATAACCAAGTCAGTTCCTTAAAATTTTATTAATTATTAAAGATTATAAACTTATTGAATATTAATTATAAGAGGGTTAACTGTATTGTATTACGTTTGGTAAAAAAGACGGATTAGGACATGTTGTAAATGAGTCGGATTAAAACGGATTGAATATAAATTTGACCCGCATATATATGGGTCAAATACCCGTTAACCCACATTTGACCCAACTTTTAAGTTTTTTTCACTATATATATATATATATATATAATGAATTTACACCTACAATATATATAATATAAAATATATATACACATACAATATATATATGTGTGTATTACGCTTGGTAAAAAGAACAGATTTAGACATGTTGTAAATGAGTCAGATTAAAACGAGTTGAACCCAAATATGATAGAAAATTTAAAGGGTAAAATATGAGTCAAATCAAATACGGGTTGGGTTAGTCCAAATTCATCCCTTAACCCAAAACATGCACACAACACATATACATATAATATGAGATTTTTAAGTTTAATTATTTGGCAAGTCCATGCCTAAATGAAACATACGCCATCAAGAATTTTGTTTTCTTGTGTATTATAGATATATATATATATATATGTATATATGGCACCGCTAGTCTCTCTTTTCAGTATTCTGACTTGCCTGCCATGTCACTTTTTTTTTTCCTGTCACACACAATCTCTGTTTCTCTCTCTCAAATGATAATCTTTTTCCGTCACGACGTAAGCCATCACTTGCTAAATTTCCTAACCCATATTCAACCCGCGAGCCACCCATTTCCAACCCGCATTAATCCGTTGGTTTTGTTCAATCCGCTCGCTTTCAACCCGTGAATAAAATGGGACACCCAAACCCGCTAAACGTTGGGCAGATTCTAGCGGGTTCATGGATTTGAGTATTATTTGACACCCTTAAGTTGTCCTATTGGACGTTTCGAGGTCGTACAATTGTATTGCTTGTGTAATATAGAAAAAAGGAAAAATTACAACGACATTTCCTTGAGATATCTGAGAATTATAGAGACTTCTTCTCTATTTTTTAAAATTAGACTGACCTCCCCTGTCAAGAATGTCAATTGACAGACATTAATAGACTATGTAAAATGGCCTAATTAACCTTAGTTGTTGACTGATATATTTTGCATCAAAACTCAACATAAAACAAAATGACAGAAGTAACCTCGTAGTTAAATAAAATTTCTAAACCCATTTCACTCCTTCGTTACTAACACATGAGAGAGACAGAGAGAAAGTGCAGAAAGAGACGACGATCATAATAGCTGATCGAAAAAGAGAAGAATGATTGTTTTCGGTTTCTTTACTAACTGTAATCATATCAAATGGATGCCATTAGCTTTGTTTTGATTTTGGATACAATAACTTCATGTTGGGGGACTCAATTGAAGCAAATGAAATTCTCCATCCCATTCAAATGCTCAAGCCAACTCTAATGATCATGTTAAAGGTCAAATTGCAAGGTCGAGGAAGATTAGGTCGACATGGCACCTTTTAGACAGAGGAGAGGAATAAAATGATACTCCCCAGGATTTACGATGCAAGGTTTGCTAAAATTTAGATTCGTCAATCCTTACCTAAATCTAAACTTTGTGTGTGTGTCTATACATATTTTCCCATATCTTAATTTTGTAGCAAGCTATGCAATAAATTTTGTTAAATGTCCAAAATTCTAATGAGATTTTATTTTATGGGTTTCTTATATTTTAAATTGTTTACAATTTCCCAACAATTATTTTTTGGAATAGAAATGTCGTCAAGAAATGGGTGGAGTTTGATTTCTGGTTTGATTTGTTGATTATAGATTTCTTGAAGTTTGATTTTTATGGATGCTTGGTTTTATGCTATTCTGTTAAGCCATGATGCGTTGTTTGTGGGCGACAGAGTTTGCTTTGGTGGATGGCTTTTGATGCTTGAGATTCTGAATGATTGTGATTTTTGTGATGGCAGCGTCTTCTTGTGGTGATAAGGGTTTTTCATTGTTAGATTTTTGAATTTTTTCTTAAGAAAAATGGGAGGCTACAATTGGGGTATTTTATTTCTTATGGCTTTTTTAGGGATGAATTTCTTAGAGCTCTATTATGTTTCCATTGTTCTATTGTAATCCAGGGGACTTTGTTTTAACAAATTATATATATATATATATATATATATATATAGAATAGATTATATGCAGATAGAGAGATTTAAAAAGGTAGAATAAATTATATGCAGATAGAGAGATTTAAAAAGGTTTTTAGATACATATATATATAAGGCAATGTTCTCAGACCCAGTCCGTTCATCGAACTAAAAAATTGTTCGGGTTACGGATTACCGATTCAACCGTCGGGTCAACCAGAATCAAACCGTGATGTCATAATTATGTAATTAATAAATTTAATAATACATATTATTTATATTTTAAATTTAAAAAATTTTACAAAAATTACTAAAAATTATATAAAATTTTTTTACAAAATATGAATTTTCTTAATATATAAAACTTCAAGAAAAAAATAAAAAAAGTATAGTAGACATACTTTATTACAATGTTGAAAGTTGAAACTTCATTTCCAGTCTTCCATAATAGCAAAGATCATAACAAAAATTATTTTAACATCCAATCCAAGTATAATCTAATAATTTAGTCTTCAACTACATGAAAAAAAAAAGATACAAACACTAATAATCATGCATAAAATAAAATAAAATATCACATGATATAAATATATAATACTGGAGTTTCAAAGTTCAAATTTCAAGAATTTAAAATTTTAAATACAATCCAAAATAAATTTAACACATAACATAGTTGATAGTTCTCAAAATAAAATAAAACAACAGTCCTCAAACATCATTGTCTTTTAGTTTTTGCTTAAATCTTTTCAAAAACCTCTACTTAACCAATCATCTTCATCATTGACATTCTCTCCATTGTTACTAGGCCCTTCATCATTGTTGCCATCACCTTCAAATCCACCAAATGTTTCAAAATTGAGATCTTCATCAATCCCCACAACCACATCACCATCATCATCATCATTATCATCAGCATCTAAAATAGTAAAAAATGAAATAAGTGATTTTATTATATATGTTGATTCTTGAATCTTAATACAAAGAAAATTTTAATAGTAAGTTACTAACCTTCTCTTGGGTGACGGCGTTGTTTTTTACTTCTTGGAATTGAACTTTCATCGTAGAGCATTTTTTCCAACTCATCATAATCAAGTAATGTACCATCATCCTCTTCCTCAACGATAAAAAATTCAGTTTTGTCAATACATTCAATGTCAATTGGATCATCATTTTTCTTCTTATAAAAAGCCTAAAATAAATAATTAAAAATATAGTTAATAATTCTCTAATGAATAATCAAATAAAAAAACATATATTTAGAAATACATAAGAATCATTTACCTATTTTTCAACCGCAAATTATAATGAATATATACAAGATCATTAAGCCTTTGATGCTCCAACCTATTTCTTTTCTTTGTATGAATACGTTCAAACACACTCCAATTTCGTTCACAACCAGAAGAGCTACTTGTTTGTCCCAAGGATTCTTATTGCTAGTTTTTGCAAATTTGGAGCACTATGACCAAACATTCTCCACCATTCATCTTAGTTGCATGAAAATTGAAAAAATAAAAAAAAGTAAGAACATAAGAAATGAATATATTAAGATTACCATTATTAAAAAATAAAAATACATTAATAATTTAATAAACTTACCGGGTTGGGTTTTCTTGCAATTAGAAAGAGTAAGATCTTTTCCAAAACTCTCCAAACGATCTCGAAACAATCTACTCTCATTCAACAACTTTGTCTTGCTACAAGTGGCTTTGGAATTTATGACATCAAGAAAACTTGCCATCACCTCGGGTTTGTTGCAAAATGTTGCTTGATCATATTGGAAAGCCGGATTCAACCAATAAGCAGCTGCATGGATATTTTGACATAATTGCCTATCCCATCGTTCTTTGAGTATTTTTGTATAAGGCTTGTAACATCTCTTTTTATGCATGAACAATTTCTTAATTCCCAAACGTGCCCTATACATACCCTTGTAGACATATCTCATTGACGGCTTAATATCCCCATCAACAATACGCAAAAGCCTCATGAGTGGTTCCACAATTTTCACAATGATCAAGCAATCATTCCAAAATTTACCATCTAGAATAATATCAATAACTTCTTTGCCTTTCCTATCTTTTGCATATCTTGAATCAACAAAATCTCTACTAGTTACCAAAGCCTTCAAGTCATGCATTTGGTTATAAAGGCTATGCAAAGCAATGAATGTAGTGGCAAAATGAGTTGCTCTTGGGTGAATAATTTCTGTCCAATTCTTTTTTTTCCTCAACAGAGCCAACAAGTACACATGATTGTAAATAAGCTTTGTTATCTTGGATGCCTTCTTTGCAAGTTCAACAATATGCTCTAACTTTGCAAGATCGCTAAAAATCAAATTTAAACAATGTGCCGCACAAGGAGACCAATTGATAGTTGGATAATTCTCATTCACCATCCTCCATGCAGCAATATAAGCTGATCCATTATCTGTTACCATGTGAACAATGGTACTCACCTCCACCCACTCAATCACTTCTTGAAACAATTTAAATAAGAGAGAGGCATCCTTCACAACATCTGAAGCATCAACAGATTTTATAAATATGGTTCCCCTAGGACAATAGACAAGAAAGTTAATCAATGTCCGATGTCTACCATCAGTCCAACCATCACCCATAATAGAACATCTAGTAGTTTCCCAAATATTCCTCATAGAGTCAACAAATAGTTACATTTCTTTCTTAGAATCCCTCAACAAGTTAACCTGAATATTGTGATAAGTTCGAACCTTAAAGCATGGACCAATTGAAATTGCGGCATCAAACATAGACTGGAAGTATACAGAGTTTAAAGCATTCAGTGGAATGCAAGTGTTGTACACCCATCTAGCAATAGACATGTGTGCCCTCCACACAGCTTCTTTACTTACAAGAGCACTCTTAATAGTCGGTTGGGAACCTGGAGTAGTCCTTGGAGAAAAATAATCATTAACATGTGTCTTCCCCTTCCCCTTTTGTGAAACTCCTACATTACTTCTATTCCCACTACCACCACATTCTTTGATTGAAATCCTCCTATTCCTAGGTTGAGGTATTTCTTCAACCTCCACATCTTCATCCATATCATCTTCAAATTGTGAAAGACTAGGGCCAAATGAATTTTGGAAATCATGCACTTCTTCTCATTGTTTTCTCTTATTAAAAATAGATTTTAAAGATTGCTCCATTTGAAATTTAACATTTGTAGAGACCTTTTTACATGGCCCAATTTCTCCTTTTACCCCAGCTAAATGTTGCTTCATCCTATTAATTCCTCCACCTTTAATGGTTTTTGTGCAATATAAGCATGTATAAGCCTTTTTCCCATCAGGGGCATATCCTTCACTTACATGTCCCCATGCAATATCAGATTTTCCCATTGCGGATTGTGAAGAATTGACAGTTGAATTTTGAGCAAATGAAGACATTATAAGCAAGCTACAAAACAAGTGACAAAATATGTGGTTCTATATTTAAAATAAATTCAGCCAAAGACTAACTCAACTTAACCAAAATTCAGTCAAAAAATTGCATGAAATTTGAGATTCTAAATATACCAACAAAAAAAAAAATTGCAGCCAAAATAGGACCAACTCAACTCAAGACAAAATTCAGCAAAAAATTTTGAGATTCTGAAATTGCAAAAGTATGAAATTTGAGATTTTAAATATACCAAAAAAAAAATTTGCAGCCAAAATTACAGTACAAAATTCAGCTACAAAATTCAGCCAAAATTATAGTACAAAATTCAGCCAAAATTCCACCAAGCCTATTACTTCCCAACAAAAAAAAAAGGAAAAAAAATTGTAGATAACAAAGAAACCCTAGAAACATTGTAACAAATCAGGTAGAGATTGCTATGACAGAAACGAAAGAACGGCAGAGACATACTGAGATTATAGATAAAACATTGCTATAAGATCAAAAAAATATGAGATATTAACAAATCAGGTAGAGATTGCTATGATAGAAATGAAATTCTATTTGAAAAAAAAAAAAACAAAGTTTGAATTTTTTTTCTATAGAAGTGAGATAGTTTTACACACAGATCAGAGGTTGAATCAACCAAACCATAAAATAAAATTAAATAAAAGGAAAGGAAAATTGGAAAAGAAAAGCAGGTCTTGAAACTAGACAGGGGAAATACAAATACCTTTAGATTTCAATTGATCGACGAACGGATGAAGGAGGAAGGTCTGGTCTGGGCTAAAAACTGATCGATGAACGATGCCGATGAGTTGACGGTCACTAACTTGCGGTGCGAGTCACCGTCGCGCCGAGCTCTGGATCATGTGAGAAAGAGAAATGACTGAGTGAAATGAAAATGAGAGGAGGGTTCGATCTTTACTAATTTACGTTGGTTTTATATATAGCTGTGAACCAGTGTGAACCGGTGACCCAGTGACGGGTTGAACAGTTCACCGGTCGAACCGTCCGGTTCTGTCGGTTTGCCATTTTTAGAACGATTTTGAGTTTGGAACGGGTTTGTGGGTTCGACCGGACCGTTTCTTGGACCGGTCAATGGTTCAACCGGTTGAACCGTCCGGTCCGGTCCACTTTTGAAAACATTGATTTAAGGTAGATAAGGGATTAGAGAGATATATACAAGTTTAACTATTGAAATTGATTTAATTTTAATTGTAAAGAGATAAACTTAGAAAGAGACAAATTTCAGATATATTTTAGAGAGATTAATTTGGTGGCTTATTTTATACAAATTATCCAACAATTTTAGAGAGAGAAAATAAATTTTAAGAGAGAGAAATTTTGGTTTACACATGACATGTAGAAGGGCATGTTTGTCCTTAAATCAAAGGTGTTTAAGTCTTTTCTTCTTAATCAGTATGGGCATAATCGTCCCTTTATAAAAGTGAAGGGTAATTTGGGCATATCAGGAAAAAATGTTAGAAACCCTAATTTTGCTCCATTACTGTCACTGACAGAATATGTATGGAGGGGGGAATTTGTATATTGTTAGTAAAACTGGAGGGAGATTAGTATAATTTCAAAAAATAGAAGGGAGGTCCCTGTAATTGTCAGATATCTCGAGGGAGGTCAATGTAATTTTCCTTTAAAAAAAAAGTAATGTTTGGTTACAGGTATGTTTGTGCAAATATATTTACATAAGTGTAGAACTTATGTGAATGTCATGATAGCGAATTTCACATCTATGTAAATATATGTGCACAAACACATGTGCCATGAATCACTACTCAAAAAAAAAAAAGTACAAACAAAAACTTGGATAAAGTTGCAATGCTCAAGTTTAGCGCAAAAAGTACTATATAAATTATGTAATAGCAATTTGATTTGTCATCTATCATATTATATGATTGATTATTGGTGAATGACAAATTCACATCATTCGTATATTAATTTCTAAATAATATAACATTACTTAAAAGGATATTATTTTATTGCTCATGTATTGGTCTTCATATACTCACGTCGGATAGGTTCCGTTAGTGGGATCTGATATGCCATAAACCAACACTAGTTCAATACCTTGACACGTGTCCACACTACTTTGGAGTGTAAAGACTGAATACTACAAGATATCGATCCCCTAGTATCTTCATAACATGTTTGAGTAGGGTATCAAGCAGTTCACCGCCTCAAAGCGACTTCTGACCTTAGAATAAGGAAGTAGAGTTCAATATGATAACTTTTATTTTCAGATATCTTCAAATTCTGATCTTTATGGTTCCTAATCCTACTTAAATTTGGATAGCTATCAACCCATAAAGAAGCTCCAAGGTATGCTTTCAATCTCTGGTCAGTTATTCTCTTCAATTGTTGTTTCTTATTCCTTTTTAACTCAATCATTGAAAGTAATTACCACCGAAGCCTTCTTGGTGGCCCTTTAACCCTTGTTCTTGACATGAAACTTGAGAGGATTAACCCCCGATCAAAAATTGGTAAAATCAATTTGGTGTCGTCTGTCGAAACAACTAAAGTTTATATTCAATTCATCTTCAAGATCCCATTTTTGGATACTTACTCTTTATTAATGGCACTAAATCTCCTCTCTAGTAGAAATCCACCAAATTTACAAAACCAAACTCCCGTTGGGAAAGGAAGAGGACATGCCCCATCTTAAATGCAACAACAGACAGAGTAGATGCAGCAACAAATCTTAGCTATGTCTCAAGCAATAGCAACACTAGTGCAGGGCCAAGAAAGTATACCTCCTCCCCCTCTACCAGCAAATACCACTCAAAAGTGGGCCCATCCTCCTAAGAAAACCGTGGTAATAGGGGGATCCTTAGATTGGTGAAGTCTCTAACACCTAAGTGGTACACCTTCAAAACACTACTAGGATGAGGGTTTATCCTCAAACCTCGACAACATTTAACAGGAACACTCAAATAATGTATCTAGTCATGCACTACCAAAGCAAGACTAGAGTACCAATACCGTTAACCCAAGGAATACAGATTGGTAGCCAAGATTTTCCAATATCCCCCATGCTAACAGCTCGAAATCCCGTAACACCAGAAGCTCGGCACTTTCTTGCTCCTTGGATTAACATCATCTTATATCTACTGGACTAAGTCCACCCGAGGCCGTAATAATAGGAAATCCAAGCTAGGCTGGAAACTTGGTACCTTCATTGCGCCTGCTGAATCAACCCAAGGTTCCCTAAAGGATTGAATGAATAACGAACTCTCAAGATCAAACTACATCAACCAAGAGGCTTTATGTTCCTCTAAAGCAGGATGAACTTAGTAAGCTGCTCGAGAAGTTGTCTACGCCTTTCATCCCAACCATAATGGTAGAAGAATGACCAAAGAAGTTCATTGTGCCAAAATTCACTCCATATGACGGAGCTAAGGATCTTGGTGACCATTTGTCCCACTATCAACACACCATGACTTTGCATAGGGCCTTTGATGCATTTATATACCGAACTTTCGTCACCAGCCTCAAGGGTACCATCCTCAAATGGTTCCATAACCTCTCTAAAACTCAATCAACAACTTCTACAAGCTCAACAGATTATACCTTGATCGATTCCTAACCAGTAAAAAGTTAAGGAAATGGCCAAAATTCCTCGTAACTTTCAAACAAGTTAAGAAGGAAACTCTGAGGGAGTATATAGCTCATTTTAATGTTGAGCTTACCGTGATAGATGATTGTAATGGAAGCTTTTTAGTAGCAGCACTAACTTTAGGTCTGTGCCCCGGGCGTTTCTAGGATTCATTAACAGATAATCCCTCAATAGTTATGGCATCCCTCGTGGAATGAGCTCGAAAGTATATTAATTTGGAAGATACCAAGAATTGAGTCCAAAAGGCTAAAGAGAAGGCTCATAAAGATGAACAAGTACAAAAGAGGGACACTAAAGGCAATAAGAAAAGAGCTCGTAGCCCAGACAAAGCTACTTCATCTAGGGGACAGATGAACTCAAGGTCTAGAAGGTATAATAATTATACTCTTCTAAATGCTTCTCTCACATACATCTTCCAGCAGATCCAAGCTCCTGAAAATTTGAAGTAGCTTGAACCTATGAAGAGCAATCTTGAGATAAGGAACAAGAACAAATACTGTGACTTCCACCAAGAACAAGGACACATTATTAAGGAGTGCAGGGCCCTCCAACAGGAAATAGAATACTTGATTTGATGAAGATGGTCGAGGGAGTTTGTCCGCTAAGATGGAAGGGAAAATCAATGAGAAGATAGACCTCCTCCCAGAAGGTAAGACTAGAGGCCTGAGCAGCAAATAGTCCAGAACGACCAACGTCCGCCAAATAATCAACACGTAATATTCGTACTCCATGCTCATTGCATGATAACTGGATTATCTAATAGGGCCAGAAAGAGGCACGTTCAGAAGGCCAGGTCAGACCCTTATCCTATTCAAATTTCTACAATTGAGAAAATGGAAGGCCCTAGATCCACAAAATATTTGAACAAAAAAATCAGGATTGTGTTAAACAAAATGGTTCAAAGTTTAAAAATTCAATAACTTAAAAATTACAAATTCGTTTTAATAAAATTTATATATTTAGACTCTAAAAAGTGATATATATCAAACAAGATCCATATTGAATATAAAAATTTGAAAAAAAAATTTGCTTCTCAACCTATAAAATTTCACTATTCTTGAATGAGGCATACTATAAAATTTTACCATTTAAAGAAGATAATGAAATTTCAATTTTATTATGATTTTATTGGTTGTTATAGGTTTTATTCAGTTTTTTGAGTTGCATTTTGGATTTCAAAAGTCTTTCAAGTAGTGAAATTTGCAACAAAAAACATATTATTTGAAAAAAAAAATGGATAATCAAATTTTACTATTGTGTAATTATGTACACAAATAATCCATATTTTTTCAAACTGTAGCATATTCTCATTTCCCAGTCATAATACTACTTTAGAAATTAAATCTTCATCAACAAGTCGAAACATAGGATTGATGGCCAATATGATTCATGAGAGTAGTAATCAAACTGCTATTCAATATGCTAATTTGCTATTCAAATAGGGTTTATGGGAAACAAGTGCCTTACCTATACTCATGCTTGGGGAATTCATTCCCAAAATTATACTTTGAACAACAATGCATTGATTGACATCTTTAAATCTTTCTTCATTGAAATTAACGTGGAGCTACATTAAAAGGAGATTGTAAGATTAGATAGGAACCTTGAGATGCAATGATGTCTTGATTTTTTGCATAAAATATGTTCAACAGGTCAAAGGTATTAGAATAGCGACATGGTTAAGGATGAGCGATTAAAAGTCCAACAGGCTCTGTGGAGGTGGCAGTGGTCCTTTAATCAGTGGTGATGATGATTTGATCAGCGGCAATGACGGCAGTAGCAGCGTGCGGCGACAGTGGAGTTAGTGGTCGGTGGTGTGGCCGTGGGTTTGCACAGGATGGGAAGGGAAGAAAAGGGAATGAGAGGGATGGTAGGGTTAGGGTTAGTGCAGCAGTGATAAATAACATAAAATGGTATTATTGCCATTAAGGTATTAGTGTCATTACATAAAAAAACTATAAGTGACATGTCATCATAATGGACCTAAACTCAAAAATATAAATAACCAAATCCTTCACCTTGAATTGGAAACATCCATGGACCTTATAATAATATAGCAACTTGTTCAAGGACTTAAGAATGATTAACCCTTTACTAAATGGTTTGCATTTTAAACATTACTATTAACTACACCAAATGATATATACCTTATATAACATCATGATCCGATTATCGAGAATTAAGTCACTGATTTAAATATTAGAGACTTTAAAGAATAAAATGACAATTGTAAAAATTAGATCAAGAAAAATAAAAGCCATAAAATAACAAAACATCAGTAAAAATACAAGTGCAAGAGAGAAAAAAATGGAAATAAAGAGAAAAGAGGGAAATAGGATAATGCCAAACAAGGCATAAGGAGAAAAGGTTTGACACATGGCCAAAAGTGTTGGCCGAAGGATATGATCCCAAGACCAAAAAGTAGGAACGACTTATGTTTAAAATATAAGCCAACTTGGTTGAAGCACATTTGTAATATGTATTCAACCAAATATACATAAATGCTCAAATAAGCCCTAATTTCTGCACAATCAAAATTGAGATGGCAACATATCATTGGACCCCTCCTATACCACTATTATTTGATGCGAATATATATATATATATATAATATAATATATAAGAGGATAAGTGTTATATATATATATATATGTATGTATAGGCCATGGATAAGTGTTATATATATATGTATGTATGTATGTATGTATGTATGTATGTATGTATATATATATGTACAGGCCATGAGTCAGCTACATATAGGACGTGGGTGAGTGATGTGTAGACGTGTGTGATGTGTATATGTGTATATACAAGTAAACTGAGTGTGTGGGTTAAGGGTATGTGCATTTGCGGATCTGTAAAGAGAGAGAAAGTAAAGTAAAGAGAGAAAAATAAGAAGAAGAGAAAGGCAGAAACAAGAAGAAAGAGAAAGAAGCAACAAAGAGAGGTAAAATTTTCTCTCTCTAGAATTCCTTCATGTGCAAGTTTAATTATGGCCTAAATGTTGTATGTGTAACACCCCAGCCAATTAATAAAAATTAAGTCGTTAATTATTAATTAGCGACCCTTAGTAAGAAAATTAATTTAATTGAAAAATAAATGATAATTTTGAAAATACCGAGACCTTTAATAACGAGTTCGATTCCAAGACAGTAAATCCAAATAAATAAGGTTACGATTATAAAATCAAAATAGGAGGAGTGAATATTAACAGTGTATTTACAAAGTAAAAAATAAAACGAAACATATATAAAATAAATAATAATAATAAAAACAATAATAATATTATGATAAGAAAATAAATAAAATAAAAGAAATGGAAGAAGAAAAATGTAGAAGGGAATAGAAGATTGTGGAATGCTTAAGAAAGAATTAGAACTTGGAAGAAAAGTAGAGAAGGGATGAGAGAGGGAGTTAATGGGCTGTATGTAGCCATGTGCAGTCGAGTGGGTGTGAATGAGGTGTCTTCCATGTGTCAATCTAAAACTTCAATAAATTCTGAAACAAAAGAGGTGTGCGAGATTGAGGAACTAAGAACTAGAGGGTACAAGAAGAAGAAGAAAATCCAGCGAGAGAAATCTGAAGTTGGAGAAGGAAAAACTCACCTAGCATCAGGTATTAATTTAAGTTTGTTTCTTAAAATTTTCCTCTTAATCATGATAATTACATGATAGAAATAATTAGAAATCAGAACCTGAAAGAAAAACTAAGAAACTGAAAAAGTAAGACACGGTAAAAAATGGTAGACTTTGATATGTTAAACCAACCATGATTTCGGAACTAGAAATGAGTAAGAAATTATTTTAGGAGCTCAACGCAACTTGAATCATGTAAAACGGTTCAAAAATGACCCTTAAATAACAGATTATTTCTTCACCGGTGCAACACCGGAAAATTGGGTAGTGGGTGTTGGAAAAATAGATTATTTAAGTTTAAAATGTGTTTAAAAGATTTTTTGGGAGTTTAGATTTAATTTGGTGTAAAAACAGTTAAATTCGGACATCGAAATGGCTTACAAATGGGGGCTGTCGCATTTACCAGCGGCGGCGAGATGGCCGGAGAAGACAACCGAAAAATCGTAGGGAAGAAGAGGGAAGGGGATTGGTCACGGGCTTGGCCTGGGTGCAGTGATGGACTCCCACACACTGCAGTGTGTTAGGTTAATTCATTTTGAATTTCAAAATGAAATCAGATTTAAGGGAAAAGAGAGTTGAAGAAAAGGGGCGGCTGTGTTTTGAAATTGAGAACAAGCGGCGGTGGGATACTAAACCACTATGAAAGAGTTGCACTTTAGAATAAAAATGAAGAACATATATATATATATATATATATATTGTAAACTGAAGTAGTTTTTAAGAAAAAAAAATTAAAGAAGTGGGCTGTTGGGATTTGAGCACTGGAGTATTGCATGTGAGGAGGACATGCCACCACTGTGCCATGCCAACCATTTGTGCACATATATGGAATTAATATATTTAATATATAATTAATTAATTTAATAAATTTAATTAGTTATTTATTAAAATAGTTTCCGATGTCTAAATTAAACGAATGAATAGTGTAAGTTTATTATCTTGGGCCTTCTAGACCCAATGGTGAAGTTCGTTTTATGAGACAAGACTCTGAAAAATAAAAGACCCGTAAAAGCGCAAAATGATCGTTTTGCCCTTTTTAGTACCGAAGTCCAAATTGAAATCCATAAAAGCCTAAATTGACTTTCTTTGACATTCCGGATTCACTGGTAGAGTCCGTTTTTCCAAATAAGATACTTAAAACTATTGATGTATAAAATTGACAAATTCTAAAAATTAATACGCCTAAAGCTTAAGGAGGCTACCAAGAAAAGGTAACTAGAATAGAAAAAGATTTAAATGATAATTAAATCAAGTCATATTATGGAATATAACAAGACTTTGAAATGTGATTATAGGAACCTTCAACTAAAAGGATGAATTTTTGAGTAAAATCCCTTGGATTTCAGGTGAGTGTTTCATAGCATATTGAGGTAGCAATTTCATTATAGATATAAATATTGAACTCTTTTATGAGGTATCGACATATGATATCATTTTCCTTTATAGCCTTTGTTTAACAGCTATATTGTATACGTTTTGAATGATCTATTGACAACTATATTGTCTTTTTTGACTTAAGAAAATGTGTCCGTAAGATACTCAAAAGTTATATGATCGTTTTACAAATGTTTGAACTGTTTTAACTGAATACCAAATAAGGAACTTTGATTTGAGTAATTGAATTACTATTGATAATTATCGATTTTGGATATGATTTTGATGCTTTGGATAGAATACTCTTCTATGATTGGTCACTATTGAATAGGTTCTGACTTATCGAACCCTACCCACCAGGTATATTGTGGTAAGCCGGAGTGATATGGCATATCGAACTAGTCTATCGATCTCAGTCAGCGAGGTTCTAATTTGCTGGCTATAGAAGTGAAATATATGAATTTGAATATGAACCATGATTGAATATGATTTATTGAACTATGATTTTGAGTTATCGAACTATGATTTATCGACTTATGTTATCGAACTATGAATTACTGAATTACGTTATCAAACTACGATTTATTGAACTATGATTCATCGAACTATGTTATTGAACTATGTTATCGAACTGTGATTTTGATTTATTAAACTATGTTATTGATTATCAATTTACGATTATTATTGAATTGAGATTTATTGGAAGTGAATTTGATATTATTATCTTGTACTATAATTTAAGATAACATATGAAACGTGATCATTGACATTTCAGTATTGAATTATATAGTAGTTTTGAAACTCTTGGTATGTTATGGAATACTCACGAGCTGTTGAGCTCATACGGATTTTTATCCAATATATTTCAGGTAATGATATCGGCAAAGAAATAACAGGTTCAGTCAGGATAGTCAAAATCTTATAAAGCCATGAACCCTTTTGTATTAGGATTTTGTTAGACATGATGTAGTTACTTTTGGTAAGTATGGATTGTATATCGAATATGACACTAGCAGATTTGAAAAAAATTTACATCATGTACTTTTGTAATTACTATGGAATGTATAAATAGATGACTGATGTTGACTTGAGTATTGACGCTTCCACAATAAAAAAGAATTTTATTCTGTTGTATCTGATTAATGGGAATGAGGAAAGCATTGTGATCATTGAAGAAGGCCTCGGTGGCCGATCACGAACCCTTGATCCGCATGGGCCAAAATTAGGGTCGTGATAGTATGCATGTAAAGTATATTGTAGGTGCAAGAAAAATTGATGAAAATAGCCTTGTTAAACTAGGAGGAAACCCTAGAAAGAATAAACCCAAAATAGTGAAAAATTATGTTTTTGTGCAAACTTGACTTAAGCTTGAAACCCTCTACATGGATCGAAAGAGCATTGAAAATGGATCATACTATAATTTAAATCGATCAAAATGGCCAAAGAACGAGGTAGAAATAGTAAGTTGCATGTAGGGTGGATAATTCGGGTAGTGGGAATTTTTGGTTGGATTCAATTACTTTTAGGATCGGAAAAGTGTTCCCCTAACTCCTAGAAGCATGTAGGAAGAAAAGTAAAGAAAAACTACTATTTAAAACATCACAAAATAGGAAAACTAAGAGTCACCGGAAAAGCGACCTTTGCCGGAGCAGCCACTGTGAGTGGCTATTCAACGGCCAAGAGTTGAACCAACTGAAGATTAAACCCTAGAAATGGAACATTTATGAAAAATGAGATCGAACTCCATTGAAAAGATGCCAGAATTCCACCAGAGACAGTTGCCGGTGCCAGAGAAGACATCAGAACGATCGCCAGAGAAGAAGAATAGTAGAGGGTTGGTCATCGGGACAGGTTCGGGCCGCAACTTGCCCAGGCCTAGTTATGGTTAGATCAAAATGGCACAATTTTGGTATTAACTTAAATTGCACTTGGGGTGTTTGGCTACGAAGATTAGAAATTAATTAAATAACCTTGTTACGAACAGGGATATCCTAGTCCTGAATTGGACCTAATCCGTTGTTTAGCCTAAGAAAAATCAGAAAAAATAACGGAGCAGTAGCCCTAGAGATTTGAACCCTTACCACATGTGTGTAAGCCCTAAATCCAAATGTGTGACCACTGTGTCAATATCACACATGTGAATAATAATGGGTTGCATATATATATATATATATAATATAATCTAAAAGAATTAAATTAATTTAATTTGGTAAAATTGCTCTGATGCCCAAATAAAATAAAAAAAATAGTGTAACCCAATATTTTTGGGCATTCCGGACTCAACGATAGAGTTTTATTTGTGAAATTAAGTCTCGAAAAATTAAGATATGAAAAATATAAAATTACCATTTTACCCCTAATGATACCCAGAGCCAATTAAATATAAAAGGTAGTCTATCTTGACTATTTCGGACGATCCAGACTCAATGTGAGGTCTATTAAGACTAAATAAGTTCTAAAAAATATGAAACGACAAATGAGGTAATACCCACTATGTCCCGAATAATTATTTAGCTATAAAATAAATTTAGACAAAGAAGGCGGGTCCTAACTTTAAGTCTAAAGCTACAAAAATAATAAGTGGGTAATAGGAATGCCTCAATTAATTTCTAATGCAAGGTATATATATTTGACTTATGCTATAGGAGCTACTGATAAAGGAAAAGAAGTTAGCATAACTGACTAAAGGTTTAAGGTGAGTAACCATGTATCCCGGATCAGTCGTATTTGATATTCTATGGACGTTCAAAATACTTAATCTTATTTTTTTGCATCTTGATTCTATGTTTTCTCTCTTATTTGAAAATGCTTAAGTGTTTTTTATTTGCTCAAATGTTTATTTGCAATTCGTGACATATTTGAGAAATATGATTTTCATGTCTAGATTTTGAAATGACATTCATGTGTACTCTGATTTGAAAGACATCTGTAAACCATGTCACCCCTTAAATGAGAAAAATGATTTACGTGATCTAGTTTTTACTATAAAACTTGAAATGTACGCGTTTTGAATCCGACCATGTGTCTGTCCCGAGGCTTACCCATGTGGCGCTCCGACTCTTTTAAGACTTACCCATATGGTGCTTTGACTCGTTGTGAATTTCATGTATGAGCCTTACCTACATGGCGCTCCAACTCTTATGAGACTTACCCACGTAGTGCTCCAACTTATTATGTGAATCTTTGATGTATATCATATGTGTCTGCTATCCATTATTTGAAATCAGATTTTAAAAGCATCCTCTCATGTGTATTTATCATTTGTTATCATGTTATTTGTTCCATAATCTGAATCATGTTTTACATTATCCTGATATATATGCTATCTGTTTGAGAAACTTGGTGCCCATGGTATTTTGTGCAAAACACTATCTTGCAAAACCTGTGACAGGATGCAGGAATTACTCACGAGCTTAGTGAAACTCATATGGATTTATCCAACATATTTCAGGTAATTGACTTAGTAAGGAGGTAACAAGTCTATGCAGAATAGCCGAGCCCGTAAATGCAATAAATCTTTGTACCAGAATCTGGTTTGGATGTGATGTGGAATCTTTTAGGTAATCACATGATGTATTTTTGGGACTGATGACAACCTAGACTTTTGGGAACTATCTTTTTGTACTTTTGTGGATTTATATGATTTGTATATAAATGTTGATGACTCATGATGAACAATGGGGACAATGATCTTACTTTGAGTAGACTTTATAAATGACTGATGTGGAAATGGTTATCGAATGAATTGCAAATGTGTAGCTTCCGCAATTACTATTAAAAAGAAAAAAAATTATATCACTCTTGTGCAATTCATTTGATTCTGTACGACCTGTCCGAGTAACAGTGTCGTTCATTGACCCCTAATCTGCGTAGGGGGTTTTAGGTTTGTGACACCTTAGTAGACAAATATATATATATATATATATATATATACATGACTTTGTAGATCTCATATTCACTGTAGACAAATACATATACAAGTTCGTTTGGGGGAATTCTTGGATTTTCAAATTGGATAAAAATAGATAATTTTCTTTACAAATCAAATTAAAATCACTTATGATCAAATCTTAATCAAATCTACTTATAGTCTCAATTAAGACGGTTGTCATGATATCGTATGACACAAAATGTAAGGGTATGTTATTTCATTATTTTTCATTTTTTATGTATATATTTTTGGAAACAAAAATGATGAAAGTTAGACAAAATGAAAAACAAAATCTTTTAGTACTTTCTGTAATACCCCAATTTCGTAACTGACATGTTTTGTATATGAGAAAACTGTTTTGGAAATGAAATATCAGGTTTAGCTAATTTAATGCCTATTTTTAATAGTGATAAAACTCGAATTAGCTAATTATGGGAAACTCAAGAAAATAAAAACTGACATTGGACCTTGGTCAATGGAAGATATTCTGAGTAGGAAGTGACAGAAAGAAACTGCACTGAAAAAGAGGTTACGGATTAGAAGTTATGGCCAAAACAGTGAAACTAGAATTCAGCGACAACCAAACAGGGCCTTAACCAGAAAATAAGAGAAAATGGTCACTTGGGAGGCCAAGGGGAATTGAACCCTTGACCTACCAAGGTAGGTAAAATCTGTCCCAAAAAGTCACCAACTAGGCTGTTGGTTACTTTGTGCATATATACAGCAATATATGTATATAACCTATAATCTTGCCCAAGTCACCACCCAAATTGGCCAATGGCCTTACATGCAAGACTCCCATTATTAGCTTACCTCATCTCCTCTCACATCAGTTTTTCAATCAACCGAGACTCCATTGATATGCATATCTGAATACATATATGAGAGACATCATAATGGTCAAGGTACACCCCCATCCACCAACCAAATTGCATGCAAAACCTAAACCATGGTTTTGAAGACAAACCACCTAGCAAGCTGTGTGCTGCCATGTCTCTATATATATATTAGGTTGGTGAATGCATGAGAGGTTTGGAGTGGGAGAAATTCTTAGAGAGAGGGAGAGAGTGAAAAACCTTGATACAAGTGAGTATAAGCACTGTGTGTACGGGAAGAAGGAACTGGGCATACCTGCAGCAACCAAGGAAGCTCTGAGTTGGGTCGTGACAGAGAGAAAGAGGCACTGTTGAAGGTAAATACTAATTTCCTTCATTTCTTATTTTTGAATTTTAGAACTGTTTGATGGGTTACTAAGGATATAGACTACATGCATGCCTCATTATTGACTCTAGGAACTGTTTTGAGTGTATAGCATGGCTTAGAGGTCTCGGATAGGTCAAAAACCATGAAACTCGAGACCAACCTCCATTGATGAACCTTGGAAAACCCAGGTCTGAATCGACCATAACAGTTCAGAGTTTTGAATGTTAAGACCTGAAATAGACCCCAAGAGGATCTCAAATATGTACCTACGCGACCCCAGAACTCACTGTAGCCCCACGAAATTGGAAATGAACCTACGGGTTTAAAATCCAATCCGTTAAAAATCGAGACTAAACTGAAATATATAAATAGGGTCTTGATCCTTAAGGTTTGTAGGTCACGTAGCTTCAAACCACACACAAAATGGTTGAGAAATAAGGATGCTAGATCGAGTTGCAGGTCACGGTTATCCTCTTGAAAACAGAACTTGTTAGGTTGATTCGATGCTCAAAACCGATGCCAAAGTGTTGGTGTGACCCTCAGGAGTCGATACCACCCGAAAACAACAAGAAACCGTACCCTAAAACTCACGAAATAGAAGCTAAAAATCTGTAAAAATTAGGGCAACACCGAGTCAGTTGATGGGGAAGACGGAGTCGACTCGGCCGAGTTGACCGAGTCGAGTCGAGTTGGCCCAGTTGACTAGGACACGTGTCTGTCCCAGGGACTGCCACTGCATTAATAAAGCTGCGTCGTTTTGAATAAACAGTTTTTAAATTATTTTAGGGCCGACGTCAGCATGACGTCAGCAGTGAGACCAACCGGTCAGAACCGGACTGAACCGGACCGGTTCAGTTGTAAAGAGACTGAACCCTTTGGTTCAGTTTTGAACTTTTAAATATTTGCAAACTGACCCCCACTGTTTAACAGAATTACACTAAGGCCCAGATTTTGAAAATCTTTTGCAATTATGCCCCTGAAAAATTAATTAAAATAATAAAATAATTATTTAATTATTTTATTAAAAGGGAATAATTACCATAATGCCCCTAGACCTTAAACAAGTCAAACCAAGTCCGAATTTAATGATTGAATAGTGTAATCTTACTATTTCGGGCATTCCGGACTCAATGGTGGAGTCCGATTTGTGAAACCAAGTCCCGAAAAATACAGACATGTAAAGGGTAAATGACCATACTGCCCCTAATGACACATAGGGCCAAATTTCACTGAAAGATAGTCCATTTTAACTATGTTGGACATTCCGGACTCAATGGTGAGGTCCGTGACTGCAAATAAAGTACCGAAAAATACAACCTATGAAATTACCATAATACCCCTGACCCTGTACAAGGCCTAAATGAAGTCCGATTAAAACGGAATTAATACCAGTAGTAGACCTGACACTTGTGAGACTGTATACATGATTAGATGACGAATCCGAGACAGAAATTATGTGACGACAAAAATGACCAAAATACCCCTGACATACCCGAACCCAGATGTAAAAGCCGAGAGAGTCTAAATTGACTTTCTTCAACCTTCCGAACTCAATGGTTAGGTCCATAATACGAAAATCAGAACCGATAAATGTGTGAAGGCATCTGTTCTAACATGTTAAACTGTGTTCTAGGTAAAAATATCACTTAAACTACCATGGACAAACAGGGCAAGAAATTCACCATCATGACTAAGGCCCAGAGATTAGCCGATAAGAAACAGCAAGAGTTTATGCAAGAATTACTGAGGCAGCAAAGAGTTATTGAGCGCCATATTAGAATAGCTAAGTCCACTGAAATCGTTTCCATCCAGCCCTTCATATATAAGGCACGTACTAAGGAAATGATTGCCGAGGCCAAGATGAAAAAACAGGAAGATACTGAAACCCTAAGCCAAATGCTTAAGAGGTAAGACCTAAGAACTAGCCACTATAAGTTAGTTCCATGAAACCCATCATAGGGTAGACTTACTCAGTCTAAGGTCATGAGTTGATAAATCTCTATAAATTGTTTTAGGCTTAAGGAGAAAAAGAGGAAGGCTCCGTTCATAGCTTCAAACTCGAATATTGAAGGTGAGTAACTTCTGACACTGTTTAAGTTACTGCTCCTTGATCTGATGAATTGTTTCGAATACCATATGTTTTAAATGCATGCTTTTATCACCGATGACATGGTTTTTAGTTTCTCAAATGATTAACTATACTTCTGATTGATATGCTAGCACTCTGAACCGTTTATCTGTTTTGATCTATTGAATTTGACTTGGATTTATTGAACTATTAATTCCAAACTGATTTAATTACCATATGATTTAAGCAAAGATTGAATTCGAAACTCTTGTCTGGATATCTGTTTTACTCACTGGGCTTTTTAAAGCTCATTCCATTATTTTAATAATTTCAGGGGAACCCTCAGATGGACAGGTTTAACAGGTCCAGAACTTAGGGGGAAAATGTTGGAGACCCCCAGATAGAATGATAACCCATTTTTGAGAATCTATACCATTTTTGTACTTTTTGTGTAACTGAACAGATTATGACCTTTTGTAGTGAAACTGTTTTGTAATCTTGATTAAGATAGGTCTGACTATGATATATCCTGAATGCTCTACCAAGTATATATGTATGCATTCTCATGTGAAAATTCCGCTGCTTAAACTATATATGTTGAATGCATTATGCTTGGGATTTAGATCGGAATGGCCTTTGGTTAGGATTACCGTCGGGGTTTTGTTTTCAAAAAAAAAAAAAAAACTGATAAAACCCGATGGGTGCCTAACTGGCCTTTGCCACGTACCCCAAATCCGCACAGGGTGGGTCTGGGGGATGTGACACTTTCTAGAAAAGAAAATTCGAAAAAAAAGAGGGAAAATACTAAAAAGCCCTTCAAATAAAATTTTCAATCCAAAAAGTTCATGATACATTTTTTCTATCTAAAAAATCGAAAAAAATAAACTTTTAATACAAAAAGTCCAATTGTGAACTTTCATTTTAACACTGTTAAAAACGTTAATAATTAGACTAAAATAACCTTCAATATACATTTTAAAAATACTAAATAGTTGACAAAAAAAATACTAAATAGTTGATAAAATAAATTATTTAATAAAAAAACATAACATTTTTTTTATTTATTTAGATGTTCTAAAAAAGAAATTTTCACTCCAAAAAATGTTATGCTTTTTTTTTTGGATTGAAGAAGTTATTTTATATATTTTTTAGTATTTGTTTTTAAAATGTATCTTGGAGGCAATTTTAGTCTAATCAATAATATTTTTTATTGGTGTTAAGATGGAAGTTAACAATTAGACTTTCTTGTATTAAGAGTTACTTTTTGGGATCTTTTAGATGGAAAATATATATCTTGGATTTTTTGGATTGAAACAATTATTTTAGGGGCTTTTTAGTATTTTTTCCAAAAAAAAAAAAAAAACACTTTGTTGAAGATGTTTATTGAATCAATTTTATTTTCCTTGTATTTTTGAGAAAAAAAATAGAATTTATGAAAATGGTACCAAACAGGTATTTAAAGGTTTTGTCAAATATTTATTATGAACTCAACCAATTGAGTGAAAAATACAATTGTGACTCACATAAAGATATTTTTTCTTTGAAGATATTATTTGTACCCAAATTTTGCTCTTAGGGATTGTAATTTTCCTTATATTAAAAAAATTATTAAACTTGTTTACAATTAGAAACAGTTATGTAATTTTATTTAAACAATAATGAGAATTAGATGCATAAAGACAATAGTGGAATGCAAATAATATCTTCTTCTTTTTTTGGTCAATGTAGACGACTTTCCATGAACACTATGGACAACCATGTTGATGAATTTGATTCAATCCTACATAAGGATGGCAATCAAGTCGATCCATAGGGACCTAGTGATTCCTCAACTCTAATGGAATGTGTACAGGCATAAAATCACCACTTGATACAGCAAGAGACACCTGGCATAAGGCCAGGAAGAATAGACTGAAGTACACTCGCTTAATAACAAGCCCGGGAAGAGCCATTCAAACCGGAATAACATCCGAACTACGTTGGGTCAACTAACCAGCTTATTTAAGTTAAATGCACTGTTGACCCATCCCAACCCACCAAGACTAATTAAGTTGGATTATGGTCTCTGGTAAATCTGACAACGGAATGCACAAATCATGCACAAACCGGCCATACGCGTTACATTCCCCCATGATCAAGGAATCAGTTGAGATCGAGGGAGACATCCCTTACCTTCATCCACTATTTAAACACCAAAACCTCCAAAGAGAAGGTATATCTTTCAGACTAGCTCAGTTTTAACTTGATCGTTCGAGACTCCTAGGCCAGTACCACATCAATGTCCCTAGTTTCTTCCAATAATCTTTATTACCTTTTTGCAAGAGGATAATTATTTGTGGAGAAATTTTGCCCCACAAATTGGTACTTTTATTGAAAGTTCTCAAGTCTAAAACTCAAGAACCACTCCTATATCTATATCCTTTAACTTTTGGTCGAAACCAACCATGGCCAAAAACAACTGGAAGAAAGGAAGAGGACGAGGTGGGGCATCTAACCAAGCCTTAAGAACTGAGGTATCTGAACAACCGGAGCTACCATACAATCAAGAGTAGCAGAACGATCTTTAGCATGATTTGGCCACATACTTCATCGCTTACTTCAAAGAAATAGAAGAATTCATGCAATCACTCCAGCGACAAATCAATGAGGTTTGTCACCAATAACTTGTTGAAGATCAACGGGAGTGAACTGCTACCAATGATCGTGCAGGTGAGGTTCACCACTAATAGCTCGTTAAAGACTGATAGGAGCGGACCGCTACCAATGATCGCGTAGGCGACGACATGACCCAACAGAGCGGTCATAACCCATGATGGTCAAATAATACTAGGCACGAACAACCCCGTTAGGGTGAAGATCAACACCAATGGAGGTACTCCCCCTTAGAGGAGAAGCCAACGTAACAAGGACTCAATTTCCCAACAACGCACAACCCCATTAGATAAGGAAATTGAAGGCATTCTTAATTGAAAGATTAAAAAAAGAAACGGGCTCTAGCCCTACGGACAACTTGAGCAAGACATACTCAACTCAACGGAGAGCCTGCTCTTCAAAGAAATCCTAAAGAAACAACCCCCCAAGAAGTTCGCGCTACCCCAATTCAAGTATTATGAGGGTACTGCTGATCTAGTCAATCATATCCGCCACTTCCTACAGGTCATGACCCTTTACGAAGGAGAGGATTTCCTCCTCTACATAGTTTTCCCTTCTAGCTTAGAAGGCATGGCACTAAACTGGTACCACAGTCTGACGCTAGAGTACATCCGAAGTTTCTCCGACTTATGCACGACTTTCTTGACACAATATTCAACCTGCCGAGAAATTAGAAAAGACGCAGAACACATCTTCACAAAGACACAACGAGTCTCTACAAGATAATGTAAAGAGATTCAAACCAAAAATGGCGAACATCGGTCGGTGTGATGACAAACTGGCCATGTTAGCTTTCAGAAGAGGAAGTGTTAGCTACACACCTACTTTTTGACTCACTGGTAAAAAGAAACTAGATTATATGGTGGAAGTATTGATCCATGCACAGAGACATATCACACTTGAGGAGGAGAATAAAAGCTTAGCATGGTGGTCCCTAGACAAAAGTCATGCGCAAGAAAATAAAGACTGCCCAGAAACTAGTAGGGTAGTGGAACAGTGGGCCCAATCATCAAAAAGGAAAAGAGAAGACCAATCCACAAAAAGGGTTATACTCCTCTCATTCTTCCTATCAACCAAGTTTTCCACCAGGTGAAAAACCAATCATCGGTCAAAAGGCCTCCCTTAATGAAAAATGACCCAACAAAGAGAAATTTGAACTAATACTACTCTTTTGACCATGATTAGGGGCACAACATGCGAGATTGTAAAGCTTCGCGGGAACACATCGAGTAGCTGATCTCGTGAGGATACTTGGGAGAATTCATTTAGAAAGACGTTCAAATAGCACCACCTTGGTGGCCGAAGAGGGAAAGGCAAGAGTATCGACCTAAAGAAAATCAACATTCCCCATCTCCACCAAACAAGGACCTTAGGGTAGTTAACACTATCCTAGCAGTGACGCCATTTGAGGGAATGACAAATAAAGAGAAACAAATCTATTGCAAGAAGGCTAGAGAGGTGGCCTTAGTAGAATTTTCAAGGACACCAAATGGCCCAAGCTTGACTTTCTCCATCAGGGATCTACAACAAGTACACCTCCCTCATTATGAAACTTTAGTCATTTCAATTCAAATAGTTAATTGTTTGGGTCGCCGAGCATTAGTAGACAATGGGAGCGTAACACACTTTCTGTTTGCACATGCGCTAGAGAAGATGGGCCTAAAAATGGACCCACTCACCCCCAGAAAGGAACCATTGGTTAGTGGTGGTGTAATGTACTCGACATATAGCATTACGCTACCCGTGGTCGCTAGACCGATTAACCTTATGACATAATTTTTGGTGGTCAACGCGCCATCTTCGTATAATGTCATCTTAAGGCTGCCTTGGATCTACCAAATGGGTGCAGTGCCCTCAACTCTATACCAAACTCTCAAATTTCTCACTCTATCAAGGAAGGGGAAACCCGCAAAAGAACATACCATTAAAGGTGATCAGGCATCAGCTAGAAGCTGTGCCATCGTTGGGCAAAAAGACCGCAAGAAAATGAGTCATGCGACGATTCCCATCAAAGAGACAAAAGATGTGATGAAGACAAAATAACAACCACAAGTCGGGGGTTAGAAAAAAATGACTCTCCGAAGTTAGACCCCACAGGAGAAAAAACCCATACAAATCCGGTAGAAGAAGAGGTGGAATTAATCCAGTTGGACCATGTAGACTAGAAAGAGTGGCCCGAATTGGTTCTGGACTTAGCAAAACGGAAAGAAATAGTCTTACCCAATTCCTTTAGCAAAACTGGATTATATTTGCCTGGTTAGCCCAGGACATATCCAGAATTAACCCCCAGGTCATCTGTCATAGGTTATTTGTAAACCCGGAGCAGAAATTCATCCGCCAGAAGGAGAGATCTTTCACTCTCGACCGAAACCAGTCTATAAAAGACGAACTAAGGAAATTAATCGAAGCATGATTTATCAGAGACGTGGATTTTTCAGACTGGCTTTCCAATAGTACCAAAGAAAATCGGGAAGTGGAGGGTCTGTGTCGACTTCACAAACCTCAATAAAGCATGTCCAAATAACAGTTACCCACTCCCCAAAATTGACCAAATAGTTGACACCACCTCAGGAGATGAACTCCTAAGTTTCATGAATGCTTATTCAGGATACCAAAAAACCCACATGCATGTCCCCGATCAAGAGAAAACATCTTTCATAACAAAAAACAGAACTTTCTGCTATCGGGTTGTAAAGCCCCATTATTTTAATAGAAATTAAATTAGAGAAATAATTAATGTTAAATAAATTTAATTGAGAAAATTAAATTAGTGGTACATGAAATGTAAATTAGACTTAATAAAAATAAAATGGATACATGCAAATGAATTTAAAATAATTTAGACTTTTTAGGATTGTAAAAAGATGAAAAGGCCATAAGTGAGATAATTGAGGAAATGAAATAATATGGGTAGATGGGCAATTATATACATAAAAATATTTAAAAGTGAGTGGTCAAAATGTTATAAGTTGGGTAAATCTCCACCACACATTTAAATTTTAACACACCCACACATGCTACACCTAAAACACACACACAAGGAAAAAAAAGGGCTAGGCACATAACACATATACACGGCCAAATAATAGAGAGAGAAAAATAGGGAAAGAGAAAAAGGGAAAGAAAGGAAGAAAAGAGAAGAAGAAAAAGAAGGATTCTTGGGCCAATTCTTGAAAATTCTTGAAGATTGAAGATAATTTGGCACTCATCTTTGCTCTTGGAAGAAATTTTTTGGAAGAAATCAAAGAAATAAAGTTAGGGTTTTCCAAGTTTGCACAAAAAGTGAGGTAAGGTTTCTAAACTTGAAGAAATGAAAATGCTTAGAGTTAGGTTGTGTTTGGGTTAAAACTATAATTGGGTTTATGTAATTGTGTTTCTTTTTGGGGTTTATCAAGAATTACATGTAGGGTTGTACACTAATTTATTGTATTTCTTGAATTGGAATGTTAATCTTGTTGTAATTACCCAAAGCATGATCTTTTTCTTGATTTTCCTAGATTATTTCTTATTATCTCCATAAATTGTTAGTTTTTCATTTAAAGTCCTTACTAGTTTGTATAACTTGAAACCCCTTTACGTGTAAATGAATGAAAATTATTTGAGTTGATGGAAATGGACATTAGGTGATATATACCTTGTTTATATGAATTGGTGGATAAATTATAAACTCCTTTATTGATAAAAGATTGATTATTCATGGAGAATTGTGAAGAAAAATGAAAGATGGGGAAACTAGAGACGTCTTTGTGTGCTCTAGAGTGTATGTGAGATTGCGATGCGTCACTTGTGTGCCTTGGAGTGTATGAGAGATTGCAATCCCGCGCTATGAATTTTGATGTGGGAGTGAGCTTCCCTTCGGATTGCGAGTCAAGAACCTGCGCGGTGTTTGGTTGTAGTGTCCGACGGGTTAGTAGCCCATAAAATCCAAATAGGCTTGCCCGGAGCCAAAACTTAGGTTGGGGGTTGGGATAAAAACCCAAACTTAAATTGTGAAATGTAATGACAAATTGTGAAATGAGAAAATAAGAAGAAAATCTGACCCATCCACAATACATTAAAATCCTTGAAATTTAATTAGATTGTCTTGTTACTCTATAATTTATTTAGTTGCATTTAATAATTATTGTCATTGGCATGTCACTACACCTCCACAAGTATACACATTACAACATTTGGGGTACTAAATTGCTACCATGTACAGGTTTCGACAAGGAGCTGGCCATTTGACACGTTCTCGAATGGAGGTCAAAACCACTTTTGGTTTCTTTTGAAGATGGGTTTATTTTTGGTTGTATGAATATTACATAACTTGACTTGAAAACTTATATTTTTGGGCTTCTTTAGAAAATGGACACGTACTAATGCTACTTATGTTTTGGACTTATAAGACTATGAATGTAATGTGGTATGTATATATTTGTAAGAAACAAATGTATGCAAGAATGAATTATAACATTGTTAAAATGATATTGGTATGAGTTTAACATTTCTGTTGAAGACTCTGTAGAATAGCCCACTTTGAAAAATCATATCTCCTACATCCTATGGAATTAGAATCTCATATTTTATTAAACCTTATTGTATTATCTTTCAAATGGATTAATAATGACCTTAATTAGGCAAATATTGATGGATTTACGCTGATTTTAAGAAACATGTGCAGAATCTGACCATTGTTTACAAATCAGTCCAAAACTTGAGTTCCAAGAACTCTTTTCGAGTGACTCCAATTTCTGTGGAAACTAGAATTATAGTGGAATATGGATTAGAAAGCTTATAATAACAGGTTTTATAAATTGGGAGATATAAAGCTTTAAATAGGGCGAACTTGCTGTGTGAACAAAGCAGTTCATACCTCCCTTCAGTTTTTTATTAATAACTTGAGCTATCGGATATATTTTTGAGTAACTCAATACTCACTGAAATTAGACTCATATTAGAACATGCTCTAAAAAGCTCAAGATATCAGGTCTTATGAGTTGAGAGATATAGGGCTTCAAATAGGGTTGAACTGTTTATTGAACAAAAAAAAAATGAACAATAGGTTATATCCTAAATAAATCTGAAATTTTTTTTTTGATGCATGGGGGCTTCTAGAAACAATGTATAATAGTTAAGTAGTAAATAGTATAATTCATGGAATGAAGATCAAGTAGGGCGAAGTTTAAATATTACTAGACGTACCATAAGGAGTCGATCACAACTCGAGTCTTTGGGGACTTGGGGTGTGACACGGGTCATGCCTTTCGGACTAAAAAATGCATGAGCCACATATCAAAGATAGTAAACATGGTTTTCCAGGATCAGATAAAAAAACCATTGAAGTTTACGTGGATGATATGTTGGTAAAAAGCATGGTTAGGGCATATCACCCAAACCATTTGTTTGAAGCATTTGATCAGCTTCACAAATATAAAATGAAGCTGAATCGAGAAAAATGTACCTTCAGGGTAGTGTCGGGAAAATTCCTCAAGCACTTAGTTACCAAGCGAGGAATAGAGGCCAATCTAGACAAAATAAGGGCTATTTTGGAAATGGAATCTCCCAAAATGGTAAAAGATGTTTAGGTACTATCCTAACGAAAGGTAGCCCTTAACAGATTTATGTCCTCAACGTTGGACAAATGTCAGCCTTTCTTCCAACTATTGAAGAAAAATAAAAAATTTGAATAGATGAAAGAATGAGAAAAATCATTTTACAAGCTGAAGCAACACTTGACTACTCCCTCATTGTTGTCAAAATCGAACGAAGGGGAAGAACTATACTTATACCTTGTAGCTTCTGTTTCTACTATAAGCATTGCACTTGTTCGGGAAGATGGGAAAATTCAAAAACCAGTGTATTATGTCAACCAAGCATTGCAAGATGCCCAAACACGATACCCAAAGCTAGAAAAACTCTTGTTAGCATTGGTGGTAGCATCAACAAAGCTACGTCCTTACTTTTAAGCATTCACCATTAATGTCATCACGGAATACCCGGTTGGAGTTATCCTACATAGCGCAGAAGCCTTCGGACGGGTATCAAAATGGACGGTGGAATTAGGTCAATTTGACATTCAATACTGCCCTTTAACAACCATTAAAGGATAAGTCTTGGCAGATTTTGTAACTGAATTCTCACCGTAGGGAACTAACCCATATAGTGGAGATATATATCCTATCCAACGTTGGAAACTTTTTATAGATAGTTCATCTCGAAAGACAAGTTCAGGCACCGAACTGGTTCTATTCACCCCTGAAGGAACGATGATGGAGCAAGCCATCTCGCTCAGTTTCAAAGCCTCAAACAATGAGGCAGAATACGAAGCCCTAGTATCCGGTCTGAAGTTGGCCAATGAATTAGGGATAAAAAAGTTACAAGTTTTTTGTGATTCCCAACTCATAGCCAACCAAATAAACAGAGAATACGAAACCAGAAATGCCAAGATGGTCGCATACAAGAAGAAGATACTGGAACAACTGAAGTCCAGCCATGAGCACACAATTTAACAGCTCCCTATAGAAGAAAACTCCCACACTAACTCACTTGCCAATCTCGGGTCGGCAGTCGGTTTTCATTTTTGATGAACAATACTAGTGGAGTTCATACCAAAGTCTAGCTTAGACGAAGAAGAGCAAAGGATAACCTAGATCAACCAACTCCCGAGCTAGCAGGCTCCAATCAGCTTTAACTTAAGAGATGGCTACCTACCCCCAAATAAGTAGGACGCTCGGAAGTTGCAAAATAAAGCCACACGGTATGCCCTAATTAATGACAACCTCTACAAAAAGTCTTACTCTATGCCATACCTAAAATGCTTAACCCTAGAACAAGCCCAACAAGTTATGAGGGAAATCCATGAAGGGATATGCAAAAATCATTCAGAAGGTAGATCCTTGGCCCAAAAAGTAATAAAAGAGGGGTATTATTGGCTTAAAATGTATGAAGACGTTAAAGAGTTAGTAAAGAGATGTGACCAATGTCAACGGTTTGCACCTATCCACAAACAACCACTACCATAACTTTTTCCTTTGAACAATCCATGCCCATTCATGTAGTGGGGGTCTAGATATCATAGGGCCATTACCGATGACCCCCAAGCAAAGAAAATTCCTTCTAGTTGCAACAGATTACTTTATGAAATGGATTGAAGCAAAACCATTCGCAAAATTCGGATAAGCCGAGGTCAAAGACTTCATATGAACATATATCATTTATAGATTTGGGATCCCAAAAACTTTGGTCTCAGAAAATGGTTTTCAATTCATAGGGAGCTTGGTAAGCAATTTTTGTGCTGAACTCAAAATAGAGAACCACCTCTCCACTCCCTACTACCCTCAAAGAAACAGACAAGCGGAAGCCTTCAATAAAATCGTCTTGGAAAATTTGAAGAAGAAACTTGAGAAAGTTAAAGGGAAATTGGCAGAAATACTTCTTGAAGTACTCTGGGCCTATAGAACTACAAAATGCCAACCAACCAGAGAAACACCATTTTCCTTTGAATACAGTAGTGAAGGCATGATGCCCCTCAGGATGGTTGTAAAGACTCTCTGATCAGAAATAACTGTCCTAGAGTTAAATGATGAAATGTTTCGCCTCAATTTGGACTTATAAGAAGAGAGAAGAGAACAAACACAAGTTACACTAGCCCACTACTAGCATAAACTAAGCAATTACTTCAATAGAAAAGTAAAGATACAAACTTTTCAAGTTAGAGACTTAGTTTTATGAAAAGTCTTCCCCAACACACAACCATTGGGGGCTGGGAAGCTAAGCCCAAATTGGGAAGGTCCATACAAGGTAACAAGAGTTGAGGGCAAAGGTTCTTAACAATTGCAAACCATGGCCGGGCAGGAGCTACTAAAGCCATAGAATGCAGCACATTTGAAAAAATATTTCGTTTAAGTCATGTAATGGTTCCGACCAAACGCATAGTTTTTGTTTCCTTACAAATTAATATGAGAACTTGAAATAAACTTGGTTTTATTACTTCATTGAAAATAGGTGTACAATCACTCTTCTAACTTTCAAAAAATAAAAAAAAAAATACAGATGTCATCGCTTCAGAATTCCACCAGCGGTAGCTTCAGCCTTTAATTCTCAAACAGCAGTTTTTCTCCAAAGAAAAGTGAAGAAATGGACATCAAGCCTATTGAGAGCACTTTTCAGACTCAAGCTTCGCCTTAATAAAAAGGAAAACCTTCAAAGGGAAAAGACAATGGCCATAGGATGACCCATGTGCATAGGGAATTGACAACCAGTCCTTTATACATCTCCACCCTCGTTGCCTCATGTCGAGTCTTCTCATGTTAGTTGTTTAAACTATGCTGACGAGTTTCCCAAGTTAGGCACCACAATTAAACGCTGACATAAGGAAGACTCGACATCAAACTCAACTGCTAAACAGAAACACTAGAAGTCACCACTCATGGAAATGGAGGAAGAACATAAAAAACTTTGATTGAGAATAAGAAGATGGCCATCTCGTATTTATACTAAAAGAGAGTTAATCCAACCCGTCCACTGATGGGAACGATCAATGGTTAGAAGTGCAAAAGTCATATCAATTCCAAAAATGCATCAATCAATGTCAGAGCAATAAATAAGCAACGATTTGGCAAAAGGTACATTCCTCACGAATGTTATTACTATCCTGGAAAATGTAGGGCCATACATATCAATGGTCATTTCCAACAAGACTAAATCAGTTATCATTTAAGTGTTGCAGCAATCTCTAAACCAAATAAATTTTTCTTAGAATAAGTTCCCAACAAAAAAATCTATGACGAATTACCTCGTTAAAAGCCCCCGGGCAATGGAAGTAATAGTGCCACACAACATGCAGAGCTCTTTGGACTCTAACAAACAAAATCAAAGTCCCAACACGGGAAAACAATTAAATGGGCTCTAACCTAGAATAATCCCCCAAGCCTTGGCCTAGATGAAAGGTACACAAGCTCCAGCCTAAAACGCATTGCTAAAAGATCATTTTTTAGCCACGCTAGGAGTCCACTCAGGCAACAATGAGTACTTTACTCACAAAAAATAAAGTGACTAGGGTCCGCCCTTAAGCACGTACAGGGTCCGCCCTAGAAAGGAATTCCGAAAATTTGGCTAGGCCCATCCCGGCAAACTGCTAAAGTCTACTCTAACCACCATATCTTGTAAAAACTACGGGTACAAACGTATTTACTACCCCACTAGTAAATATAAGATAGTCCTAAAGTCCAAAAAATGTGAGGTTTTGGAGGACAAGAAGCCCAGACACCAAAAGCCTTAAGAAAAGCCTCATGACAAAATTTAAGACTATAAGTCTATTTACAAACATTAAACATTTTCAAGAAGTATTAGAGATTAATCCAAAAACTTTAGAATCCAAAAATGCATGTATACAAATGTTCCCTGATTATAAAAAAAATGAGGGACATACAAAAGAAAACAGTAGCCTAATTATTAGCCCCCCTCAATTGAGTGGAAAGTCGGTTCGGTACCAATACCAACAGTTATTGTTTCTTGCTCAGGAACAACAGTAGCATCAATAGCAAGATCGGATGACGGTCGAGGCTCTTCTACCAAGGGGACCTGCTCTTTAGCCTCCTTTTCCACCGCAACCACTTCTACCTCAACTAAAGGGAAAGTAAGAGGACGTCCAGCTTGGGCATCTTCATAGCCCATCCGATAAGCCTCCTCCTGAAACCTAAAGACTTGATCTTGATACTCTCCCTGGACTCTACTCACCAAAGCATTACATGAGGCCACATGCTCCAACTTCTTCTCTCTCAGAGAAACTTTCAGAGCATCTCTCTTCCAAACCAGCCCAACAACATTATCCTTTTCAAAGAAGGTCTCTTCACAAGAACGACGGAGCAAAGTACGAGTATGAACAAGCTCTTCCCGACTCTCTTAGAGGTCTACGCAAGCCACTGCAGCATTCTAGTAGGACAAAAGAGAGGGAAACTCTTTAGAAGAATAGCTAGAAGTAGCGGTCGCCACAATGAGACCACAGGAAAATTGAAGAACAAACAAAGAAGCAAAATCGGGAAGAAGTGCAGAAGGGTTAGATTTAGGCTCACAGATCACCATCGCGGTAGGAAGACGGGGAGCCTCCAAAGGATGAAGAATCCCCCCCGTCATAATGTTTTTTCCCTTCGAGTCATTAGAACCTTGCGCTGCACGTTTGCTGGTAACCCTGGTCAAAGGAGGAACGTAGCTTGAGAAACGATCAACAATGGAGACGGTCGAACAATGAGGAGCCTTTTTAAGATGAACCATTACCACGACTTCTCTCATTCAACCATCTGCAGCAAATACCTTCATTTTCAAAGGCACTCATAGAGAACCTTCCTTGTCTAGACTGTACCCTGGGCTATACTCACGGCTTTTAGAAGGAATCCCAAAGAGACCCGGCTCTAAAATATCAATAGTGGGCCCTTCCACCACTTGCCTAGACGAGTCCAAAAGACTGCTACAATCCCTATCCTTAATAGCAAAAGCATGAGATAATTTAGCTTCACTATACTCACAAGGTAAAGGCCTCACATTAGCCTTGTCACGGACTCTACCTTAGATAGTCGGAACAACATAAGCAGTTTCACCGGGAGGAAAATGCCATGTACCACCAATCTCCAAGGTGCACATATCCCAACCTTTTTCATCCTAGGGAAAGCGTTGAATCAAAACGACGTTATGGGGAGAAATGTAGTAACAATCATTCCCCATTCGCTTGACTATATGGGAAGCCCAAACTCACTAAACCCTAGTCGTAAATTATAAAAACGAGCAAAGGCTTGGAAACCCATCAGAATTCGATAGCCGTTGGGATTCAACTGACTTGGAGCAATACAGAAAAACTCAAAGAATTGCCAATAAAAACTGGAAATGGGGAACTTGAATCCTAAAGCAATTACCAGAGGATGAATTTTGATAAAACCTTCACGACTGCATGGGACACTAGACGACTCTTTGCCACCAAGGTTGATGATTACATCTTCTAGGAATGTATCTTGGTACTTGGTAATAAAAGCCGCCAGATCGCCATCATCTTTAATCCAAGGCAAAGGCAGATCAAAGTGAGACGGGTCACGAGAAGAGACACCAGTCCCAGAAGCAAAAACATTGATAGGACGAATCTCGCCACTCGCATTGCCTCCCTTTTCATTGCTTGGTAGAGATTCACCAGACATGATAATCTCTGTTGAAAAATCTTTAATGGAAGAAGAAAGAAGCATAAACCAAAAAAAAATAAAAAAAATAAAGCCCTCACAGCTCATAAAGAAGAAAAAGGGAGAAAAATGATACGTGCCGACAATGCACAAAAAGACGTGCCCAAAGAGACGACAACTAGCAAACACATCCCATTTAATGAAGCCACATCATAAAAACCCCTATGCTGACACGTGGGCCACACCAAACCATGGGACGTCCTTCAGACCTGAAAATCTAAGCAAGGCCTTTCCCACTTTCCTATTTTTAAGTAGACGAATTCCCACGAAATTGTTACCTAAGCAAGCCGATGTCAGCAAGGATACTTCCCTTCTCACCACTAACATGGATAAAAAAGGAAGGGGGCAAATGTACAGGCATAAAATCCCCCCTCGATATAGCAAGAGACACCTGGCATGAGGCCAGAAAGAATAGACTGAAGTATCCCCACTTAATAATAGGCCCAGGAAAATCCATTCAAGCCGAAATAACATCCAGACTTTGCTGGGTCAACTAGCTTGCTCGTCGAAGTTAAATGCATTGTTGATCTATCCCAACCCACCAAGACTAATTAAGTGGGATTATGGTCTCCGGTAAATTCGATAATGAAACGCACAAATCAGCCATACGCATAACACTCCCCCATGATCAAGGAATCAATTAAGATCAAGGGAGACATCCCCGACCTTCATCCACTATTTAAATACCAGAACCTTCAAAGAGAAGGTACACCACATTTGGTTCAACACTTCTTACATATCTTTATCTTTTAGACTAGCTCATTGCTAACCTGATCATCGGAGACTCCTCAGTTGGCACCACAGCAGTGTCCCTATTTTCTTCTAATAATCTTTATTCCCTTTTTGCAGGAGGATAATTGTTTGTGGAGGAGTTTTCTCCCACAGAATGAGTTTGAGAAAGTATTGTGATAGATTTAGGGTGAAGGCATCCTACCATACCCGACTTTGATTATAAAAAAATAAAATAATAAATGAGATTTTTTCTTTTGGTTGTATTTCATAGTCAATGCTTATATTTATATATTTTAGTCACACATTGAAAATTTAAATAAACTTGATAGAGTAATACATTTGTAAACGAAACAATATCATTCTAATTATAATTCTATATTGATATACATATTTCTTACTTTAACTAGCATATGTAGTATCTTGTTTGAAATGCATTCATTACAATTAATTTAATAACATGAATAAAAATTTAATAATTAAATAGGTACCTCATGGAACCTGCCTCATTTTATCCCAAGGTTTAAACATTAGTAGATTTTTTTTTTTCATGAAATGGGATAAGGGACCTCCCACCCCATTGTCATCCCTAATCCTACCATAGAGACAAGCTACTATTATTTGCCAACCCTAATCCTACCATAGAGATTATTTACTAAGTATTAGTCAATGTATTAATCTTAAGTGAATGCTTTTATAAACAAACAAATCTTCAACTTTTCCTCTCTTACCCGATGTGAGAGCTTTAGGACGCCTTTGGAAATGACCTACTTTAAATTGAGATTTAGTTGGATTCAATACTTTTGAAAATTTAATATTCTTTGTAACTTCTAAAATTGACCATCTATGAGTTTTGGGATCACGCAGATTTTGTGTTTAAAAAATGCAATCTTTTATTTATTTAAACTAGTTACTTTAAATGTTTTAGATCATATTTTTATATTTGTAATATTGTTTGAAATTTTAATTGTAACATTGTTTTGTTACTTTTGAACATTATTATATTAATTTGAATATTTTTATGTTTTGTTATTTTACATATTTTTAAGTTTAGTAAAGAGATTATAAATTTTAGAGAACTTTTATTTATTTAGAATTTCATATTTTTAATAATTCTACATCTTATTAAATTTAATAATAAGTATATTTGTGATGTAATTATAAGATTACGGATCGATTCCAACTGATCCAATGTTTGAATCGTTGACTCACGACCTAATCGTTTTTCTAATTTACTAAATGGTATATGTTTCAAAACAACGCTATTAGTACATCAAATGATATATACCTTACCAGAAGAATTTGTATACATATGACTTTGTACAATCTCATATTCATTATAGACATATATGTATACAAGTCCCTTTGATAGAGTTTCAAATTAATTTTAGAGAATAGATACTAAAGAATTAATTATTGAAAAATAGATTCAAAAAAATATAATTAATTTGTTATTTGAGTGTTTGATAAAAATTATGTAAAATTAACTAACTGGGCTAGCCCAATTGGCCATCTATGTCTTCTCCAAATGATAAGTCATGAGTTCAAATCTCATTCTCTATTAGGGAATGTGAGCATTTATTTTTACCTTGTTATGGACTAAGTTTGATTATTTGTCCAGAACCCATATTAGAGAAACTCTTGAATTAGGTTATGTCTTGTGGGTTGCGTTATGTATTATAAAATGATTGATTCAGTAGTAATACAATTGATTGTAATATATGAATTTAACATCCCATCGTTTTATCAAAAACAAAATTATGTAAAAGTGATTCTAATTTTCATATTTAATTTTTTATATTGAATATATTAAATAATGTGTAAGTAGCCATCACTTCTATCAAAAATAAAATTATGTAAAAGTGATTCTAAATATTAATTTTCATATTTAAATTTTTATATTAAATAATATGTAAGTAGTAAGTCCAAAAATAACGCCGTAAAAAGCCAAAACTTATTTGACAAGCACGTTTTTTTTAATCTTCTCGAAACTATGATTTTCCAACCGGGTTTTGTGGTCCATTGCAAAACTCTATTTTAACAAAATTAGCCAAACCCCAAAGAAATTGATTGCACACTAAAAACACAGTTTGGGTGGGGCAACTGCCTCATACGGGCTCAGACGTTCTTTATACAACATCATATTCAATGTGAGCACTTTTACTAAAGGGCCATCTTACGTCATAAAAAAATTATGCCGTCGTAATAAAAGACATGCATTTTCATAAACAAATTAAAACTATTATTATTTAAAAAAAAAAATTAAAGAAAAATAGGGAAGTTGACTGTTTGCCATTGAATCAACATTAAGATTTTCTCATTGAAAAAAAACATTTTTATGGGAGCATTTCCTTTGTCATTTGTAACACATTAATATTAATGAGTGACAATTGCTATAAAAAAAAAAAAAAAGTTTATAAGGATAGATTTTTCCTTAACTTAGCAATATATTTATCAAATAATCGGACCAATCATCTACGGTGGATTGTCATGGATTGAAAATTTATTATTTTTTGTTAACTTCTAAAATTGACTATCTATGAGTTTTGGGATCACGCACACTTTGTGTTTAAAAAATGCAATCTTTTATTTATTTAAACTAGTTACTTTAAATGTTTCAATATATATATATTATAGTTTTGAACATCATTATATTAATTTGAATATTGTTATGTTTTGTTATTTTACATATTTTTAAGTTTAGTAAAGAGATTATAAATTTTAGAGAACTTTTATTTATTTAAATTTTCATATTTTTAATAATTCTACATAGTATTAAATTTAATAATAAGTATATTTATGATGTAATTATAAGATTACGGATCGATTCCAATTAATCCAATAATTGAACCGGTGACCCATGACCTAATTTTTTTCCTAATTTACTAAATGGTATTTGTTTCAAAGTATCGCTATTAGTACACCAAATGATATATATACCTTAGCAGACAAATATGTACACATATGACTTTGTACAATCTCATATTTATTATAGACAAATATGTATACGAGTCCGTTCGATAGAGTTTCAGATTTTAAAAAATAGACACTAAATAATTAATTATTAGAGAATGCACTCTGAAAAATATAATCAATTTATTATTTGAACGTTTAGTAAAAATTATGTAGAAGTGATTCTAACTATTAATTATCATTTTTATTTTTTATATTGTATATGTTAAATAATGCGTAAGTAGTGAGTAAAAAAAATAAAAGAAAACCATAAAGAACCAAACTTGTTTGATAAGCACATTTTTTTTTAGCTTCTTAGAAGCTATGATTTTACAACCCTGATTTTGTAAGTTCCATCCCAAAACTCTATTTTAACAAAATTAGCCAAATACCTCAACAACTATTTTCACACATAAAACACGGCAACCGTCCCATACGGCCTCATACATTCAATTTCATATTCAATGTGAAGGATTTTATTAGAGGGCCATCTTACCTCGTAAAAAAATTATGCCGTCTTAATAAAAGATCTGCATTTTCCTAAACAAATTAAAACTATTACTATTTTAAAAAAAATTTATGAGAAAAATAGGCAAGCTGACTTGTTTTCCATAGAATCAACAGTAAGATTTTCTCATTATTATGTTTGAACACATTAATATTAATAAGTGACAATTGCTAAAATAAAAATGGTTTTTAAGGATAGATTTTTCCTTAACTTATCAAACCAATGTGGATTGTCATGGAACCTTCCCTCCAAGAAGAAGCGAGCAAAGCCCAGTACTCTTCCCCACTCACTATCTATACAAAGCTCATCATCCTCTGCCATTTCCGCCAACTTTCCTTCATAGTTCATATACTCTCTCCAGGGCATCTTTCATTTTTGATCTTTTTTTTATGTACGTTTTAGGGTTTGTATGTGATTGAAAATTCTTTTTGTGCCTTGCCTCTGTTTTTAAATTGTTTTTTGTGTGTTTTATGTATTAATTTCTCACTTCTTTTTTTATACTTAGTGTTTTGTATTCTTTATATTCTGTTGGGTATATATATATATATATATATATATATATATATATATATATATATCAGTTTTCTCCTAGTTTCCTTGGCTTTATCTAGTTTATGAGGGGTAGTTAACAAGCATATATTGTGATTCTAAAATTATCAGATTGTGGGCCGTTCTATTGCCATTATATATGGCGGGGACGTCACTTCCTTTAGGATTTCGCTTTTATCCTACTGGATGTTGAACTGGTTAAGTATTACCTCAAGAGGAAGGTAATGGGAAAAAAGTTTTGCTTTGATGCCATAACAAGTTCTTTCCATGGGATCTCCGAGGTGTCAGATAAGCAGAATTGGAAAACTTTCCTCCCTGATTTTCATTATGTCAACAGTGGTCTATATATAGACTTTTACAAAAGGAATAAAGAAAAAATCTGTTACATAACAGCAGAGAATAACAGAAAATACAATTCTGTAAAGGCTATTTTAGGTGCTTGTGATTGTTCTGTTGTTGGTGCGGTGCCTCTTTGATGTACATTTTGATCATCTTGATTTCCAGTGGAGGTACTCAGGTTAATATGCCCCTGCGAGTCCAAGGGGGTGTTAACCAAATTGAGACGAGTCTTGAAGCTAAGGAATTTATCAGCAACAATTGGTTTGGTAAGGGCATCGGCCAGTGGATCTTTCGAACTACAAAAGGCAATCTGTAGAGTGTTTGCTGCAACACGATCTCTGACGAAGTGATAGTAAATATCCATGTGTTTTGTCTTGGAATGATAGACAGGATTAGCACATAGATAGGTTGCTCCAAGGTTGTCACACCAGAGCTTGGGAGCTTGATGCAGTGGAAGGCCGAGTTCTCGAAGTAAGGTTTGAAGCCAGAGTAACTCAGCAGCAGTGGAAGCTAAGGATTTGTACTCGGCTTCCGTTGAGGATTTGGCAAGCAATTCTCTGCTTTTTTGAACACCACGAAATCAAATGCCTTCCAAGGAAGATGCAAAAACCTCCGGTAGACCTCCTGTCGTCTGGGCATCCCCCCCAATCAGCGTCAGAATAAGCTTGTAGTGTGAAGCTTGAATGAGATGCAAAGAAGAGACCTTGGTTGATTGTCCCTTTAAGGTATCTCAGAATTCGTTTAAGTGCTGCCCAGTGGGAGAGTTTTGGAGTATGCATAAATTGACAAATTTTGTTCCCTACAAATGATATATCGGGCCTTGACGAATGACAGATATTGCAGTCCCCCTACGAGGCTACGATACAAGGGAGGATCATCAAAGTATGGGGTGTCATATTTGGATAACTTGATGGAAGAGACCATTGGGGAGGTCACTGGTTTTGCCTGTAGCATATTGCTACGGGACAAAAGGCGTTTGATATATTTTCTTTGAGATAAAAGCACACCATTCACAGTATAGTCAAGCTCAAGGCCTAGAAAGAATGACAGTTTACCCAAATCACGTACAGGGAAGACTATGCGCATATCATGAATCAAGGTATCAATCGCAGAGGTGTTTGATGCAGTGACGACAATGTCATCAACATAGACAAGGAGGAAGATGTGATTGTTACCTTGATGGAGCACGAAATGTTGAATAGGAAGACCGTTACCATCACCTAACACAAATTGTATTACGACCAATGTACTGCTCGGATGACAAGTTCAGGTTGGACAGATCGTTGGTGATGTGGTGTGTAGCCGCGGAGTCCGGGTGCGTACTTGGAGCAGTATAGTTGGCAGAGAACTGATTCGAAGCAGAGGAAGGAGCAGGAAAACGGGAGGTTGAATCGTACTGGTAGGAATAATTGAACCGATTCCTGCACTGAAGGGCAACGTGACCATACTTGTTGCAAATTTGACAAGTGGGTCGTTGCATGTTGCTCTGTTGCGAACCATTATTGGGTGAGTAGGAAAAACCACCTCGACTGTTGGGAGATCGTCCTCTACCTCTACCTTGTCTGCCACTGCGAGAGGAACCACGGCCATGGGTTTGAGATGAGGAAGTGAAGTTGGCATGAAAAATCACAGGAGGGTGTGGTAATTGTGGCTCTGTGGTTGAGACGACTCTCATGAATTAGGAGAAGTTGATATAAATCATGAGAGGTCAAGGGATCAGAACGGGTGGTGATGGATGTGAGGAAGGATTCATAGTTGGGCCTAAGCCATTGAGGATGTAAGAGACCACTTCCTTTTCGGAGATGAGGTTGCCAGTTGCGGCAAGAGAATCGGCAAGAAGACGAACTTTGCCGAAGTAATCCGTGATGGATTGTTCACCCCGAGTGATATTGGTAAGCTGGAACTGAATTTGGAATTCTTTAGCTTGGGATTGGGAAGAGAACATCGAAACCACAGAGTTCCATAGTTTTTGAGCAGTGGAACAAGAAAGTACATGACCTAAGATTGAGTCGGAGAGGGACGAGAACAGGACGCTAAGAACTAGTTGATCGGTGCGTTTCCAAAGTGAGTAAGCAAGGTTGATTTTGGGAGGTGAATCTGTAGATCCAGAGAGGAATTCAGGAGGTTTGGGTTGAGTGCCATCAACATAGCCATATAAATCCTGACCACGAAGATAAGCAGAGGTCTGGACTTTCCAGAGTAAGTAGTTGTCGGTGGTGAGCTTGGTGGTGACTATGTGGGAGAAGGAAGGGGTGACGGAGGGTGGGGTGAGGGAAGAAGAAGAAGAAGAAGACGCAGAGGAAGAGGCCATGGATTCAGTGGGACTGGCTGAGTCGTGTGACTCTTGATACCATGTCAGAAAAGCAGAATTGGAAAACTTTTCTCCTTGATTTTCATTATGTCAACAGTGGTCTATATATAGACTTTTACAAAAGGAATAAAGAATAAATCTGTTACATAACAGCAGAGAATAACAGAAAATACAATACAGTCTGTAAAGGCTATTTGAGGTGCTGTGATTGTTCTGCTGTTGGTGCGGTGCCTCTTTGATGTACATTTTGATCATCTTGATTTCCAGTGGAGGTGCTCAGGTTAATACGAGGTATTACTGCTTTTTTTCCCCCTTATTGCTTCATTTGTTTATTTATCACTATCATTGACCTTGTCAGGTTTGCTGATTTGTAACTACAGGATTTTATATGCTTAACTTGCATAATTTTGGATTTCTTGATTGGTCATTACATGATAATAGGTTTATGATCAGTCATTCTTGCATATGTCTCTTGTTTTAAAGACTTTTTTCTATTTTCCGATAGAGTTTTCTATTTTTATTGTTTACAAATTTTCTTTATGTTCTCCTTAGAAGCACACCATGTTGTATTTTTTTCCCCTTTGAGAAGCTATCAACTATGCAGGTCATGAGTGAGAAGCTTTCTGTTATTTATCTTGTCTTGTGTGTGTATGTTTTTTTTTTTTTTTTAAAATGTCCTTTAGATAAATCTTGCTTACAAAGTATGGATTGTGAATGGTACTTCTTTTGCTCAAAAGCGAGGAAATATGCAAGTGGCTCTAGAATGAGTCGTACTACTGAAAATGGATATTGGAAAACCACAGGAAAGGATAGACCTATTAATTACGATGGAAAAACTGTGGGAACGATAAAAACTTTGGTTTTCTATCAAGGTCATGCACCAGGAGGAGAAAGAACAGATTGGGTTATGTACGAGTATAGGATTGAAGATAAGGATTTGGCTGATGCAGGAGTTGCTCAGATACTTCTTACTTCATTCTTTATTGTTAGGTGGTGAAGTCTCTCTTTGCCGTGCAATATATGTGGTCTTGTGGTCACAACTCTTTTTAAGCCTGTTCTCTTTTATATCATGTCGAAATTGCACTCATGCTGCTACATTGTGTGTACAAATAGTTGTTCATTAAAATGTATTGCAAATTTGGTGAGGACCAGGTATATGGAAAGTGTAAAACAAATATTGTTTGGAGTTTTCTTCGTGGGATAACCTCACCTCTGTTAAATTGATGTGGCTATACTTTTCGTTGCTCCCTTTTTTTTTGAAGGGGAGGGGGGTGTGGTTTGTTACATTTGATGATTGTAGCTCTTAGGAGTTGCTACTTAACACAATAATTCTAAGATCAAGTAAAATAAATTGATCCTCAATAGGTTTCGGGAAACATGTAATTGAGGAATTTGGGAATTATTGGGCTAGGAGAATGGTCTCGTCTCCTATGTTTGGATTGGAATAGGACTACAGGAAAAGGGGGGAAACGATTTTATTATGTCACATGTGTCACTTTGGATTCTTGACATGCATATATGAATTTTATCTTTACACAAGGAAATGCATTCATGGGATGGTTATTAGTTAGGGGAAACAATTTTATCAAGTTGCATGTGTTGCTTTGGAGTCTTTTTGTCACATTGACTTGTTTATCATTTAAAATCATTATGAAGACACTAAAATTATGACTGTTTAGAATTTCTTAATGAGGAAGAACCAAATGTTGATCTGCATGATATATCCATCAGGCAATTGATGAACAAACAAAAAGTATCATAAAAATGTGGCAACGTCAACTATCAATCTTCCATGATCTGTTTCCACAGTTACCTTGTCTCTCCATAGTTCAAATTTTCCTTTGCAAATCTAATGGCTCCAATGCGGTGTTTGGTGTTGTTGGCATCATTGTATACTTTTCATAAAAATGGTTCCTTATCTGTTTTTTTATTCCCACTTCAGTTCCATGTTATAGTTATCACTTCAGTTTCATTAAAATATATTTCCTTTTTTACGTACATCTTTTATGTAAATGGGTGTGATCCCCTTTCGATCGTTTTCTTAAAAAAAATTTATTACTTGATCAAAAAAAGTACATGCAGTATATATTTATTGATGTTTTATGAATGAATACCCAAGTAACAACCACAATGGTATACTCCTTATATCCTTTAATTATACATTTAGTGTGTATATAGATAAGCATGTAAAGTATTTGCCTTTCCTACCTTGTTACTGGAAGATTTTTCGATTCCAACATTCTGGTGGAAGGAACTCTTATATCTGTATTTGCTTTGACATTTTTAAGCTCTGTTGCAGGATGCATATGTGCTTTGTAAAATCTTTAAGAAGAGTGGTTCAGGCCTGAAAAATGGTGCGCAATATGGAGCACCATTTAACGAGGAAGATTGGAATGATGATGCAGAAGATGGCCTGTTCGCAGCAGCACCTGTGCTGCCTAGTTATCAAAACAGTTTAGTTGCGGCATGCATGTTAGTTCCTGGATGTACATGTAGTGTGTTTTTATCTGAAGCTGGTCCATCCAATGCTGTGCCTTCTGCTGATGAGGTGCCTCAACCTCTTCAAGATGATTCTGATTTAGATTCGTTATCGGCCAATTTTATGGAATATATCACTTTGCTTTCTATTGAGAATAATGAGAATGAGGTGCGTCATCTGCTCTGTTGTTTGGGGCTCAAAAATATTTTCTTCGCTATTGATAGTGTTCCTGTTCTTATGGCTTGTTGAATTTCAATAATGATAAACTATCTTTCTTTGTTTCTTCTGAATTTTCAAATTTCTAGGAACCTTATTTGGTCATATATCATCTTTCACATTTATAACTTCAATATGGTAGTCATACTAAGCACACTTCTTTTTTTCATTTTTTCTTGACTTCAAATCTTGCTATTCAGCTTATTTCATTTTAAATATGCTGGATGCACTTTTTTGGTATATTATTGTTGGAAATTTGGAACTGCTCGTCTGGTTATCCATTGGATTTTTATTAACTGATGCCAGTTAGTTCTTTTTGAAATGCTTTATAGGGTTTTTTTTCTTTTCATTTTTACTATATCATTATTGTGGGGAGGGTTGTCTACTTGCCTCTGATAACTTCTTATCAAACATCTATGTGTATTATAGGACTTCAGAGGAGCACCACAAACTCCCATAATTGCCTTTTGTAGTTGCAATGAATATGATTCCACCTCAAGGTACCCTGATATCTCACTTATTTGGTTATCACTCATCAGTTTTTTTTTTGATAAGTAAGAAGTATATTAAAAGAGCCCAAGAAAGGCAGCAAGATATTACAAAGGCCTTAACGACTCCAAAAAATCCACAAAGGAAGAAACATTAACAGGGAAAGCCTCTTTGGACCCACAAAAATAAATAGCTCAAAAATGCATCTTTGAAGAAGGGAGCGGGGAGCTCCTCATTTTCAAAAACACGGTTGTTTCTTTCCCTCCAAATACACCACAACAAACAAATAGGGGCAAGCCTCCAAATTCTCTTGATCTCTGCAAAAGGGTTGTGCCTTGTCCAAGTCAAAAGAAGATCCCTGACTGAGCCAGACATAACCTAGGAGACGCCGAAGAGGGCAAAGACAATGTTCCAATAGCTTCAAGAAACAGGGCAGTGGATGAGAAGATGAGCCACCGATTCCTCTTCCTGCTGACAGAGATAGCACCTACTAGCCAAGAGGAATCCTCGCTTCTTCAGATTATCCGCAGTCAAGATGGCCTTCCAAGAGGCTTCCCAGGCAAAGAAGGAAGCCTTAGGGGGCGCTTTAGAGTGCCAAATAAGATTCCAAGGGAAAAGAGATCTTTCCAAAGCCACCAAGCTCTTATAAAAGGAGTTGACAGAAAAAGAATTTTTGTTTGGCAGCCACACCCTCTTATCCTCCCTCCCTTCCGTAGCATGGTAATGACATAAGTGGCCAAGGAAGGAGTCCACCTCCACTAACTCCCTAATCGTAGAAGTTTCTCCTAAAGCGAGTTATCACTCATCAGTTAAGAAATTGTTTACACTGACAGATTCATTTCTATGTATTATATGGGTACACTATATATAACCTCATGTTAAAAGTAAGTTGAAATATCTTCCAAATTTTTTTAAAATTATGTAGATAACTTTTAACCTATACTGATGTGGAAACTTTTATTGCATTTTCCTACAGAAGTTCAATATTACCCATAACCTCGTGTTAAAATAAGTTGAAATGTCTTCCAAATTTTTGTAAAATTATGTAGATAATTTTTAACCTATAATGACATGGAAACTTTTATTGCATTTTCCTACAGAATTTCAATAATTTCAATCATGAAAAAAATATTGAAGCTGAATCTTGCTTGGATGGATACGAAATATATAATGGTTTAGGAGACCTGACTAACTTGGCAGAGCTGGGTGATGGTGGATTTTACTTCTCCAACAGTCAAAAAGCTAGCTTTGCCCCAAATTCCATGCCTTGTGTTGATGATGTAGCCTTTTTGGAGCTGAATGATCTTGAACACACATTAAAATATCCTGCTCAAGCTAGTGGATCTGAAAGCTTTCTAACTGACAGCTTATTTGCATCCGACAATTGTGATGATGTAACCTTTCTGGAACTGAATGATCTTGACCACCCATTAACATATCCTGCTGAAGATAGTGGATCTGAAAGCATTGTAACTGACAACTCATTTGCATCTACAATTATGTGTTCCAAAACAGTTACCCAGATCTATCTTTGGTGCTGTTCATCATGTTTCTGGCTTGAGTCAGTCACAAGTGCCTCCAGAAGGATTTAATGTTCATGGGGACAATTTTGATGTGTTTCCAGAAGGTAAGCTGTCAAAGATTGTATTTTTCTGTGGTTTATTTTTCTTTAATATGTGTACGTTGAAGATGTTATTTTTCCTTTTTTTTTTTTTTTTGCACTCATTTGATGTTGTGAACAATCCAGGAGAATGACATCAGGGAAAGTGCAAATCCAGTATCTAATGCCTCTTCATTCAATCTTGATCATAGTTCTTGCAAGCAACCAGAAGAGGGAAGTACAATTGTTGTGCAAGACCAGAAAAGAGGTAGATCTCGCTTTTTTCGCTGACAATTCTGATGGTTGGAACCGCCATTCCTAATGTCCTTCGGGGACATCAAATAAAATTGGAATGAACCAGCCATTCGTAATATATTTTTTGTTGTTTCTTTCAAGTCTAAATAGCTGAACAATTATGAGAAACTGTCAATTTTGAGTGGATAATAAGGCATGGGGATCTACTGGTGTTTCATAACTATTGCGTCTAGTTTGGTTATGTATATTGGTAACCAGGTCCTACTGGCCAGTCAGTGTCTTGTAGGAAAGGATCTCTTTACCCCTTATTTTGGCTTCTTTACGGGTATGATCCCGTTATGGGTACTTTTGCAGTCTTTGTTGTTATAAGATATTTAAGACAATGATCCTCATTTCCTTTTGTCATTGTTTGTTATATCTGGAACCAGGTGAAAAGGAAAGAAAATCTTATTTGAGACTCCAACATTTGTTGGAGTCCATCCCTGCTCCGCCTGCATCAGCTGCTGGGCACTTTGCTCCTACCAGTGGGCTGAGAGATCCAAGAAGACTACTCTGTTCTCTCCTTATGGTGGCTCCTCCACATACATGTCAAGGCCGAGGTGACTCGTAGGGGTGATGGGTGCACTAAGGACGCTTTGTTATCTAAGTTGGGGGAGTCTCATATGTGTTATAGCGGGTGCAACCTGCCAAACTCAGATTGGGGCCAGAAATTGATTAATTGTGTTTGTGGCAGTGGTTTTACATTTGTGTTTTTCTTAGGGATGGTTTCAGCTTAATTTGATATGGGTCTTCATAGTTGCAGTGTTTACTAAACTTGGCAGGTACTCTTATTTCTTAAAAACATTTGCCAGCTCTGTCCTGTGCCAAAAACATTGGATTCATTTATGTGCTATGCAAATAAGATTTTATTTTGAATTAGACTTGCTATTTAAACCAATGGTTAATTAAATCTCCGTTGTTTGTTGATTGTAAGTTTACTTGCCTTGGGAAGCTCAGGGGCACTCAGTTGTTTAGTTGTATACTAATATGTCATCTTATTTATGACAAAATGATGAGGTTTAAGTCTCGTCCTCCTTCACAATGTAATGCATTTTGTGGCAGAATTCTGACTGCAAGAATGCTATCTCTCCTGGAAAATGAAGAGACCAATTCCCAGTTTGACGCCCTAATTGAGGACAGAATTGGCAAGGGAGGGAAACAGAAGTGCAGATTTGTTGGCAAACTTGGGCAACAGAACCATAGCCCCCTTGTGATAATAGAGAGACCACCTTCTGCGGTGCTGAGGTTTCTAAAGGCGGACCCGACGTCAATTGGCTTCGAGAAGGGCACTTAGGCTCTTGTTTTGTTGTTTTAGTCTTTCCTGTTTAAAGCAAAATAACAAAAAAAGTCTCTGTCTGTTTCAAACTCGTTCTTCTTCTGGTTATACTTTGGGCAGCTGTTTTTGTTTTATGTGTGATACGATAAATAAAAAATGAAAAGAGAAAGGAAAACAATGCTGGTGGTGATTTGGTCAGATCCTTCATTCTACTTCTATTATTATTATTATTGTTCTTTCCTTTTCTTGTTTTCCTAGTCTCATTTTATTTTACTTGTAAAATGGTTTTTGGAGACATAGGTAGTTCAGAATGTTGTTTGTTATTCACCTAGAGAAGTGAATTTCGGTTAGGATATGTTTTTTTTTTTTTTCTTTTTTTTATTGCTTTAAAATGATACAAATTTTAAAAATCCATATTTTTTTTTTTTTCAGATCGTTGTTATTTTTAAATGAACTTGAGTTTTAAAAAGCATAAAAATGTTTATGTTAGTAGTATTTTTTTTCTCTTAAAAAAAAAAAAATTTAAAGTAACCAAACAGGTTTAAAATCTAAAAGTTTACAAATCCACTTCTGATTAGTCCCCAGACAAGAACTAGAGCAATTGGTAGTATGAAATTCGCACTTTAAAGTTGGAATTGAAAAAATTATTTTAAAGTTCGTAGTACAAATATTCAACTTCCAAGAAGAGCAAGGAGTGAGAAAGAGGGGAGAGTTTCATCATTGACAAGAGCCTCTTCCTCTCTCTTTACTGCAACGCTCTATAATTTTCTAATAATTAATAATTTTAGGACAATTAAGTTTCTTAACAAATTTTCTTCCTAAGGCATGTTTGTATTTTTTTTCAAAGGTGTTCAACTTCGATATTGGATCAGACTACTCATAGTATTCGATAAGTGACAAACAACCCCCTATTTAAGTAACGTCGTGTCAGTTAAGACAGAATTTTTGAACTACTTTTTGAAATAAAGTATTATTACTGTTTTTTTTTTTAATATTTAATTTTGTATTTATCTAATATGTTGTTGATGTTAGACTGACCTATACTTAGTGCCACTAATTCCATGACCATACCAAAGAATTGAAATGAAAGATTTTCGTAAGAATCTTTTTAACCGTGTGGCATGAATCAAAATCTTGTTAAAACTCAAAAGTTTATATCCCATTTGCGAGAAAAAGTAAGAAAATCTACAATTTCTTACTTTTTTTTAATGCCATTGCCACTAAGATCTCTTATTTTAATAAATAAAAAATTCAATAATGTTGGATGCTTATAATAATTTTATTTTATTTTTTACATTGGGTGTTTCAAATTTTTAACTTAGACTAATCCTACCCAACGGTATAATAATTTACTCTTGCATATGACAATCTCATGAGAAATTGATTTGGAAACAATGAATTTGTAGACGATGGTGAGTTGTGGATTTTTTTTTTTTATTGAAAAAATTACAAATAACCCCGATGTGGTTAAGTCTCTTTTCACATAATCTCCTTCGAGTGAAAAAAATGGATACTTACCTTCGTAAAATTTAGACTAAAGTGAAACTATTATCTTTTTCATCCAAATAAACTATGCATGGCTTTGAGCACTAAATGTGTGATGTTGTATTGTAATTAAATTCTTTTCAGACTGATATACCCAAACTTAACTCACAATGTAAGAGTGACACGTGACAATCGTACTCGAAGAGATACCTACCAGACTTCATCACTCAGCACTGAAGTGCGCACACAAAGAATCAGTTACTCAGAAGATATGTAGAAGTCGACTGAGTAAAAAAGAATCAAATCGAATCGCTACTTTCTTGGGAAGATCTCAACAAAATGATATTCATCATCTATGAAAAGGAAAAGACCTCAACGAAAAGAGGTACACTTTTTCTCAAAAACTTGATGCTAATCTTTGGTAGTTCCTCATTCAAGCTACTAACTTGAACGTCAAAAGATTTTTCACTAGACCTCCCTCGGTGATCTTTTAATCCCTTTTTTATAGATACTTTGGTCAAAAGACTTTTGGTCATCAACAATCGATGACAAAAACAACATTATCAGTTTGGCGCCATCTGTAAGAACTCGACAAAGTTCTCTATTAAAAAAACAAACATGGCTTAAAATTTGCAACCAAGGCAACCAGTTCCAATCTTGGCACTAGCCCCCGTGCAAAAAAGTACCGATGTGCGTCAACCCGTCAGAACACATTTGATCGGAGGATAAACACCATAGCACGGCAGATTGAAACTCTGAGCCAGACTGTGGCAAATTTGGTTCAGGGTCAGCAGCTCTCATCACGAAAATTTAACAACTGCCGCAGCCTGTTCAAAACTAATAGCTGCCGTAGCTAGTTCAGAACCAACAACTGTCGTAGCTCGTTCAAAACCAACAACCTCCGCAGCCCGTTCAAAACCAACTGAACCAGAATCCAATTTAGAACCAACGACCCCCGTAACTAGTTCAAAACCATCAGCAACCACAGCTAGTTTAGGACTAGCAACCACCTCAGCAACTGAACCAACAAGAAAATTTGGAGCAACTAAATGTTGGGGTGATACCACAACAATCCAGAAGTCACTATCCTTCGCGTCATAGCCGAGATGAGGAATTAGAATCAAGAAATCCTGCTAGGTCTGGAGTCGTTTAACACGCAGTCGAACAACTCTACAATTTGTTCGGCATGCGAGATACTCCATTCACTTCGGCTATAATGGTAGAGGCATCGCCAAAGAAGTACGTCCTTCCAAAAATTGAATTGTTTGATGGCAACACCGACCCTATGGACCATCTCTCTCATTTCCAGCATACTATGGCTCTTCAAAGAGGTACAGACGCACTGATGTGCAGGTCATTTGTCATAAGCTTTAAAGGAGCAGCGTTGGAGTGGTTTCACCATTTACCTCTGAACTCGATTTCGTACTTCACAAATCTGAGTAGTAAGCTCTTAAGCCAGTTTATCACTAGTAGGAGGTTCAGAAGAGGTCTCGAGTTTTTGTTAACAATCAAACAAAACAAGGGCGAGTCTCTAAGGGACTTTATTGAGAGATTTAGCAGAGAGCTTACCTTGGTGGAAGGATGTGTATAGCAATTTTAGTCACGGCTCTAACCTACAACCTCTCTCCTAAAAGGTTAAGCGATTCTCTCATCAAGAGCCCTCCAACCAACGTTCTTGAACTATTGCTAAAAGCTCAGAAGTACATTACCTTGGAAAATGTGAGGTCCTCTTCGAAAGAAACTAAAAAGTTGGCTAAGAAAGAGGAACAACCCCCCATAAGGTCAACCAGAGATGAGAAAAAAAGAGCTTGGAGCCCGAAGAGGCATGAATGAAAGGATTTGTTAAGCTTCTCAAAAAAGGGTAACCCCTACACACCTCGGTGGCATATTTTTTATTAGATACAATCACGAAAGGAACTCTGGTGGTCAGAGAGGATGAGGGGATGCCCTAAGAAGAGGAATCAAAGCAAGTATTGTGACTTCCATAGGGATCATGGTCATATCATGGATGAATGTCGAATTCTGAAACAAGAAATTAAAGGTCTAATTCGTAAAGGGAAATTATGGGAGTTCAGCCAAAATGCATAAAGAATAAACAGCTGGCCACATAAGGGCAATGAGGACCAGTAAAGAGCTCCTTATAGATAGCAAGGTCCCAGACCTAAAGGACCAAATGATAAGGGTGGAGCAGAACCCCAACACCACGTTATCTATATCCTTTATGAAGATAGTTAGAGGATTGGAATGTCAAATAGGGCTTAGAAGAGATATGCCCGTAAGGCCAAGCAAGAATCAGGGATCCTTGATATCAACATGTTTGAGAAGAAGCATAAATCAACCTCCACACTCCAGTTCTCAGATTTGGATCTGGTAGTGGAACACCTCCCTCACAATGACTCTTTTGTCACATCCCTTCAAATCTCAAACTTCTATATCAAGAGAGTACTCATTGATATTAGGAGTTCATCGAATGTACTTTTCACTCATCCTTTTCAAAAAATGAATATAGATCCAAAGTAACTTCAACCTACTACAACAGTAATGGCGGGTTTTAATGGTGATATTTGCTCTCCACTCGGGACCATCAAACTTTCCATCATCGTTGGAGAGGCCTAAGATCAAAGGACCATTTTAACATATCTCACGGTTATTGACATTGTTTCAATATAATTTGATCATCGGGAGACCTTGGATCCACAGTTTCAATGCTGTAACATCCATTATGCATCAGTGCTTGAAATTTATTCTAGGGTAAGGTGGTAACTATTAAAGGCTACTAACCTACGTCCAGAGAATGTTAAGCAGCAACTCTAAAGCCAAATGCGAAGAAATAGCAACTACAAAAGTTTGCTAGCTCCTCTAGAACTCCAATCACAGAATTGGATGAACCATGTCCAGAAGAGTTAGAGGAGCCACTCAGCCCAAGAAGGACAATTAGTTCATTCCAACCTAAGGAAGAAGTTTGAAAAATCTAGATTGACCACCAAGACTCTAGTCGAGTTGTCCAGATAGGTTCAACTCTGAACCTAGAAGAAGAAAAAAAGATAACAACCTTCCTAAAGGACAACATCTCAGCCTTTGCCTGGAGTACGAAAGTTATGGATGGTATTGATCCCAATTTCATTAGCCATAAACTTATGGCTAATCCATGTTACTCCCTAGTGCGTCAGAAGAGAAGGACATTTGCATACAACAACATAAAATAATCAACGAAAAAGTTGAGTGACTTCTGGGGGCTAAGATGATCAGGGAAGTCTACTACCCAGATTGGCTAGCCAATACAATTTTTGCCAAAAAAAGGGAAAACAAAGGGTTTACGTTAACTATACTGACCTCAACAAAGCATGCCCCAAGGACAGCTTCCCGGTCCCCAGAATAGACTAACTAGTAGAGTAACCGCATGGCATCAGCTCTTAAGTTTTATGGATGCGTACTCGAGGTATAACCAAGTGCAAATGTACCCCCCAAACTAAGAGAAGACTACCTTCATGTCTGAAAGAGTAATCTACTACTATAAGGTGATGCCTTTTGGGTTGAAGAATACATGAGCAACCTATCAAAAGCTAGTCAACAAAATGTTCCAGCCCTAAATTGGTAATATTATGGAAGTTTACATTGATGATATGCTTATAAAAAGCACGAATCAAAACGATAATATCCAACATCTAGCTCAAACATTCAAGATTTTGAGCAAACATGGCATGAAATTAAATCCCACCAAATGCACATTTGGCGTAACAGAGGGGAAGTTCCTAGGGTACCTAGTCTCTCAATGCAAGATAGAAACTAACCCATATTAGATTAAAGCCTTGCAAGAGATGAGCTCTCCTAGGACCAAGAGGGAGGTCCAGAGCTTAAATGGAATAATAACTACTCTGAATTGTTTCATCTCTAAATCAACCGATCGATGCTTGCCATTCTTCAAAGCACTCAAGGGAGACAAGTCCCTTGAATGGACCCTGAACTGCAAGCATGCTTTCCAACAACTTAAAGATTACCTCGGGTCCCCAAAACTCCTAGCAAAGGCAATCGTGGGTGAGAAATTATATCTTTATCTTGCGGTCTCTGATCATGTAGTCAACTCTGTTTTGTTGAGGGAACAAGACGGAATCCAAAGGCCAATTTCTTACTTCAATAAGGCATTCGTGGGAGCTAAGTCTAGATATCTGGATATAGAAAAGTTGGCCTACGCGTTAATTATCTCAGCCCAAAAGCTTAGACCTTACTTGCAAGCACACACTATAGTTGTGCCTACTATGTATCCACTTCGAAATGTACACTACAAACCAGAACTCTCTAGCCATTTGATGAAATGGTCTATTGAACTAGGGGAGTTTGATATTCAATATAAGCCTAAAATTGTTATTAAAGCACAGGCTATGGCTGATTTCTTGGTGGAATTTTCCAGAACACCACAATAAGAAAGCTACCAACCCCTATCTCAGATCTGGACCCTCCAAGTAGATGGGTCTTCCACTGACAACGGTGCCATGATTGGGATAGTCCTACAGAGCCCAGAATGGGATATACTCGAAAGAGTCGTGTCTTTGAGTTTCTATGCGTATAACAACGAGTATGAATATGAAGCTCTAATAATTAGAATCAAGGTAGCCCAAGAATGTGGGATTCAAGATCTGAAAGCTTACTTTGATTCACAACTCGTGGTTAAGCAAATTTCTAGAGAGTTTACCATAAAAGACCATAGAATAGGACAATACATCAAGATTGTTAGGTCATTGGGTAAAACCTTCAATATCTTCTCTCTTGATAAAATAGACCGAGCTAAAAATTCAAAGGAAGACATCTTAACAAATATAGCAGCCTCTCTTAGCTCAAAAGTCATAGTGAGGCCTCTCAGCTTGGAATCATAGGTTGACATCAGAGTTTTATTCCAAGAGGTTCCAAGCACAACCTAGAATGAGCAAATCCTGAAAATCCATGAAGAAGATAACTGGATGACTCCTATCATCCGATACTTAAAGGAGAGGGTCCTACTCGAAAGAAGAGATCAGTCCAGACAAATACGAATCAGATCAGCTTGATACCTAATTATCAACAACAACCTCTATCGAAGGTCATTCACTTTACCTTTGCTTCTATACCTTACTCCAGAGGAAGCTCACTATGTGCTAAAGGAAATATATGAACGGATATATAGAAATCACAATGCGGCAAGGAGCATGTCCCACTGAGCTCTTCTGTAGGGGTATTATTATCTGACTATGCATAAGAATGCTAAGGATCATGTGAAAAAATGTGACAAATGTCAAAGGTTTGCACCCTACCAACATCAGCCTCAGCAAAAAAAAAAAATCCCGATTATAAGTCGCTAGCCATTTGTTCAATAGGGAATGGATATTATTAGACCATTCCCAAGGGCACCTCAGAATAAAAGATTTCTCTTAGTGGCTATAGACTCCTTTACCAAACAGGTAGAGGCTCGACCCTTAGCTAGAATAATAGAATTCGAGGTGAGAAATTTCACCTAGAAGGAAATAGTATATAGGTTCGGGATACCTAGGGTACTAATCTCAGATAATGGGGCTCAATTCCAATGAAGGATCATTAAAAGATTTTGCACTGACCTCAACATACTCCAGCACACCCTCAAGCCAATGGGCAAACAAAGGTTACCAACAAGTCGTCTTGGAGGTCTTCAAGAAAAGACTAGAAGAAGCAAAGACAAAATAGGTCGAAGAGTTACCTGGGGTTCTTTGGGCTAACCAGGCCACTAGAAGAACTCCCACTGAGAAAACACATTATCTTTGACATTTGGAATTGAGGTCGTCATACCTGTAGAAATTAGCCTACCCTCCCTCAGAACTAATATACACTATTCAGATCAAAATGACAACTTACTTTCAAAAAAATTGGATTTTTTGGAAGAAAAGAGGGAACAGGCCCAAATGAGGATGGCTTTTTACAAACAAATAGTGTCAAAGTATTTCAATAAAGCAACAAAGGTAGTCAGTTTTCAGGTCAGGGATCTCGTCCTCAGAAAGTTTGTTCCAAATACTAAGGAACCTGGTTTAGGAAAGTTGTCTCCCAACTGGAAGGGTCCCTACCAGGTGGTAAAATCCTATAGGCCGACCACTTATTGGTTGAAAGAACTCAATGGAAAGCAAGTTTCGATGCCTTGGATTATAGAGCACTTGAAAAAGTATTATCAATAAACTATTGTTAGCTTTAAATTCCACGAAGCTTATGAGCTTGGGATGTTACATTTCTAAATAAAACTATTGTTAGCTTTAAATTCCATGAACTCTATGAGCTTGGGATGTTACAGCTCTGAATAAACTATTGTTGGCTTTAAATTTCATGAAGCTTATGAGTTTGGGATGTTACAACTCTGACTAAAACTATCGTTAGCTTTAAATTTCACAAAGCCAATGAGTTAGGAATGTTACAGCTTTGAATAAGTTAGTGTTAGCTTTAAATTCCATGAAACTTATGAGCTCGGGATGTTACAGCTCTAAGTAAATTACTGTTAGCTTTAAATTCCACAAAGCTTATGGGCTCTGGATATTACAGCTCTAAGTGAATCTTTTTTAACTTTAAATTCCACGAAGCCTATGAGTTCAGGATGTTATAGCTTTGGATATGTTAAAATGTTTGCTTTAAGCTTTGCTAAGCGTTTGAGTTCAGGAAGTGACAGATTTGAATAAAAGCTAATGTTAGCTCTAAAATTCAACAAAGCTTTGTTCGAGCTTAGGAGGTTATAGTTCTGGATATGTTAAAATTTCAGATATTACCAAGTAATGATATAAAAATGATTGAAAAAGGTGGTAAATGTCCCACAATTTCTTAGTAAAACATAGATTTGAGTAAGGAAAATTAAGAATGCACAAATATATATTAAAAACAAACATATGGGGTCGCTACAAAAAAGACTATTACAAAACAAAGATAACATGACTAAGGATCAGTGGAGCAACTAGATATTCAAAACCTTCATCATCTTCAAAATCCCCGCTCTCGGCATAAAAAACCTCTATATGGTCTAGTACTTCCGTATCAATCTCTAGGTAAGCTTTGCCCATATTTTTATACAAAGATTGTAACCATAAGAGGCAAGCTTTCTCTTAAGCTTTAAGATATTGTCCTTTTGTTCTTCAACTGTAGCAACCTTGGCAGCGTCTATCTCATAACGATGCCTTGTTTCAGCCTCAGAAGTTGCGGTCTCAACAATGGACAATTCCGACCTGAGTTCTAAAATCTATCTCTTCAGGTTTGCAATCTCATTATCCAAAGAGGATATTTCTGAATCTTAGGCTGACACGATGTTGGAAGATTCAACCAGCTACTCTCTAAGTTCATCAGTCAAAGATTGGGAGGTTCCGAGTTCTATCTCGGCTTCTTCAAGTCTCTTTTTCAGCTCATCAATTTTATTAGCTGCCTCAGTAAAGCTCATAAGTTTGAGTAGAAGTTGAGCTTCCAAGTCATGAGACTCATACCTGATCTCGTCCAAAGTAGCCATGATGTGCAGTGCTTACAAAATAAAAGTTGTTAAATAGAACAAATACGAAGGATGAAAAAAATTCACAAAAAAAAGTGTTGCCCTCACCCTGCACAAAGAAATAAACCCGCTATGGACAGTTTGGGAAACGCTCACTTGAGCCAACTCTCCTAGGATCTTATCCTAACTTAGATCCCATGCTATCCTCAAAGCATCCTTAATGGAGGGCAGTAGGGGTCATTCTCCCTAAAACTCGAGCAGAAGCCTCCCTTCTTTGCTTTAGAGTCACCATCTATTTTCCTTTGCTTCTTGACAAAATGGTAGAGGTCCCAGCCACATTGGTACCTTTGGCAATTGAGGAGTTCGGCAGTTCGACTTGAGAGGGTAAAACCTCAAGGCTATGAATATTCTCTTTTATCATGATCCTTTCCGAAGAAGAACCATCTCTAATGGTCACTCTCTTGGCCAAAATTGCAACAGTTGGCTCAGGTCGAAAACTCGAAAGAACTTGTTTCCTGAGATCCATGTCTAGAGCTTGAATTATCCCCGCTTTAACTATGTTCTCTATGCTCAGAACTATATGATGGTGTTGTGATGTCGACTTCAGAACTTTCTGAAACCTTTTCGGCTGATCGTCAGTTGGCTTGGTATAAGCCTTTATATTCCAAGTTGAAAAGGAAAAAAATGTGAGAACATGAGAAAAGGTAAGTTAAAGGATATATATATCTTACCAGTCCTGCCCGGGATCTGAGGTATCACCCTAGAGTCTAGTTCGGTATGTTTAGCATCCTTTAGAGCTCCTTTTACAAAAAAGTACCACTTTTTTCAAGTTTTATTAGAAGTGGGTACCGAGGTAAGAGGTTTGAACCAAAATAGGAAGGAAATGTAGTATAGTCCTTTAGAGCTCTTTTGAAGGTCTATATTGCACCTAAAAAGGTCAAGGTTAGGTTCTACTTTATTTTTTAGAGATAATACTGAAAAAGCCATTAGTTGCCTCCACCCATTAATGTTTAGGTCGGTAGTGCAAATGCCAAAAAAATAAAAGAATCGTATGAGAAAGGGGTGGAAAGGTAATCGAAAGCCAAATTAAAACCACTCTTTATATACACATATCTCCCTAGGTCTTGGGGTGTGTTGGAGTTCAAAGGGCTTAAGAACCCTACGGGCCACAGTCTCAAGGATGTTGTAGGTAACCTTCAAAATGTCTAAACTCTCCGGAGTAAAATGACTGATTTCAAGGTCCCTAAGGGCATCTTCAACCTCGACGTTACCAATTTCATTAGAATTAGACTCATCAGATTCTCTATTTTTCTCAAATTCAGGCGGCTTAGATACGCTAACCTCAAGGTTCTCCTCTTCTTGAGCATAAATGATAATAAAAGAGAAGAAAAAAGAGAGAAAGGATCAGGAAAGAACTTTAACCTAATCAGGGTGCACCAGACCATTGAAGGAAACTGTCGTTGGAAGAATAGGAACTTGATCGGAAAGCTTGAGCAAAGATCTTGATAGTAGGAAGCTCTTTTTATTGATTGAAATGGTGCTTATATAAGAGGTAGAATTATTTATAAAGTGTAATACGTACTTGGGGATTCTGAAACGACGGTGGGCAATAAATGATTGAATATTTTATGAAGCGATGGGACAATTGGCTCCATGAAAACGAACCAATGGACTAGAGGCAACGGAGCATTAAGCTCGGATCTCAAAACTTTGGCCCCAAATCATAAGATCTGAGGCTTGAGGGGGGAGTAACTGATATACCCAAACTTAACTCACAATGTGAGAGTGACACGTGGCCACCGTACTCGAAGAGATACCTACCAGACTTCATCACTCATCACTAAAGTGCATGTGCAGAGAATCAGTTACTCAGAAGATTTGCAGGAATTGATTGAGTAAAAAAGAATCAAATCGAATCCTTACTTTCTTGAGAAGATCTCAACAAAAGATATTCATCATCTATAAAAAAGAAAAGACTTCAACGAAAAGAGGTACACTTTTTCCCAAAAACTTTAAGCTAATCTTTGGTAGTTCCTCGTTCAAGCTACTAACTTGAGCGTCCTAGGATTTTTCATCAGACCTCCCCCAGTGATCTTCTAATCCCTTCTTTGCGGATACTTTGGTCAAAGGAATTTTGGTCATCAACAATCGATGATAGAAAATGACATCGTCATAGATATAATCTTCCCATTCTACTTTTATAAGAGTTAGGGTTTGGGAAAAATCAAAACTTGTCTTTATCTCTGATGGTGCAATCGCCAACTTGGATGGTCACTTTAGTGGTCTATGGCATGATCAACGCATCATGGCAAATACCCACTTTATCGTACTATCTCATCAACTCTTCCATGTCCAATTCTGGCCTGCCTCTCCGTCCCCGATTGTCGAAACATTCAAGATTTTGAATGGACATTTGGAGGTAATGAATGTCGGTTCTCCACTACTCAAAAGCATGCCCCGGTTTGCAAATTCTTGCAGATTAAATGCTCTAGTAACACCAACCAAGAGTGTTTGTGCAGATAGTTTCTTCCGGTCGTGCAAGAAGCTTTGGATTTTTGAGAAGTTTGTTATGAATATTTTCCTCTGTTCTTGAACCATGGATTGATATCCATTAGAGATGGTTAACATAACTTCTCTAAGATTTTCTTTTCCACTGTAGTATTGACAACCAATAGGGTAGAACAGAGTGCCTGTGTAAATGCTTTAACACGGTTTTATTGAATCGTTCTTTATGAATGGAAATGAGAGTTTTTCCATAATTATTTCCAGAGGTATGTTTCGTGTATATATTATAGTTATTTTTGTTTTACAAAATTTAATTGTTTTCCAATAAAAGAGAAGTATAGGTTGAATGAAACTCTAATAATAGAGTTTACATAAATTTGTTTATCTAAATAGTAATAATAAAATATTAGAGTAAAATATGAATAAAACTCTATTAATAGAATTAAGCTTTTTGTGAAGCTTTTTTGTAGAGTTAAATTTTTAGTAGCATTAGATTTTTAATTTGACTTTTTTCACTCTAGAGAGGTTACGTGAAAATGCGCTTAATCACAAGGTGGGATTATGTGTAATTTTCCCTTTTTTATTTTATAATTCTAGTGGATTGATCTTTTAATTGAATTATAATTTTTTTAAAATGATTCTTAAGTTGATTTGGTTTGTAAATCTTAGAATTTTTATAAAATTTGAATTATTTTTATGGAAGTAAATTTTTTTACCTCTTCAAATTAACAAAAAATTACATCATTCATGAATAATTTAATTCATTTAAGTATTTTAATCTATTAGACCATCTCAAATGGTTACTCAAATTTCATAAAAAATTTGACTAAAATCTTCATTTGATAAGAAGCTCTCTAATGGTCACATGTAATTTTATTCAAATCTTTCAAAACAATTCTCATATTTTCTCAGAAGTTTTGCGATTTGAGTTTAAATTTGAATAAAAATAGATTTGAATAAATTATTAGAGAATTATTTTTAATGATTTTACTCAAATTTAAATTTGAGTAACAATTAGAGACGGTCTTAGTAATTAGTAACTTCTAATTATGGAAAGTAACAGAAATTCAAAAATAGAAAGTCTTACTCTTAATTTTAATTTTAATCTCGGCCATCATCAAATGTTCTAAATTTTTACTATTTTACTGAAGTTGGAAACTTGAACTACATTTTATGACATAAATCTATTACTCAATTATTTAACTATCTTACATATATGTCATATGCCAAATAAGTCCCTATAACTTTTTAAAATTAGTGACATTATATTCCCACGTGAAAAAACATTATCCCTAATTTTAAGGGTTTATGTATACATTATTTTACTTTTGGCTATTTTTGTAACCGATCCCTAAATTTTTGGCTTTATTTTTTTTTCAATGTAAGGTGTATTCATACAATCAATCTCATTACATTCTCATTAAATTACAAGTCAAAGAAGTCACTTAATTCTGATGTTGGAAAACTCAACAACTCAAATCCAACAAGTATTACAAGCCCAACAACTACAATAAGTTCAGTCCAAAGCTGAAAATAATAAATCAATTACACATTTCTCTTGATAGGAGAGAGTGAGAATAGAACTCATGACGTTTCCTTGATTTGATTAGGTAGAAACCGATGGAAAGAAAAAAAATTTAATTTTTAAAGAGTTTGGTTAACAGGAAAGAAAAAAAATGAAAGAATTGGATGCACTGGTTGTATAATCTTTTTAGAAATGATGACGACTTTTTTCTTGCAAATATCATAAAAAAAAATTATTTATTTTTTCTCAAGTGGTTATAACTTACATATGATTTGGATTCTTATTTTATCCACTTATTCATTTATTATACATGTAGTTGTAACTTTCTAAAATTTATGTTATTAATTGATTTGGACTTGAATAAAAGTACAATGCATTTTAATTCTTTTGAAGAGTTTGTATTTAGTCCAACATCTTCTATCTCTCCCACTCCTTCTCCCTCTCTCTCTCTCCCTCCTTTTTCCCCCTTTTTCGTCTCTCCTTATCCAAAACTCTCATAATCCATAATGTTCCTTTGGCATTATATTATATTTCTACTTTCTTATTCAATTAAAAATACATACATTTGAGTGCAATTGGGGAATTTTATTGGCCAATTATTTGACCACTTTGATTAGAAAATATAAAATTTCTCTGTCCTATGCAAATTTAAAAATATATGGATAGGAGTAGTTTAAAAAAATAAAAAAAAATTCTTTTCACTTTGATGCTTTTCAAACAACAAAATAAATTTTTCTTACAATTTTGTTAATAATTTTTTATCCACAACAAATTGATATAGGAAAAATCATTTTCCTTTACCTTTCATTTTATTCTCTTTATTTTATGCTACTCTAACTTTCTAGTATTTTTTTCTTCTTAATCAAATGGAGGAATAGGAAATGAAAGTAGTAGAAAGTTAAGTGAAAGAAAAGAAAGTGAAAAAAATATTTTTTCCTATATCCATTCGATTATAGAGGAAAAATTAAGAAAGTTAAAAGGAAAAAAATGATTTTGTTGTTTGAAAAGCATCAAGTGAAAAAAAATTTCTTTATTTATCTAAGGTGTCCATATCTATACTACTTGTTACAAAATCATGATCAAACCAACCACGTTTTTACCAAATGAGTCTAATTTCTTCTTCTTCTTCTTCTTTCTTTTTTTTTTTTTTTAAATATTTTTACAACGTCATGTTCTTCTGATATTGATATATTCTTTTATTTATATTTCTTAAAGTTGTTTACGTGAACATGAATTCTTATGATTGTTGTTAAACAAGGAAGAGAATATGAATATATATTAAATATATGGTTCGTGTGTGTATTATAATCTTAGAAGGGGTCTTATATAAGAGAGATAGAGAGCTATACAATGTAAGAACAGAGAAGGAAAGAGTTATGCAAGGCAAAAATAGAGAAGGAAAGAAGAATATGCTAAGATTATACTACAAGGTAGTAACCCTAATTATACAATAAGTACATGATCTATAAGAGTATACAGTTATCATCCCCCCTCAAACTCAAGGTGGTAGAACAGAAACCAACTTGAGTTTGGAAATTAAATCTTTAAGGCGTCTAAGAGGAAGAGCCTTGGTGAAAATATCAGCAAATTGATCAGCAGAGGAAATAGGAAAGAGATGAACAATGCCACACAGAATGTGTTGTCGGATAAAATGACAATCAATCTCAATATGCTTTGTACTCTCATAGAAGACATCATTGGAAGCAATTTGGATAACACTCTGATTGTCACAATGAAGAGTGGTAGTAGAGGTGTGAGTCACACCCATGTCCTCAAGTAGCCAGTGAAGCCAAATGAGCTCTTAAGTGGCATCTGCTAGGGCACAATATTCTGCTTCAATGTTGGATCTGGCAGTGATAGTCTATTTCTTGCTATGTTAAGAAATGAGAGAAGTTCCAAGGAAGAAACAAAAACTAGTGGTAAAACGGCGATCAGTGGGGTCACCTGCCCAATCAGCATCAGAGTAAGCATGTAAGTCAAGGGATGAGTGAGCAGAAAAGTAAAGGCCATGGAATATTATCCCATTGACGCAGCAAAGAATACGAAGAATAGCTGTATAGTAAGTGGAGCAAGGGGCAGACAAGAACTTACTCATAATGTGAACAACATGAGCAATGTCAGGTCGAGTAACAGTAAGGTAGACAAGACTCCCAAACAGTTGGCGATATAAAGTGGCATCATGTAGCAAGGTGCCATCTAACAGTGTGAGCTTAGCATGTAGCTCAAGAGGGGTAGTAGTAGTCTTGCTGTCAGTGAGGCCGGCACGAGCAAGAAAATTTGAAGTATATTTGGCATGAGAAATATAATGACCATCAGAATTGGAAGAAATCTTGAGACCTAGAAAATAACTGACAGGTCCAAGATCCTTTATTTCAAAATGCGGTCGAAGAAACTACTTTAGATCATTAATGCTAGAGACATCATCGCCAGTGATGTTTATGTCATCAATATAAAGAATCAGTAAAATGGTCCCATGAGCAGACTTGCGGATGAGGAGGAGAGTCGTGAGAACTTGAAGTGAAACCAAAGTCGCTAATAACTGAGCTAAACTTGGCAAACTAAGCACGAGGAGCTTGCTTAAAACCATAGAGAGCACGAAGAAGTTTACAAAATTTGTGAGGAGGATGGTTGTACCCAAGGGGGGTTTCATGAAGACTTCTTTTGTAAGATCGTCATTCAAAAAGGCATTTTTCACATCCATTTAAAATAAACCCGAGTTGTAGATAGCAGCGATTGCAAGTAAGTTGCAGACAGAGATGAGACGGGCAACAGGTGCAAAATTTTCTTTGTACTCAATTCCATATTCCTGTGTAAAGCCCTTGGCCATAAAACGGGCCTTATATCGGTCAATGGAACCGTCTGAGTGCGTTTTAATTATGTAAACCCACTTACAACTCATAGCATTTTTTGTTATGAGGTACGTCGACGATGTCCCAAGTATGGGTTTTCTCGAGTTCTTGCAATTCTTCTGTCATTACGTGCTGCCAAAGAGAGTTAGAACTGGCCTCACGATAAGCTTGAGGCACGTGAAGGGAAAGAATAGTAGAAAAACAATGATAGTCACGAAGATGAACATGTGGTTTTCTTACCCGTGTAGATCGTCGAGGTTGAGTACCAGTGATGTGGGCATCTAATAAGGAGACTGATGCAGGTGAACCGGTGTCAACAGCAGGATCAATAAGCAGAGTAGGTGTCTCAAAAGAACCAGTAAAAGGAGGCTCAGAAGGCTTATCAGGAAAGAGATCAATGAAGGAATCAGTAAAGAATGGGGGTGTTGGTGGAGTGGATAAGTGAAATGAAGAAATGGATGAGAACATTTTGTGTTCCCAAAAGACAACATGACGAAAAATGCGAAGTCTCTTGGAGGAGGGATCCCAACATTTGTACCCTTTATGTTCAATTCCATAACCCAAGAAACAACAGAGACGAGCTCGGGGTTTTAGCTTGGTGCGTTCATATGGTTGAAGGAGAACAAAACAGGCACAACCAAAAATGCGAAGGATGTTATAGTTAGGAGGGACACCATAAAGGCGCTCATATGGAGTTTGACTATTGATGACAGAAGAGGGAAGACGGTTAATGGTATAAATGGCAATAAGAGCAGCTTCAGCCCCAAAATCGCTCAAGACATGAGGCAGAAATAAGGAGTGCCCGAACAGTGTCCAAAATATACCTGTGTTTGCTTTCAGCACATCCATTTTGTTAAGAAGTTCCAAGGTAGAAACAATGAAGAAAAGTACCATTCTGACGAAGAGTGTGTAAAGACCCAAATTCTTTGTATTTCATGGCATTATCTGTTCGAAAAACTTTGATAGAACAAGAGAACTAAGTTTTGATCATGCAAGAAAAGTCAAAATAGATTTGAGGTAACTCGGAACGTGGTTTCATAATATATAACCAAGTAAAATGAAAAGAGTCATCAACAAAAATGACAAAATATATGGATTCTCCCATTGTGGAATAGGGAGGAGGCCCTCAAATATCTGAGTGAACTAAATCAAAAGGAGCAGAAGAAATAGAATCACTTTTATTAAATGACAAAGCATGTTATTTTGCAAGCTGACATGATAGACAATCAATATTCTCAAGTTTAACTGATCCTAACAACCCACTCGAAATTAAAGTTTATAGACAACCAGACGAAATATAACCCAAACGTGAGTGCCAAAGTGTTGTAGGAGAAACAGTGGCAACAGAAGCTACAGAAGAAAGTAGAGAAGTGAGTTGAGACGGAATGCGGAGATGGATAAGCTCAAATAAGTGGCCAACCTTACGGCCTATCCAAATGATCTTCCCTTTCTGCAGATCTTGCATACAACAACCAGAGAGAGAGAAAAAAACATCTAGTCCAAGATCACATAATTGACCAATAGATATGAGATTGAGAGCGTGGTTAGGTATGAGATAAGTGTTAGAAAGGAATGTCTAAGAGGTAGAAATTGCTCCAATATGACTGATAGACATATACGAGCCATCTGTAATGTGGATTGCTGGAATATGGGATCCAGAAGTTTTAAAAGCAAAAATACTAGAATTTGAGGTCATATGATTGCTACATGCAAAATCAAAGTCCCAAGAAGACTTACCAGAAGTGGCAGATATAACGGTCGATGGTGGTGGAGCAAGAACTTGTTTGAGAATTGCTTCAAGGTCAGCAACATAGAAGGATAAAAAGGAAAGATCGAGTATAGGAGATCCTTCAACAGTAGCAGCAATAGAAAATGATGCATACTTTAGTTTGGATAGGTTTCCAGTTCTACCCTTTGACCAGTTAGTGCGTGGCTAACGATTGGGGTTTTTGGGGCAGTCCTCCTGATAGTGGCCAGATCCTAGTTTCTAACAAAACCTGCATACCTGTGTAGAATAGTCGAGAAAATGGCCAGAGAGACGACAATACTTGCAAAATTTTTGAGTATGCCTTAGGTTGAGAAAACCTAAAGGCGGCAAGTGTTATGTCTACAAGAGAAGGCCTGAGATGACCAAGGCGAGTTTCTTCAGAGAGAAGTTCAGAGATGGCTTGATCTAGTATAAGAAGAGGGTTCTAGTGAAGTAAAGATGCTCGAATAGGCTCAAAGTGAGTATTGAGAGCCATAAGAAAATGAATCAAGCATTGTTGATTATGGTAGGTAGCAAATTTCTCGGCATCGACAGTGCAGCTCCATATGGGTTCTAAAGGTGTCAATTGATCCCAAAGTGTGTACATCTGGGACAAAAAAGCATTAATAGACTACCCAGATTCTTGTCATGTACGCTGAAGAGTAATGAGGAGCTGATACTAGTGGGCAAGGTCAGTAGTAGTGTAACGAGCTACTAAGAAATCTTAAACTGATTTTACAGTGGCAAAATGTCCAAACTAAAGACTGATAGAAGCGACAGTTGTGTTGCAAAACCACATGATGATATGGTGATTTTTGTTATCCCAGTCTTCAAGTTTGTCTAGAAATTTTTTATCGCCATAGTTTGCGTCCTAGAAGAGATCTAGACATACCTTGAGCCCAAGGAATGTAATTTAAACCATCGAGAGTGATGGTGATTGGCTAAGAGGCATCTGGGCATTCCATAGGGGTAGAATTTGATAAAAACCTTGCAGTAGAAGACTATAGAGACCAAATTGATCAAAATAGAGTCAAAAAATGAACTCAAAAGGGCCAAATTGACTAGGAACCAATCTGAACCGACGTTGAACTAGTTTAAAAAATGGTTGAACCGGTCAATGGAAGAAACTGGTGAATGAACCGGTGCAGGCGTGAAACCGACAGTAAACCCTAAACCCTAGGGCAAGCGTGGCATTGACGTGGAGAAGAGTCTGATGTGGGTCCATGTGGCAGTGCTGACATGGCATATGCAAGAGCAGGGCTGACATGGCGATGGCATGGAAGTGTTAACGTGACAGTGCTGATGTGGCATGTGTGGGACAAGAGATGATGTGGCACTAGCACGTCAAATGATGTGGCAGTGTTGTCATGTCTGGTGACGAGGCTATCGATGGGCCCAATAGATGATGTGTCAGATGATTTTGCATTGATGTGGTTTGATAATGTGGCTCTAGGATACACGTGGCATAACTGAGAGATGAGGCGCATGCGTAAGGGCACGTGAGGTGCTCGTGGCACGTGTTCTCGGCCCTTAAATACGCGTACGTAGGCAGTGGCACATGGAAAAGTGGCAGAGCTTTTTGTGAGGACGCGTAAAGGTGCGTCTAGGAGTATTTAGGGCTGCAATTTGAAGAGTTGGGTAGCTTGTCCTTTGAAGATAATTTCAAGGGTAGGTTTGGGTTGTTTTGTGGTAATAAAGTTGCGGACAAAAGCTTTTTTTGTTGATTGGTGTGATGGAAGAAAAGAGTAGTGGTGGTGGATTGATAGCAACAGTTGGAGAAGGCCACTGATCAATGTGATTCTGAAACCATATTGAAGAGGAAGAGAATATGAAATATATATTGAATATATGTTTTGTGTGTGCATTACAATCCTGGAAGGGTTCTTATATAGGAGAGCTAAAGAGCGAAAGAGCTATACAAAGTAAGAACAGAGAAGGAAAGAGTTATACAAGGTAAAAACAGAAAAGGAAAAAAAAATGCTAAGATTATACTACAAGATAATAACCCTAATTATATACTGAATATATGATCTATAATAATGTACAGCTAACAATTGTTTTATTGGATAGTAAAAGTGTAAAAGATATCAAACTCATTAGAGAGTTACATATATGAATCATAGAAGTCTTTTTTTTTCTTTTTTCTTTTTTGTATAAAAGCAAGAATCTTAAAAGTCTTCTAATACTTGAAAAACTAAAATTTTAAACTAAGATAACTCTATAAAAATTTGAAGTTTCCTACTTACAACTTAAACACATAAGAATTAATTCCTTTAAAAAATAATTTGAAAAATATAATAATAGATAGTTAATATACATGTATATAGATCTATTTGTAAGTGTGTGTAAACATATATATATATATATATATAGATAAAAGTGAGGATTGTTTGTCATGATAAAATGATAATTTTACACTTCAAGCATTAATTTATTGTTATTTTTTCCATTTACTCTCTTTTTATGTTTAATTTTTAATTTTGCCCCATCATTCCTAATTTACGATTTCACCTTTCATTTATTAATCTACTTTTATTTACAGGATTATCGGTTGGTTGTCTTTTTTGATTGATGTTTTATCCATTTTTTATTACTTATATTTATGGATTTGCCATTCATTTTTTGATGAACTATTTTATCTATTTTTCATTACTTATTTATAGACTTGTCATTTATTCATTTAATTTTTTCATGACATGAATAAAAAATTAAGCCCTCGCATGAGGCAGGTATCCAACTAGTGTGTATATATATATAGGTATATAACTACACACACACACACACACACACATATATATATATATATATTAATTAACTATTAATTTCTATTAAAAAACTCTTTAATTCATATTCCTAATATATATCCGTATGAAAAAAACTCATCTTAATTCATATATTTATATATATAACTTTATATATATTAATTATTTATTATATAATACTGGAGATTAAATATAAAAAAAGGGAAGACTTACAATATGAAAGGAATTTTATCACTATTCATGTAAGAAAAGAAAAGTTGCCTAGGGAGAAATAATAGTGGGTAAGTAGTAGGAATATAGGTTATAAATAAATATTTTTTGAGAAAAAGATAAATTATCATGTGATTTTTGCAGGAAGATGGGAAGCTATCTTTTTTGGGAAAATTATGAAGTTACCACGAATTTTTATTTTTATTTTTTTCACTAATTAAACTCTTAAAAAAATTGTATTGTTTTTTTCTTTCTACCGCTCTTCACCTAATCAAACGAAATCTTAGTAATTGTATTCAGTTTTTGTGAAAAGATAGAGTTGCGAGTTGTATTATAGGATAATTAAATATTAAATTAGTATTTTTATTTTTCTTAATTTAAGAAGTATGAAAGAAAAAAAAAGAAAAGAAAAGAAGGGAAAGTAGGTAAACCTAAAGTGTCACATTAAATTTTGAATTGGAAAAAAAATAGAGTGTCATGTCACCACTACATTATTATAATATATAACTAGCATTGACTCGTGTTATGCATTTGTGTTATAAAAAAATTAATATATAATAAATAAACCTGAAAAATAAAAATTTTGAAAGAAAAAGAAAAAAAGACTCTCGATACTCTGTAAAATAAATTAATTAAAAAAAATACGTGCCTAATCAATAAAAAAAATATTAATAATAATTCAAATTCAAACTCTTGTCTTAGAATAGTAATAGAAATGAAATTATCAATTTTAAAGTATTAAAGAAAGATAATGCAAATTTTGTCCCATTAGTATTAAATGAAGGTTATTACTTGAGTTTGTGATAGTATCAGCCAATTGGTTCTGAAGCTTGGCCTACAATTAATGTAATCTAGCTCCATTATTAGTGTTGTTTCTACAAATTATTATAGGAATATGTATTTTCTGTTGACTGAATTAAATATACATAAAATGCCAATAAGCATTAGTGTTTAATTCAAGGTCATTCGATCTTGAAAAGAACAGTCAGGAAGTCTATATATTAAAACATTCAATTACTCTACTTGATGATCTTGAAAAGAACAATGCCCATTTACCTGACTCAATTTTGAAAAGACACATTCAATTATAGGAAGTTTGCAAAAATGAAAATTTTGGAGACCCAAAACATTGTAAAACATTGCAAATGAAATCTATTGCGTAAGACATCTCAACATATATACATGTTTCAATTAATATAGTTTAATCACCATCAGTATACTTCATTACAAAAGTTACCATCCAACTGTGAACCAAATGGAACCAAGTGGGAAAATGAAAAACACCTAAAGACATTTTTTGCATAGGAAAACCTACATCTTTAATATTGAAATTTAATTAAAAAACTAAACATTTCTTACTTGACATTGTAGTGTTTGTGATGGTATTTGAGTTGTTTAAGCCTATCATATGTCGATCCTTTAGTCATATGTTTTGGTGGATCTAACACTATTTTCACCAAAAGAGTGCGACATATCACTATCATATTCCATGGTAACGGAACCAGAACTTTCGATCACATTCTTTGCTTTGTACTTTCCATCTTCAAGTACAATATGCAATTGCCACTGTGTTATCATCATAAGCGCTTAATATCATGATGTCAAAAGATTTTCATATAAGCTTGTTAAGATACACTACAAGAGAAAGCCTTTATTCCGACACAATCTGCCGTCGGTAATAATGCCGATAGAGTCGGAAATTCTTATTTCCGACAAATAAAACAAGTCGCCCAACTTAGTCGGTAATAAATTGGTCACAACAAGATTACCGACGACATAACTGTAACGTCGGAAATAGTCAACTATTACCGACTATCTCAAGCGTCGGAATAAAAATTTATTTCCGACCAAACAGCTAGTCAGAAAAACAGTTATTTCCGACCATATATGTAGTCGGAAAAAAATTTATTTCTGACCATATATGTAGTCGGTAAAACATTTATTTCCGACCATATATGTAGTCGGAAAAACATTTATTTCCGACACAATAAATAGTCGGTATAAATAATTATTTTCGACCATATATATTGTCGGCAAAACCTTAGTTCCGAGCATATTAACAGTCGGTCAAAACTTTAGTTCCGACCATATATATGGTCGGAAAACCTTTTTTCCGACCACATCGAGAACACGGCCAATAAACTGTTATTTCCGACTTCAAAAAGTGTCGGTAAAAAAAAATTTATTTCCGACCACATAGACCATCAGCATTAATTGTATATTTTTAATTTATTATTTCCGACTCATTAGTTATATTTTTATTTCCGACGCAAATGTGTTGTCGGAGATAAAGTTAAATACTTGAAAAAAATCATTGCTGTTATCATTTTTTTCACCACAAAACCTGATCGAACACAAAAGTGTATATTATATATATTATATATATATATATATATATATATATATATATATATACAACTCTTGTACTTGTCATGTCATCCATGCACCTAAGAAAGACAAGAAGTTCAATTCATGGCAAAATTTCTCCATAGATATATATTCATGGTCTTTAACTTTTAAGGACTAATAACAAAATACATAACCTATAATATGATTTTAATTGTCCATTCAATATCATACAATATCATAAAACAAAAAATAATAATTATTTCCTTTGGAACACCAACCCAACCAGTAACAAGTTTCTTCCTTTACCCATTCATGTAACACCAACTCAATCTTTATAATGAATAATTAGACTTGATATTTCCTGTATGTGCTCCCATGATCTTACTATCCAAACATTGTAAGAAATTCATCCATACGTTTCTGTCTCTCTTCCATTGCAGCCTCCATTTGTCTATGACGCTCCTCTATACTTTGCATCCTCATTGTAACTTCTGCTTGCACTCGTTCTTGCGCTTGTTCTTGCACTTCAATCTTCATTGTCTCCTTACTTTGTTCCATTTTCTCTTCTAAAACCTCGTTGCGTCGTTTCTCAGTTTCATACAATCGACGAAGCTCATTGATTTGAACACCCTGACTGGATGAAGATGAAGGAGGAGCCAACTTCCCATGGCCAAGACCTTTCACATATCCTGACCTCGTGCCCAACACTTGCTTACATATTTCCGCTTCACTCAATGCCTCACTACCCTCCATAGGTGGCTGCGATTGGAGGTTAATCATGTTATCCTGCAATAATTATAAATGAGACAAGTTATTACAATTAATGAATATAAAATTACAATTAAAAATACGTACATAGACATGTTGGGACTGAGGCGTGACCCAACCCTTGCGCTCTTTAAAATGAGTCATCCTCCATTGTTCAATTTGGCCAACAGATTGCTGTGTCAAGGCATCACGCTATATAATTCAAATATCGATATTAGTCCTTATTTAAACTTAACCAATGGTCTACTCAAGGATAAGGCAAAACAAAAAATAAGAAAAATGATATTATACCGTCTCATGGAGGTATTGAACAAATGGTTTTGACCCACCACGATGATTTACTTGAAGTTGTGCCCGGTTTGCAGCATTTTTTTTACTTCTTTCCTGTAAATAAAAAAATGCATATATTTTTCTTAAGAGAGTCTTAAAAAGATAAAAAAAAAAAAAAAATAATACAAAGAGACCAACAACAATCACCATCCCAACAAAGAGACCAATAACATTACAAGTGAGTCCAGACTCCAGATGACAAATATGCATACCCATCAAACAAAATAATAAAATTTCACCTTAGGATTTATGCCTGTACTAATAATCACAACTATAATTAACCCATAGATCCCCAAAACTCCAGCCATAATGACTGCTACAATCGATTTCATGACAATCAACCCCAATCCCACTCTTTGCAGTTTCGAATGTAGCACCCATGCTTGCAAAGAAACCATTAAAATCACAACAGATAAACAAAATTTTCATGATAATCAACCCCAGATAAGCTTTTGTTTCCCAATTTTTTTTTTTAAATATGTTTCTATAAAAATCTCAATTTTATATGAATTCATATCTCCACATTCCTTTTAATAGAGACTTGTAAAATGACAAAACTTGTGTTTATTGTTAGGTAATTGATATCCCTAATGCAAATTCTAACAATGAAATCAATCTTTTTTTTTTTTTATCAGCAAAGAAGAAAATATATTGATGAAAAAGAGAATGAAAAAGGGATACATCACTACAACAACAAAACAGTGCAAACAAGCATGAAGAAGCACAAACCCAAAGAGAGAAAAAACAGCAGGAAAAGAAAAAGAAACCTCTTGTTTTCTTTGTTTTCTATGAAACCTCTTGTTCTAGATCCAGCTAAATACAAAGCCATATATTCAATAAATATATATATATATATATATATATATAGAAATAACCAAGATTAAGATCAAAAACTACAAATAGGCATTCTACTTAAAACAATTCAAGATAAAACAATTCAAGACCATTGATTTAGTCAGAAAAAGGAAAATGAAAATGAAAAAAAAGAGAGAGACGTTAAAAAAGGATACCTTAAAAGCATTTCCCTCAAATCGGGTGCACACAATTTCCCAGTCATCTAGAGATACGCCATGGAAAGGATGTGAGCGTACATTAACTCCGGCATCAACCATTTTGTTGTAGTGAACATGCATTTCATACCGGAATTCTTTCAGAATTTTGGCAGCCATTTTAGCTATGCAAAATTTCATATGCATATTTTCAAAATCTATGTTGAATACCTCCTACAAATGAAAGTTGACGGAGCAAATAGCTGATACATTAGTTTAGACAAAGTAGACTATGGATATGCAAGAACATAACGAGAAATAGATAAAATAAATATTATTTTGTTTTATTGAATATATGTGATAAATGTAATCTCTGTTGATGTATTTTTACAACTAATAACATAGGAGATAAAAAAAAATAATATACTTTAGTCAACTCAACTTAATAGAGTCTTATTTCAATTATTTAGAGTACAATTATTAATACCTGTGGACTGGACTGGACAGTCTTGATCCAGGTACGGTTAAAAAAAAATGAGGTGGGAATAGAAATAACATACATAATAGAGATAATGTATTAAATCAGGATATTTTATGTCATGGCCTATGTCAGGATATATTTCCTGATATTCTGTTGTATCAGGATGAATCTGTTATATTATAAAAAGTTCTTCATGATATTTGGGACAAACCAGTGATAGTGGTACACCTGGATATACATTATGTTTTGGGTAACCAAACCCTTTCTGTTATCTATGATATGGCATTTTCTGTGCATTTTTCCATGCAATCTGCTTTACATTTTTCTGAGCATCAAATATTACTTTATATGTGTAAATTTTCTATTTGCCAAGGCAACTCTGTTTTATAACTCATGATCATCTCTTATTTGTTATGATCTAATTTGTGGTATCTCTTATGTTCTGATATGATTTATATCTGATATGTTGTATTTGTTCTGATCTAACCTATATTTGATTTGTTGTATCTATTCTAACCTGATCTATATCTATGGTTGTCTTCCACATTGTTAAAAGCAACACTTCTTGGATTCTGAATTAATCAGTTTTTCAAGGACTGTCCATGCATTCTGAATTAATTTTTTCTTCTTCTGTGAATTATCAAATTGGGTAATGCTTATATATATATATATATATATATATATATATATATACAGACACACACACACACACAGGATTTCTGATACATAACAGTGTGGTTTGTTGGCTCCCAATCACCTTAACATAAAGCAATATCAAAGTGTGTTGTGATTTTGGAAACATCACTGCCCCTGCATCATTTTGGATAATAACATTTTTTATAAAAAAAAATATGGATGTATAACATGTTTCTATTAAATTGATTCCAGTATAAGAAATATCTAAGAACAGAGATGTATATTTTCTCATATATAATAATCAATGAGGTTTGAACCAGACATCAGTTAAATTAAAAAGGGTCAAATCAATGGATGTATATCTAATTCAAATCAAAGACAGAACAAACCAGCTGAAGAAGGGCTATCAAGAAACTAGAAACATGCTGATCTAATTTTAATCAAGATTTGACCATAACATTAGTAGTAAAAGATATAACTGCAACCAGCCATCCACTTGTTTGTCAACCCTTTTCTCACAAGCTGAGAGAACAAACATTTTTTTTTTTTTATGAACTTACCAGCCATAATGACTTTGTGAATTTTCAAGAGCCATTTTGGGAATTTTCAACAAAAGAGAAAGAAAGAGAATAGAAAAAGTTGGTGTGCCCATTCAATGGGCTGGCCACCAAACTTGTTCCTGTGCAACAAAAGAGAAATGAAGAGTAAAGATATTTTGGGGTGAGTTAATTTACAAAAGACCAAAATTTTACAAATATATATTTGTTTTTCTCACATTTTGCTATAATAGAAAGACAATGAAATCTACTAAAAACAGTTATAATCTAGGTAAGTATACTTTTAAGTAATAAAACACAAAACAAGGCAAATAAAACTAATTTGAAATTCTATGACAGCATGTCAAAACAACTACCAAACTCAATTTAAAGTTAATTAACGCATTTCATTTATATCATATATTCTTCACAGCAAAGATATTTGTAATCAGTTCATACCTCAAGTCGAACACGTAATGTTGTATTTTGAAAATCTTCCATCTCCTTCCACGTCGCTGCAGCAATTGGTGCATAGCATCGGCAAATTATGCCTAGCTCAGCCTTGAACATGTGCAAGTTATGTCCGACCGGTTGAGTGAGGTCGGGTGGTATCACAATAGTAGGCTTTCCTCCCTTGAGTTCAGCCTATGACCTCAATTTGTTATTTTTGGCCCTCCCACGGCCTCTCCTTGTAGAGGTAGAACCTGTACAAGAAAAATGAAATATAATCATAAGTAGAAAGTGTAAAATATATAGAAAGTAAAAAATATTAATCAAACTTAACTCGAATATTACCCTGATTTTGAGAACTTGATGTGGCAGCCATTGAGTTCGAGGAAGCACCATCACCTTGTGTTGAGGCCATGCCAATAAGGAATGCTGCCCCATTAATAAACTTTTGAGTTACATGTCAAAATTCAAGACCTCTCTATTCAAACAATAAAGTTGCTCTCTATTCAAACAGCTCAAACAACAAAGAGACAGCAGAGGAAGAAACCAACAGTTTAGGAATTATTAAATGGACTGATACTAACAGTTTAACACTGAAGTAGCCTTTGGTTTAACATATGGAGCTGCAGTTTGATATCCTTTCCTGCAGAGACAACCATTTCTTTCACTCCAGATGACATAAACAAAGGCTACCAGTGCATATAACCTAGTTCTAACATACTAGGTTATAAAATTAAATAATAATAATAATATTGAGGTTAAGTTTGCAAAGCCCAAGGGAGGGAGCCAATTTCAGGAGACCATTTAGGATAAGGAATTGACACTCACATTACTGTCAAAACATGACACTCACATTACTGTCCACATCTTTGGAGCCTGATATAGTGTTTGAGACTCTTTATTGAGCTCCATGGGGAAGAAGGAAGTCACTGGTTTTGTAGTAGTGATATAACAGTACCCTTCTGTCCAATCTTCGGCACAAACACAGAATACAATAACATCGAGACCAAAATAACTAAACCCAACCAGCGGAAGGCCGACACCAATCTAGATTTGGGACCTTTTGTCTCACCAGATATCTATATGTCCATATTTCTGACCATAGCTTTGAACTGATCCATTTAGGACTCTGGAAACTTTTTTGGCTATTGAATTTTAGAGAAGTGCAGCCAAGACAACTCAAAAATTGGGTTCAGTTCTATAATTTATGGATGTGGACATGACTGTTGAGTATTTACATGAACATGGGGTGTTGAAGTATTGAACACAGCAACCCCAATCTAGACACAAGGAGATGGCTACATATGTGCATGTCTGTGAAGATACTAAACTGGACGTATATATGTGTACATCTTAAGTATGTGTGAACAATGGTTTTTCAACAAAACAGATAACAATTTTTTTTTTAAGTTCCCTATAGTCATGAGATCAATAGAATAAAATTAGGGAGAGAATCATGAAAAACATATGGAGCTGCAATATATTTACATTCCAAAATTAGTGTTTTTACATTTCACTTTCTCTCCATCACTCATCTATATCAGTATCATCATGAGTTGACAACTGATCTTCTTCATCATTACAATAATCTATCATTGTATCGTCATCTTCATCACTTGTATCATCATTGATGAAAGTAGCATCTGTCTGATTTGACTCCACATTGATGACAACCTGTAAAGTGTCAACTTGAAAAGCTTCAATGTCAGTCCTAATCCGAGATGATGATCCGATCGCACTGCCATCATTTTCATTATCAATACCTTCAAAAGATCGATGACGTTGCAAATCCTCATAATATGCTGATTGTTCCTCTTCTTGGAATACATCACTCTCCACTAATCCATTATCTTCCTCGTTTACCTCTAAGAAATCGTAAATGTTTCTTGGCTTAACCAAATCAACAACATACCAATTACCCCGAAATTTCGCATCCTTAAGGTAAAATACTTGTTTGACTTGTGAGGCTAACACATAAGGATCATTAGCATACCGTGTTCGAGCCATATTTACACTTGTGTAATATGAATCAGTATGTATTCCAGTCTTTTTGTTCCCAACATCCCACCAATCACACTTGAACAAAAAAATTTGATTATCAAAGCAGTAACTTAGTTCAATAATATCTTTTAGCACACCATAATATTGGATCTCCTTATCACCTTCAAACACTGTCACAACCACGCCACTATTTTGAGTTTGACGATACTTTTCACGTTGAATTGTGTGAAACCTGAAACCATTCACGATACAACCAGTGTACCGCGTAATTCGTTTATCGGGACCACAAGCCAACGAATATAAGTCGTCATTAGCTTCCACAGCTTTCTGTTGGCGCAATAGTTCCATCTATATATATAAAAAAATAATACATAATCAAGATTAAAAGATTCATCCGTAATAAAAAAGACTACACTTCATAACCAAGTACATGAAAACTTACATGTGTTTGAAACCAATGAGCAAATTGTTTTTCATGCCTTTGTTGGACATTAACCATGCTTTCAGCTTCTAGCATTGCCATGTGCGCCCTACATGTGTAGCGCATATTATTCAAATTGTCAAATGTGCATTCAATCCAAAATGAAAACTTATTTGTACGTAGTAGTGGGAAATAGTTAATTTACTTGCGATATGAAGCGAGTTCAAGAGAATTATTCAGCACGTAATAATTCACTTTCTCATATTCTGCTATATCTATATATTCATATGCTCCTGAACCCATTGGTCGAACTGCCATTCCAAATGCAACAACTGAATGCGTAGATTGTTGCCATTGACCTCCATCATAATTCCGTTCTACACGATTGAATCTTGTTTCAATACCATCTATATACATTGAACAGAATGCAAGGCATTCACTGTCAATGTATGCTTCTGCAATCGATCCTTCGGGACGTGCTTTGTTGCGCACATATTGCTTTAATGTCCGTAAGAATCTGTTAACAATTAAAAATTAGACTTCTACCACCAAAAATCTTATCATACATATTTTAAATTATCACATTACCTTTCAATGGGATACATCCATCGGTACTGGACAGGTCCACCAAGTTTTGCCTCATGTGGCAAATGAACAGCCAAGTGGACCATAACATCAAAGAATGCCGGTGGAAATATTTGCTCCAACTTACAAAGTATGACAATTATGTCCATTTCCATCTTATCTAACAACTGCCTCTTCAATGTCTTTGAGCACAACTCCTTAAAGAACAACCCCAATTCAATTAATGGAGTACGAACTTTATCCTCAAAATATCCACGTATAATGATTGGGAGCAGTCGTTGCAAAAAAACATGACAATCATGACTTTTCATACCTGATATTTTACCGTCTGTTGCATTCACACATCGAGAAATATTAGAAGCAAATCCTTCTGGAAACTTCACATCTTTAATCCAAGCACAAAAACTCTTTCTCTCATTAGCTGATAATGTATAACATGCAGGTGGGACAATGAATTTATCACCATTTGGTATCAAATGCAATTCCTTTCGTATGCCCATTACCTCCAAATCCATGCGCGCTTTGATGTTGTCTTTTGTTTTCCCATCCAAGTTTAGCAATGTTCCCAACACATTCTCACAAATGTTTTTTTCGATGTGCATAACATCCAGGTTGTGTCGAAGCTTAAGAGTTCGCCAATATGATAATTCAAAAAATATGCTCCTCTTTGACCAATTCAACTCTACATCGATACGCTTTCTTTTATTATTTGTTGGTCCCTTTCCAAATAGGTTAGGTTGGAGATGTTCCAATTGTGCAAGCACGTCGTCCCTAGACAAATGCTTTGGTCCCAACCTACTTTCATTTTTTCCGTCAAAGTCATCCTTGTAACGTCTTCTCCAACTATGCATTCTTGGCAAGAAACGACGATGACACATGAAACATATCTTTTTCCCATTCTTTAAATACATCGATCCAGCATCCTTATTACAAATTGGACATGCTATATACCCTTTTGTGCTCCAACCTGACAAATTTCCGTATGCAGGAAAATCGTTAATAGTCCATAACACCGCTGCATGCAACTGAAAGGTCCGCCTTGTTACAACATCATATGTATTAATGCCGTTCTCCCATAACTCCTTTAACTCATCTATCAATGGACGCAGATACACATCTATGTCATTTCCAGGTGATTTTGGACCAGGGATTAATAGTGACATGAAAAGGAAGGGCTCTTTCATACACTTCCAAGGCGGCAAATTATAAGGAATAACCAACACAGGCCACATGCTGTAAGCGTTGCTCATGTCCCCAAATGGATTGAACCCGTCACTCGCGATGCCCAGTCGGACATTGCGAGGATCTTGCGCAAACCAAGGATGTTCCTTGTCAAATTCCTCCCAAGCCAGGCTGTCTGCTGGATGTGTTAGAACTTTATCCTGTGAAAGTCGTTTTTCTTTGTGCCATCTCATATCTCCAGCCGTTTTTGTTGACATAAACAACCTTTGTAGCCTAGGTTTCAACGGAAAATATCGTAATACCTTCTGAGGAATCTTCTTACTTTTATCGGCATTAACTTTATACCTCGGCTCACCACATCGCGGACATTCAATTTCATTTTCGTGTTCTCCCCAAAATAATGCACAATCATATTTGCATGCATGTATAGGTACATAACCAAGACCTAGTTCACGCATATACTTCTTACACTCATAATTTGACTTCGGGAGCGTCTCACCAGTAGGCAGTTCCATTTTAATCAATTCCAAAATCATATCAAATGATTTATTACTCCAACCATTGATCGTTTTTATATGCATCAACTTCACAAGGAACTCTAATTTTGAGAAGTTTTTACAACCTGGGTAAAGTGGCATATGCAAATCAGCTGAAAATGCATCAAATGGTTGTGGCTCCTCCCCCTCTACATTAGAATGATCATGACTACTACTTGTTTCCACTTGCACATTGCTGTCAACATCAATTCTTCCTGCACATACGTTTTCCAACATTTCCCTCAATCCATCACAACCTTGCTCACTAGAAGCATCACGACTACTTTCATTATCCACAGTCATAACTTCATGATCTTCGCCATGAAATACCCATCGGGTGTATCTCTTGTCCATTCCATGCAACTCCAAATGTGCTTTAGCTACATTAATAGGTTCATAATACCTATTGTTGCATTTCCTACATGGACATTTAATCCTATTGCCTTTATCTGCGCTCGGACGTGCATACTCAATGAAGTCTCTAATTCCTTTCATGTAACTAGGCAAATGTCTACCCGGAACTTTCATCCAACTCTTATCCATGTTTGATCCCTACCACAATAAGAAGTAATCAATTAGTATGCTCCAAAGCGGGCAATTTAAGATTCTGAACTAGTGATATCAATCCCATCAATAATTTGGTTCTTACGGTGGGCAAGAATATTGTCACAGCCCACAGAAACCACAATAAATTACAAAAATGTCGACACTTTGTAATTTCTTACAGTAAGGTTAATTTTTGGTAGTTTTTGCATATTATTTTCAGCTTTTGTACAGTCAAACACATATTTGAAAACTGAAACTAAAAGAGAATAGAAAGAAAATTACAACAGCCAACCTAATTAAAGTTTTTTCATGTTGCATGTGGAGATGGTGATTTATACACTTACGGTTGACATGAAATTATTTAAGAAAAGAAAAGTTGAAGCCTGGATTTTGGAAAACTTTGTGGTGCTGCAAGAATTTCCTTGCAGGTTGTGATTTTTTTAAAGCAAATCAGAATATGGGAGGATAATAAGATACCTTTGAAAGGGATTCTAGGCCAAAATTTCACTTTCTCAATTCAGAGGGTTGAAGGACTAATTAATTCCTGTCATGACCATTGGCATAATGATTTAGGCTATGTTTGAATTAGTTTTTCGAATACATTTAATGTGTTTTCAACAAGAATAATCATACTTAACTTTATTAATATTATTATTATTTTCTACAAATTTCCATTCACTTGCATTGTGCATATTTGTTAGGCTAGTTTGGCTAATATTTATTTTTAAGCTTTTCTAATGACTTATTTATTTGGTTAATATTTATTTTTAAAATTATCTAAAATAGAGTATGGATTTAATATTTACCATAGTATGCACTGACCAATAAACATTTAAAAATTTAGAATGTTGCGCTCTGATATATAGTGGCCTAATCAAAATCAATCGCGCACACAATCTTAATGAGAAAATATTTTGGCAGGTTGGTTCAGGTTTTGAGTAACAGAACCATGACCGACCTTTTTTTTTTCTGATGTCAGGCCTTAGATTGGCCATTAACTGGACATCTAAGGTTTTCTCAATAACTTGAAAGAGTCTTATAAAAGTAACTCCAAAATATGTTGATGAGCAGCTACCTGTGCCATTGTTTCTTCATTTTCTTGAAATTTTTCAGCAACTTATTTATAAAAGGGGAATATGATTCACGATTTTGATGTCATTCATTTAAATTGTTAACAAGTCTCAAGAATTCAATCAAGTTTGAAATAAGATGTAGCCAAAAAAAAAAAAAACCTACAATGGTTTCTGAATTAGAGGGATATGTTAATATTATCAAAAAAAAGGAAAAACAACTGGCAACAGAACAGGAGGAATTAGTTATGGATAAAGCCAGGCAAGGGCATGAGCATATCCCTTGCCCTTCTGGAACTCGTAATGACAATTTTATTGTCATTCCAATATGTAAAAATTTGAAACATATCATTTCTTGCCATGACCTAGAAAATGAGATACTAAAAAAAAGAAGGGGATTTTACAGGCAATTTCATGTTTTGGGAGTAGGAAGTAAACAATTACAATTTCACATCTTTTTTTTTTGAAAAATTAGATGAGATATAAAATATTTTGAGTTGTAAAAGCTATAATATAACCAAAAATTATTTAAACATATGTGAAACCATTAGGGATGGAAAAAATTATTTAAACATTCTGTTATACATAATATTTTTCTTCTTTTCATAGAAAGATATATTAGGGATACCAACAGTATAAAGTGGCAAAAGGAACTCTATGCACATAGAAGCTGCTTCCCAAATCAGTTGAGGAATGACACAACGGACATCATATATGGAATCTATATAGCGCAGAGAGCCAACTAATATCAAACAAAATCAAAAATATTCAAACCAAAATAATCTGGTAACCAAAAAAAAGGCAGTTTCCAACAACGGATTGAATAACGGTACCCTTGATTTCTTTTGGCGCAGATGATGTATCCAATATTAGCGCAGAGAGCCACCGCAGTAGCGCCTGGTAGTGTTTTTCCGTAGAGCTTTCAACCTCTCCCCAACAGAGAGCTTCAGAGGCGAGACAGAGAGAGGTGAGACAAATCAGAGAGATCGGCGCGCGAGACGCCGGTACACAGATCGACGGGGAAGAAAGCTTGAGAGGCGAGCCAGAGCGGCGAGACACACCAGAGAGTTCGGCGAGAGACAGAGAGAGAGTGGCGCGAGGTTTTGAGTGGGCTAGACAGTCGACGTACACAGATCGACGGGGAGGAAGAGAGCTTGAGAGGCGAGAGACAAAGAGCGGCGAGACACACCAGAGAGATCGGCGAGAGACAGAGAGAGTGGCGCGAGGTTTCAAGTGGGCTAGACAGTCGAGGCGCGAATTGTTTCAGCATAAAAAGCTTATTTCCGACGTATATATTAGTCGGAACTGATTGTTACTTATTTCCGACCCACACTCTCGTCGCTTTTACTTCAATATTTCCGACTCTAAACCATTGCGTCGGTATTAAAAATTATTTCCGACGTATTTCTACGTCGGAAAAATAGTTAAGAATTTCCGACCCATCAAATGGTCGATTTTAGTTACTTATTTCCGACATATAGCATCATCGTCGGCGATAGTTAATTATTTTCGACACCTACTGACGTCGGAAAATATCATTTATTATAATTCTGACTGATAAGTACTGAAATTATTTCCGACCCCACGTATCTTGGTCGGAAATAGGTTTTTAGTTCCGACCCCACGTATTTTAGTCGGAAGTAGGTACTTAGTTCCGACGCCAAATATGGTGGTCGGAAATAGTCAATCAGTACCGACTAGAAACAGCGTCGGAAAAGAGTCCGTCGTTCTTCCTCCTCATTTTCGACATTTAATTTCGTTCCATCGTAAATACTTAACGTAACCAGCGAAATTATAACCGACGCCTAAGATGCGTCGGAAATACCCTAGTTTCTTGTAGTGATATATCGTATTTGATGAAGTTTTTTATATTATAGATTGGTCCATTGTACTCATCAATGATAATACGTTCTTTCGCTCTTTTCGTCAATTGCTTTAAAATATATTCGTTGCCCAAATATGTATCGAGAGGGGTGAATAGGATATTTGAAAAATATGATTTATTTTTACAAATTTTAAATACTAAGGCAAGTAAAACACAAAGTAAGTAAAAAATAACGAAGAGAGACCAAGCACGTCCTCGACTTAAGTTTCCTGCTTGAGTTTTTCCACTATATGAATTCTTTCATAAGTGGATATCAAACTTTTACAATGAAGAACTTCCCATTCTTTTCCTAGCAAACCCCACCCCCCCCTTTTTGTCTTACAAGGGTAGTACCTACGCGAAAATCTCACTATAATGAGAAGATACAAAAAGTTTGTTAAAGAGTACTCTCTTCTAGAGATGAATGGTACAATAAAATTTCACTCTCTAATGATTGATCAACAAATGCTTAAATATTTAAGAGATAAGAACATTTTGAGATCTAGATTTGAAATTAATAAGATCTCAAGTCACTTTGAATGATTTGAATAAAAGAGCAAGTGCTAGTGAGAGTTTACAATAACTGCTTTCAACAACCTCTATTTATAGGCATTTGAAGAATATAGCCATTTGATTCAAAAACTAGTCGTTCCCCCTTTTTTGATCTATTTAAAATTTGAATTTGAAAGTGTCAGATTGACAAAATCAGCCTACTGAGTTCATCATTTAGTCGACTGAATCTTCCAGTGCCAATTTGTACACAAAACGGCTTATGTAATTCAGTCGATTGAATGTTCACATTGTTCAACTAAATTAGATAGTGTGTTAAGGCTTTGTAAACAAATACACATTCAGCCGACTGAGTCTTGGGTTTAGTTGACTGAATTTAATAGAGATAAAAGAGACATGTTTTATGAACATGATTGAATCGACTGAATTAACAACTTAGTCGACTGAATTTGACAGTTTTGCAATATTTCCTATTTTATTCAATGTTCTTTTTTTAAAAATACATTGACTTTTCAAAGCTTAGAGTCTATTAGTGTTATGATTTTGAAAAATCATTTTGTTGATTAATTTTAGTTGATCAATTAAATACTTAAGCATTGTGCATTTGATCAATCAATCATAGTTCACTTAAAAACCCAAAATAGTAGAAAATAAACTCTTCACTTGATTCCTTGGGCTTGAGTGCTTCCATTTGTCTTGTGTTTGACTTGATGCTAAATCTTGTAAGCATATCCCTATGAGGTTGATCTTTTTCATCTTTAGTCAAAACTTTGTCAACCATTGTTTGAGATTATTGACCTATTTGCATTGTTACTTAAGATAAATCATTAATTAACATAATCAATGTCTTGTTATGATCAAAATATATTGTTGAAGCCTTTAGGGCCAACAATATATCCCTTTTTTTATGATGACAAACCATTGAAGCAAATAAAGTTTAGATATTAAATGGGGAAAAAATAATCAAATTTATAAATCCTCCCTTATCAATATACACAATTTTTAATATCTCAATTTTATGCATAACTGGAATATGCTTTACAATTATAGGCATTTTGGATTTTAATGTCCCCTATCAATATGCATACAATGACAAAGCACAATTTATGCCATAAATTAATTTTCAATAATAGTAAAGGCATTGTATGTGAGTGATTCTCATGTGATTATGAATAGTTCATTGAAACACATAGTCACACAATTTGCACATAAAGACTTAAATTTTCAAAAGTTGTGTTCATTAAACATGATTTTATATAAATCAAAGATGACATCATGGATTTTTACAAGATCACTGTTTTTAGAATTCAAAAAAAATCTCATGATCTTCATTTCTTCTTAATTTTCATCTCTTCATGTCTTCCCCTCATATTTTTTCTTTATAAAAAAAAACCAGCAGGAGGGTTGAGATAAAGGTTGGATGGAGGTCTGCTATAGGTCATAAGAATGCATTCAATGACCTCTTTAACTTCAATGACATCAGCTCAAGTTTCATCGTGTTTCTATTCATTATGTTCATAGAGCGCATCAACGTGAATCTTGAGAATGTGGACGTCAGTCTCAATGGCATCTATCCATTCGCCCATCTCATTTAGTTTTTTCATTAAATTCTTAGACATAATATTAAGACTTGAAGTGATGTCTGACTCAATTTCTCGAAGGGTGAAGATGATAGGTTAGTTGGGGTTTGTAGATGTGGCTTGAGTGACGGTTGCTTGAGTGTGACGGGTTTGAGTAGGAGGTTGAGTGTAAGATGGTGAGCGAGTCACTTGATGATTGTCGAGATTTTCATCCTCATCAAGGTGATAGGGGTGAATAGGTTGAGGGTTTTCCTTGGGAACCCATCCACCAGGATTGGCTTTGTATCCCATGTGTTTGAAGGTAGGAGTGGAGTATGTGTCTTTGGCAGTGACAGTTTTGATGTTGGTTTCAGAAGCAATGTCAATTTCAAAGTGTTTGAAAATGTTATTAGTAGGAGTTCGTAAGACAAGGCACCATTTTTCTTCTTTTTACAATCATTCATGTGATGAATGATTATATGAGTAAGATTTACTTGCATCTTATTGTACAAGCACCATATTAGGAAGATATCCATGTAAGATACATAGTCTCTCTTTTAGATCGAGGAAAGATGTTGTATATGATGATACTATGAATAATTCGAGACTCAAAAATGAGTTTGGAGGCCTTAGGCTTAGTAGGTTGCTCAATGTTAGGATTTCCACAGATAAATTGAACGGTTTCACGTGGGTCAAATCTCTCGACTTGCACCTAAGCGTTGATGTTGAATTTTTGAAAGTCCCCATTTGGTATCTGAAGAATGGAGGCTAGGGTAGATGAGTCTAGCCTAGTGGGAGTCCCATTGACCCATGGAGTGAGAAGAGCAAAGGTTACTATTCAAGGTGAGCATAGAAGAGTCTCACCAAGTGTGTGTATTGTGGGTTAGTGTAGGTAAGAATTTTATCCCATCTTAGACTACAAAAGTAAGTATGAATGAGGATTTATCATATGTCAAGAAAGATGAAATTTACGACCTTACCTAGAATGATGGTTCTATGGGCATAGTCATCTTCGAAGGCTTGTGCGATTTCATTGGTGACAAAGGTTTAAGCATCATGGCAAGATTTTGTGTGCTGCCCGTGAAAAGATTAATTCCTTTGATGCTTGGATCTTGTCGTAGAGGAAGGGTTTTAGTTTTGGGAGTCATTTGAAGGAGATTTGAAAAGGTATTGTGAGTTTTAGTAGAGAAGAGGAACCTCAATAGTTTACTATGGTACTGTGTAGAATGATTGAGATGTGAGTTCGTATATATAGATTCAATTATTCAATTGACTAAATCCGTCATTTAGTCGACTGAATGTTGCCCTAGATCTAGTTCAGTCGACTAACTTTTCCAGTAAGCAACATATTCTCCCATATTTGTACGTTCAGTCGACTGATATCATGGTTCAGTCGACTGGAATATCCAATGCATGTTTCATCAGTCAATTCAGTCGACTAAAGATTCTAGTGAGCAATTTTTCAAGCTTCATCATTCGATTTAACCTATTCAGTCGACTTTGACTAAATCATTGAAAATTATCCTAAATTTTTTAATTTATTAATTACTTTGGATTAACCATTCCAAACTCTCTTCTAATAAAGAAAAGTTTTTCTTCTTGAAGTGGTTTGATGAATATATACTCTAATTGATTGTTTGTATCAATTAACTTGAGGACTACATCACTTTTTTTAACATGATCCCTAATGAAGTGATACCTAATCTCAATATGTTTTGTTCTTGAGTGTTGAATAGGGTTTTACTTATATTTTTTACTGCACTAGTGTCATTTGATTGGGATGTAATAAGAATTAAGTTTAAAATTCCTAAGTTGTTGTTTCATGTAGAGAGTTTGAGCACAACAAATTCCAGCTGCTATATATTCAACTTCAGCTATGGACAAAGCTATGAAGTTCTAATTTTTACTAAACCATGATACAAGGGATTGTCCAAAAAAATAAAAAGTATCACTTGTACTATTTCTATCATTTATACTTTTAACAAAATTCGCATTTGAATAACTTAATATATCAAACGATGTATTTCTAAGATAGAATATACCTTAGTTTTCTATTCCAATTAGATATCCAAATATTCTCTTTACAGCTTTTAGGTGTGATTCTTTTAGACATAATTGAAACCTTGAGCACAGGCATACACTTAACATAATATCATGTAACGTTTCGTAAAATTGAAAAATAAATAAAGGAATAAATAATGGATAATGTTAGTTTTGCATGATAATAAACTTCACGAACATAATAATGAGATGGAAAGAATTTAAACATCAGAGTCTAGGTCAAATAGATATAAGAATCCGAGTCAAAAAAATCTTAGTCTAATAGGCCAATAATCATAGTGCGAAATTAAACATATGGACTACTGAGTCAAATGGATATACAAATCTGGGTCAAATAGATATGAGAGTCTAAGTCATATAAATATAAAAATCTAAGTCTAATAGATCAACAATCATAGTACGAAATCAAACATATGGAATATTGAGTCAAATGGATATACAAATCTAAGTCAAATAAACATAAAGGTCTGAGTCAAATAAAAGAATCTGAGTCTAATAGATCAATAATCATAGTGTGAAATCAAACATACTGAATATTAAGTCAAATGGATATACAAATCTAATTCAAATAAACATAAGGGTCTGAGTCAAATAGATATAAGAATCTGAGTCTAATAGATCAACAATCATAGTGCGAAATCAAACATACAAAATACTGAGTCAAATGGATGTACACATCTAGATCAAATAGATGAACATAACACGTTTAACTGCCCAAGTCAAAGGAATTCAATCGAATACAAAGATAAGCCTCAATGGCGTATTTCACATCCAACGGTAACGTTGTCAAATCAACAAAAGGTGTGGAGTCAAACATATAGAAATTGAGTCAAATAGATGCTATCAACAAATAGGGTCCAGCTACCCCCAAGCAGCACTTATCCAGGTTCACCACTCATCTTTAGGTTCCCCTGAATATGAATAAGAGCTCTTATCAAATCATGTCATCATCAAGACTATGTGTTATGTATCATTCCCAAGCACTGACCCGTAGGTCATCAATATCATAAAATGGGTATTATGACAAGCACAACTTCGGGTAGTCACAGATAACGTCATCAGAAAAAGGATTCCACAAGGTATGTACATATACATAGGTTACGAATGTCCACAAAAAAAAGGATCACGATGATCACAAAGATAAGATAAAACCAATGAGTCAAGGACTCATAGATATTCACAATAAATAGAATCTCAATAAATCACAAATTTTACAATATGGAAGTCATAGTGAATAATAGGTCATGGACTCAAAGCAATTTATTGATACACAATTTCAAGAAATAAGGATTGGCAGTCATCCAAGTAAGCCACATTGATAGAGTAGAAATTCACACATTAGGGTTCGGGTTTACTTACTTTGGGTACTTAGCATTGCATTCCCATACTGATACCATAGTATCTATCCCGTAGCCTTGTTCCATTTTCCATCATTCGGTGATCCTATAATCAAGGATCAAAGATATATTGCATATTGAATTAGTATTCATTCTAATTTCAAGCATTTTTATTCAGCGTTTTAAGTTCTTTTATATTCTCAATTTTAGGGTTCCTTACACTTTATAACTTATTTGGCCCTTTAAGGGCATAATGGTAATTTACACTTTTAATATCCCATATCTCTCCGTACATAATTTATGTATTCAGACTTCATTTTTTAGTCAAGTTGGTCCTTATAACATTTACATGAACCTTTTAATTTCATTTATACACTTCTGGTAACTTCATTAAGTCTTAAGGACATATTCGTCATTTTTTCAGTTTGTTATCGAGTCTTATTTTTCTCAAAAAGACATCACCGTCAAGCCCAGAATATCGAATACAATTAATTTAGGCCTTTTTCGGATCTAATTAGCATATTTGTGGCTTATATTAAGCCTAAGGACATTTTCATAATTTTACACTTTCGTGTGTCACATTTTTCGGCACTTTGTTTGCTAAAATGAACTCTACCATTGAGTCTGGAATGTCAAAAAAAGTCAGAATATGCCATCTCTGACATTTAACTTGCTTTTGGATTACTAAGGGCAAAATGGTAATTATGATGTTTCACGTGTCTATATTTTTAGGGGCTTCGTTTCATAAAATGGATCTCGTCATTGGATCCAGAATATCCAAAAATACTAAGGTATGTATTTTCATAATCATCAGAGTCTAATTGATAGCTTAATTGATCATTAGGACATAATTTTAATTATTCCAGTTTGCCTGTTCATATTTTTTGGGGTCTAATTTCGTAAATCGAATTCTGTCGTTGAGTCTAGAATGCCCAAAAATATTGGGTTAGACTCTTCTTTTATTTTAATTAGCCTTTATTTGGCCTATTTTTAACTCAATGGTTTTTGATAATTTTTCTTATAATTAAAAGGATTTAAAATTAATTTTATAAGCCCTTCCGTAATTAACATAAATATTTGGGGCCAAAAAAGAATTTCAGGAAAGTTTAACAGTAAGTCGTCCGATTCAGTTGGGTTCTAAGTGAACCAGTCCAGTAGGGTTAAGAACCAAATGGTTCAGTCAGGTTCCTTGCGTCAACATGACGTCATGCCTCATTAAACCAAACGGCACCGTTCGGTTAGCCCATGGATCTGTTTGATGCAGGTCATGACCCGACCCCCATAGCATTCACCTCTCTCATTTTTCTAGTAAGGGTTCTGGACACCTTATCCGGCACAAGCGATCTCTAGTAACCTTTTCCAGCAACGAGGCCAATGGTGTTTGAATCTATTTTCCATGGGGATTCCATATTTAGGGTTAAATTTGGATTTCACTTAGGTTTGAATGTCGAAACAAGCTATTCAGCGAGGTCTCCAACGAGACCTGATTTTTCGACAGCAGCTTGCTTTCATATTTCATCGAGCTATAGGTACTATTTTCACTTAATTTGTCTTCTATTGGATTTTTGGAACCTCAAGGAGCATTTTCCCGTTCCTAAAACATAGCAAATCGACCCAAACCACATTTATAGGATTCTCTCCCACTTAACTGCAAACTGTGATTTCCCACTGGTCTGATGACCATTCTTTGTGATCTAAGTTGCGTTGTGTCTCATTTCCAATTCTCTTTCAAGCCAAGCACTCGATTTGAGGCTTGGTTCATTATGGGTTAGAAACCCAGTTTTTCTCACTTTCGAGTGTGGGGTTTTCTTAAGGTTTCTTAGCTCAATTCCTCCATTTCTTTCCCATTTTCTATCTTTTTCAATTCTAAATATATGCATGTAAGTTAAATCAGACAAAACTAAAGGAATTGACAAAATTTTCTAGTGAGAGAAACTTACTTCTTTCATGGCTGCTCTATGTCTCTCTCTCTCTACAGTCCTTACTTGCTCCAGGCCTCTCCTTTTGTTTATGCATGTCATTTCTTTAAGCCCAAGTGTACATGCATGCAGTATTTGAAGTTCTTCCATCTCTCTCCTTGACTCTGTTTCTCTCTCTACATTTCTCCCTTTCTAGCCGAACTACCTCTCTCTTTTTCTCTACATCTCAGCTGGTGTGGTCTGTGGAATGTATCACACACTTGCACAACTCTTGTGTATATATGTATAAGTGTTTTTCTACATGAATTTTGATTGGGCCAAATTTTGGTCTAATGATACAAGGCCATCTAATTATTGACTAGCCCACAAGTTGACACCTCATTTGTGCTGCATGAAGTTTATGTCAATACATGATGCTTATATTTGTTTTTGGTTGATTATATGACAATAAAACTCTAGTGGCCAAGTGGTAGAGTTTTGGTAGTCTTAATCTTGGTCTTAAGTTCAAAACTTTGTAAGAGCTTTTTAAGTCATTTTCTCCATTTTCCTTTTATATGTGCCTAGATTGCATTTTAGAGTATTTTCATTAATTCCCAAACTTTGCGTTTTAAATCTCACAAAAGTCTCTTATAATTTTTGCAAAGCTTCTTGATTAAGCATGTATCATTAGTCTTGCCTTAGTATATTTCATGCACTAATCTTTCAAGATTATTCGTGTGTTAATCCTTAATTAACACAAATCAGAATTTGCTATTAAGTTATGACCATTGTCATTAACTCACATTCTTAAAATTGGTTGTCTCTAATTCATAATTATTTGCTCCAATTTTTACATTTGTCTCCATATTAATAAAATATTAGTCTCAAGTAGAGTTGTCCATGATTATTTAGCAAATTATCTTATGATAATCATCATTGTCCTTAATTGTCCGGCTTAATTGGGTCGAAGTGTTACAATATCTCTACAATGGACAAGCTCAACACCTTGGAATAACGTATACATGCAAGATAACCATGACACAAGCCTATCAAGATAATTAAATTATTCTTTCACACAACTAATATTAAGATCCAACAAAGGTTAGACCAACTCATTCACATTTCATTAAGAGTAATAATCTTGTAAAAACAAATGTCATCATTAATTTTTCACACCATATTATCCATTCATATAACTTCAGTGTACATTCAAAAGAGGAGTTCATGTGCATTCTAAAGGTTTTCCCACAAGAAATAACCATCACAAGCAAAATATATTCCACAATATACATCTAAAATAATATCAACTAACTTAAACAATAAGTCAAGAATATTTTAAATCCCTTACACAAGCATTATGTCTAACACCATATAAGCAATAGTATAAATCATGTCTCAATCTCAAGAATACATAATGAACACTTCAAATGACCAAATCTAAGCACCCAATTATGGATCGAATAAAAAAAATAACATATAAATAGAGATTGTGATGAGAAACATATGATATAATCATGCTATGATATATTTCCTTTGGCACAAAACACATACAAAGCATTAAATACAACAACCATTATGTAAACATATGTAAAATTCACAATAATTCCCTAAGCATTATTTTCTCAACTCAAGATCAGACTCCTTACCTTAAAAGTAAGTTGATCTAAACCCTAGCTTGTGAATCTCTTTCAATTCTCCAACAAATCTCCTTTTTCAACCATCACCTTACTCCCCTTGTGGTGCAGAATTCAATTCTCTTAAAGGCTCTAATTTTTGCCCATCATTATACCTCTCAAATCTAATGGAATGGGATGAGAAACACAAGGAAAATAAGAGAAAGTGAGGGAAAGAGGAAGAGAAAAATGGAGAAAATGGGTTATGCCCGCAAAGAATAGGAGAAAATGTGATTTCGGGATTCCCGCAGCTAGCATGAAAGCATTCTGGAAAGTTCGTTCAAAGGAACTTGGGCTCGTTCAAACGAACCCAACTGTTCTGTTCAGCTTTCAGTTTTCGCTACATAGTTCACCCAACTTCAAACCTCAATATCTCCCAAACCGTATGGTAGAACTTAATGAAATTTTGTAGAATTTTTCTACATTAATTCTAGTTTCATATGGATTTGGAAAACTCAAAAATTTATCCTAAAACTCAAGTTATACCCCCAAATAGTCTATTGTGATTAGTTTCTGTACACTTTTAAAAAAACTATCATAACTCCTTCATATGCAATCCAAACAAGGTCATCTATATATCATTTTAAAGATAAGAGATAGAGACTTAATTATATATAATCCTCATAATTTAATTCCATGGGATTTAGAAGATATAACCTTCTAAAGCAGGTCGTTTTGTAAGCTCCTTACTTGAGAAAATGTCAAGATCAAGATAATTGTACTCATAAGCGATTCTACCAATACAAAATGTATTCCAACACTTCTAAACATGATATTTAGTCTTAAATACATGTAAGAGGACTCCTTATGAGTCTCAAGGTCAAAGTCTTATTATTAATTGAAATTAATAGCATTATAGCGCATTCGAATATTAATTACTTACTAATTATCAAAAAATTTCAGGACATTACAATTTACCCCCCTTAAAGAAATTTTGTTCTTGAAATTTGATTTACCGTAGTTCCCAAATCTTAGCTTTTCTATTCTATCACTTTAAAATTTCTTTATCCTTTCAATAGTTTTCAATGAAAGTTACACAATTTTCATGTCCTTGCTTAATGCATTCACTAATTACTAATAATTCTCACTATATTTTATTTACCTTGTATCAAGACTTGATTAAGCTATCATTATGCCAACATGACCAAATTAGGTCCCCACTAGGTCATAGCCATAATATACATCATATAATAGCTTCATATATCCTTAGGCATCTATTAGTATTAGAATTGTTTGTGGGAATTCACAAGCAACCAAATGTGTATATATACTTCCACTAAATCAAGTGCATGCCCCAAGTTGGGCCAAATAATTAAGTGCACACAAGATTAACATTTATATTTCAAAGACTATTAAAATCTACGTAGTTTAGACACATATATGGTCTTATCATAATCTTTTAATTAAAATTGCTCAGTTATCTTCTTATTATTATTACTACGGTAGATTTATAAATATTCAAGTTTACTTCATTTTATTAAAAATCGTCTCACACATCACATAATTGTGTTTTCTAGCAACCACTAACTCATAGTCTACCCAAAGTATTATACAAAATCCATGTTACATCCTCATGAAAACTTCTACACCTCAACCCTTTGGCTCATAAGGTATTAGAATCGAGTCCTCACCTGAACAAGGGAAATATTAGCTCACGAGACCTCACCATACTACAGATGTCTTTTGGTGTTTCAGTCTCATAGGAGAACAATCATACCAGAGTGTAACACACTCTTGAAAATAACTTTATACACATGTTTATGCCACATCATCTCACACAATCCCTCAGATAAGTCACAACTATTGTCGGGCATATCCATACCTTTTTAGTAAGGTCACTAAAGATATCACAATTATTTGCACCTCTCACATATACATATACTCAAAGCAGTCAAATCGTGTCATTGGAAATCCACTATAATAATTAAAACAATCACATTTTTTACTTTCTCGATTAAAATCTTTGAACATTCACAACACAATTCCTCTCATAGGTTTAAACACAAGTTCCACTTCCTTCCAAATAAGATTTTTTTAACCATTACACTCATGTACTATAATTAATAACATCTAAAGTTCAACATAACTTTCCATCTGTACCTAGTCAAGGCTATAGATGTTAGGTTTGACTATCCCTAATCAAATCATGATCCATGGAATTTCTCAATCCATAATATAACTCTCAAGGTCAGTATCATGTGACTTCAAAATGCTAATAAGTTACCTTTAATAATCTCACATTTATACCATGTAGCCACCAAATTTTTATACACCGTCTTTCTAAATTACATACTCATAGATTAATCAATCAAAAGTATAAAATAATTGGCGTCATTAACAATTTTATCACATCGGCATCTTTAATATAATCACATCAGTATGAATAGTATACCAATTCAAAATACTAGCACATAGGCCTATATATAATCATGTCCAGATCTCGATTTCTCCACTTTCACAAACCGAAGGACATAAACGTACACACAATAATCTCAGTCCACATCATAAGCACACAAGCCTTCACTTAATATATCACAATACTACTACTCATTCCTCACATACTAAGGAAGATATGTCACACCCCGAATTTTCAGTAAACCCGAGGTGTGAATGAGAATAATAAAATAAAAGAATTAAATTAATATATTTATTTTTAATTGACTTTTACTTGTTAATCTCCAAGATCATGTCTTATAATGGCCTAAAGTGTAGGCTAAACATAGCCTAGATGCTTTCATAACCCAACTCCAAGGTGGTGACCAAGCATGGTCCAAATGGTTGTTTAGCATAGCCTAAAATAATGACAAAGTATGGTCAAGGTTGGTGGCCCAATATGGCCTAAGTAAAGGTCAAATATTTTCCTAAGTAGTGACCAAACATGGCCCCAAAGGGTGGCCAAACATGGCCCATAAGGGTGGCTAAACATGGTCCAAAAGAGTGGCCAAACATGGCCCAGGGATTGGCCAAACATGGCCCAAGGTGATTGGCCAAACATAGCCCAAGGCAAATGGCCAAGGGCTAGTGGTAAGGGTGCAAGGGGCTAGGCTCACAAGGGCGCAGGCGTTGAGCGCTGCGGCAAGCGAGCGCTGGGGCTGGGCTGAGCTGCTGCTGGCTGCTTCTGTAGCTACAGTGTATTTGCTACAACCTATTTTCTTCCTTTTCTGAATTTTTTTCAAAGTGCTGCAAGCTAATTTTTTCAATTTTTAACCTACTTTCTCAAGGTTTTTAACCCCCACTTTTTGGCACTTTTCCTATATATATATGGGGCATTTTACACCCCCAACAACTCTTTTTAATTCACAAAATTTTGACATGGTCTCCTTTATTTTCTAAACATTTTTCACCTCATGTTTTACAACATAATCCACCACTCTTAAACTAACTACCAAACTATATCCTCTTACTCAACTAAACCATTCATTCTTAATTTAAAACATACATCCACCATATATATATGTGTATATATATATATATATATATATACTTGAAGCTTAAGTGTCATGAGCTCCATGCTCACTACAAATTTAGGGTCTTACCCATTGTTTCAATGCTATACAAAATTTTATAAGTTAATACATATGTCCTAGGGCTTATGCCTTCATATAACCAAAAATATGCCCCAAGGACCAAATGTTCTTCAAGGTCCACTTCCCCCTCTATGCTTCAAGACTTCATCAAGTCTCATGTGCTGGGAGTCTCATCTGTAATATGTAATCTCATATAGGGTAAGCACGATGGCTTGTATGATATAATGCTAATATAAAAAACAAAGGTAAGGCGTGGCATGTGCAAAGTAAACATTTATAAGCTATATGTCTTCCAATTCATCAATGCAATGCAATGCAATGGCAATATGCATGACACACACATGCAACTCTATGCCACACCTATGTCTCGCTTCATGGTCCGTCCCTATTGGAACGCGAGTACCAATGGCCAATTTTGGGTTTTTCACCACAAGATCTACACCTTCATAATGCATAGCACCAAAGTGCTCAACACACACCATATTTCCAAAGATTCCAATAGCCACGATGCCTTGATTTTTCTATGCAATTTTAATGAGGCATTTATTAAACTCATGGAGTGTGCCTAAAATAATGCATCATACATAAAGAAAACTATAACTTTTAAACCACAAAATGTTGTCTACATAAACATAGCATATAATCCAATCAATCATACATATAATCATGTTACATATTCACAACCTTACCAAATTCTCAAAGATTTCACAAGTATACAAAGTGTCAATACATTGAGCAAACCATAACTTTCAAACTATAAGACTTTGTCTACATAAACATAAGCTAGAATGCAATAAATTATACATATATTCAAGTTACATGTTCATCACTTCACCAAATTCCCAAATAATACATACGTACACAAGGTAGTCAACCCTAGGTTTTCAAAGTAACTATATGCTAGGTGGTTTTATAACAACAAGTAAACATGTAAGTCATACAATCAACTTATAAAAACACTCCCAAACTTAACTATATTCTTTACTTAGTAAAATATCATACCTAGAAGGGGTTTTCTCAACCCTATGGAGTTTTTTTCTCTTCAATGCCAAATCAATCAGTAGGATTGTAGCTCTTGTGGTGGGTTACAACTTCCTAGAAAGAAGCCTTGAGATATTCTAAGGCTAGAGATGAGTTTTGGAAGGTAGAAAGTTAAAAAACCTAGGTTTTCTTCATCTTTTCTCTCCAAGAACGAGCTGTTGTATTTTCTCAAACCAATTCTGAGAAATTTAACTCTCAAGGGTCATATTTATCCTAAAGGGGTCAAGGGGTGACAAGACCATTTTGCCCTTAATGAGCATCGGGACCCTGTTACACTACAACCCGTCCTGAAACGCCTCAATTCAATATGTTGTTTTAACCAAAGTTCTTAAAATTATTTTAAATGATATTTTTCCAAAAATTTTATTTTCGCTTGTTGGAGGGTGCGGCCGGCTCCACTTGGGATGCCCTTTTTAGTCCCTTTTTCAAACTATATCTGATTAGGCTTAAATTCTCACAGGAGGTGTATTTTAACATTCTAAGTATATTTTCATTCTATGGCATACTCAAATTATGCTTCTAAATATGACTTATGTCTAAATGATGCATGTATAGTGTCCTACTAGCAAATAGTGCATGAATAGTATCCTACTGGCAAAAATGAAAAGTTTTCTGATTTTTCAGATCTTTACAAGATAGATACCTATATCATCATATCACACATTCCTAATTCCTATCCCATTTTTCCCTTCCAGAACACGTTCATATTTAATTTTATACTGAGTCTAGATCACGTTTGCATACTAACATTCAAGCCCATACCTCTGCTAGAAAGTACATCTCCGAATCAAATACTATTCTTGGGCTACTAACCCAAAAGGCTTGACTTGCCTCTCGCGCGAGTTTATGGCTCATAGCCGAAGAGAGACACAATCTCCAACATAAGAGGCCAGGTATTATAAGGGCCTACCTCCTTTCCAGATATTATGAAGGTTAGTTCCCTATCCAGGTATTATAAGGGCTTGTCCCTTATCCTTGAAAACTAAGCTGAATGTTTCATACTACCATCCAATGATGGCTTCTTCACCTCAAGATATCATCATCTATCATAGTTTCCCAAAATATAATGCTTTAAGGCCAAATCCAAGTCCAAGTCCAAGATGCAGTCCGAACATAGATATTTAACCTTCCCAATCCTTGAAACTTGACCATTTTCATATTCATATTCTATCCTCAATCATTCATTCATATTTACACAAGATCAATAATCTGTAAATGGGAATTAATCACATTAAATCAATCATCATCATTTGGCTTTTCATACTTCTACATTCTAGACTACCCAAGCCTAAATTCTGTATTTTCATTCTAGGTAACCCCACTTATAGGTGACCGGTAGTACCTTCAAGGATCATAGATCCATTTTTTATTAACTAATGGGGGTTAGTCATTACTTGTAACGCATGATCTGACACCAATCAAATACCAACCATGTCCTCAGCCATAAAATCTTTCACAGTACTCATTCATGTTACTTTTACTCATTATCTATCTTACGTTTATATCAATTAATGTTCACATTATCAATAATATAATTTTATTAATACTAATACTATTACTCATAGTATTGAAAATTTAATTTCTCAATATTTTATCTTTCTTATTATATTTCTCTTACCAACTACAGACTTATAAGTATACTTCATCACTTGTGTCTTCTCTGGTAATCGAATTACAATGTTGTTCACACCATTTTTGTTCATACTTTAGGTGTTAAGCATATAACTTTCTCTTTACACCTTATTTTAAGTTACATTCACTATTTTTCTATTACAGTTATGGTCCCATTGATACTGTCAATAATAATTTTAATAATTACCTTTGTTACCAACACCCGGTGACACTATACTTTTTCTCTTATTATTATTTTTTAACAACTTAGGTAAGTTGCGCACTATTTACTTCTTCCTTTATAGGTCATTTACATTGTTTCACTCACTTAACCAGAATTACATCAACACTAACAACAAATAAGGCCAATAGTCATTCCTTAATCCCTTCATTCTCACTTTAGTTGTTAACTCTAGGTAGTGTTTACTTTTATGTTCCTTATAGTTTCACCCTAAATTAACTCATATATATGTTCAAGTTCATCTCTTGATTTGAATGATTCACATTAGTCTTTAACCTAAGTTCCAACAAAATTTATCATTCCCCCTTTATCCTTTATACTTGATTAACACATAATCATGTCTTACTCACTCACTTACTAATTTAATGTTTAAGTTTGACTTTTATCGCTAATCTAATAATCATCTCTCTCTCCTTAGTTATCATTGGTCACTTCAACACATGTAGAAGGGGTTCAATATTAAGTCTTAGGATATAATGATTGAGTTTATAGTTGTTTTCTATTCTTATTATGTATATAATGTTATCTTTCAAGGGATTTAAGAATATAACACACTTTCTATTCACAATTATGAAAGGAGTGTTATCATCTAACAACTATAACAAACATTTATATTATACAAGTAGTAAATCATACAAGTTAACACAAAGTAAGGAATGCAGTCATTTCATCCTCAAACAATTAGTAACTATCACACTTTATAGTCATGATAGCTCACACAATATCATAACATGATACATAAAATTTTATCACAATTAGCATATAAGGACATTTCATTCTCTATAATTACAGAAGAAAGGTTAAGTCGGACAATTTCAATATGTGCCATGGTTTAATTAACAAGCATTCAAATATACAATTTTAACACATGGTAGAAGATATAATACTTCAAATCCAAACAATCATAATCATTGAACACATGCCTAACATACATACATAGTACCAATCATAGCATAAGGCACTAGATGTGTCATTCAATCATGCGAGCTCACATGCCTAACATACATATATAGTATAATTCATGTCTAAGTGACAAATAAATTATTCCAAGGAGTACATATATTTTCACATATTCCAAGTAGTACATATATATTTCACATATTAATCTATGTTCAAGTTGTCAGCAGTTACATAAGTACAAAAAAACAAACATAATCATCAATATTATAGCTTAAATTCTCATGTCGTAGTATATAGTCATCAAATAACAATCAAGCAAACATCTATATTCATGATACATTCTATAGTCATGATAAGGATGTCCCTACATACATGTTTGTACTTGCAAGTAATTCAAAATAGCCACTTATGCATTTCATGCTTTCTCGTATGCATACGACAAACAATAATGCACAAAACAAGCAATATACTTATATTACAATATATATCATGCATTTCCATCTCAACAAATCGAATACACTTAGCAAGCATAATAAAGAAAAATTTCAAACCGAGAAATAACATTTTACTCAAGAATACATGTTTATACTTTATATCGAATCAAACTATTACTGATTCAATATGTACCAACATTAAACAATTCAAGAACACATAACAACTATCAAGCCTCAAGTAGTTCATGTGTATAATGGAACTAAGATACAAACATATAAACAATTTAATATGGTATTCGTGCATTCAAGTCATTATTCAAGCTAAATTTTCAAACAATTTACAATAATGTTCAATCAATAAGTTGCAAGACAATTCACATGTGTAATCACATTAAACACATAGATATCAAGCACTTCGCAAATTTTAAGTAATGCAAAATATATCACAAGCTTCAAATACTTTAGTTCTTTAAATGTGATATTAATATTTTAGTGTTACTCATATCTCGTTGTCCCTAGGTGTTCTAAACACCTACAGCTCTAATAGCATTCTGTCCCGACTTGGGTTCTAAAATTGTGTGAACCAGTCTTTAAGTCCCATGACACATCATCGGTTCACATGCTTGATTAGTAAATAGTCATTAGTCCTTGGATCATATGAGAAATAGCTTTTAAAAGTACTTTAAAAATAATGGAGAAATGGTTAAAAGTCTTTTGAACAAAGAAATAGAAAATGGTCTATAGGACATTTTCAAGTCTGTGTCCAATTCTTGATTTCTCCCTATTTCCAATTTCATAGACTTTTACATAAATGTGAAATCCATCAATTTTAAAGTCATTTAACATACATGCAAAACATTATCGCTAGTATGTTAGTGTTATCCCCATCCTTTAAAGTTTTCAAAATATAAAACATCAGCACATACAAACAACATAGTTTACTTTGTTTAATTACATGTCATTAACTAAAAGCTCTAACATGCTCATCAAAAAAAGTGAGGGTCCAAATGAAAAAAATATAGAGAGTTAGCCTTCCTAGCCCACTCTTCAAAAAGGTTTCAAGAAATGATTTCTAGCACATTGGTCTTCATTTCATGGATTCATTGCCCATACCTGCATTTGGTAAAGGTTAGAATAACAACCCTTTAGGAAAGTCTAAACAAATGGAAAACATAGCGGTGACTTGTGCATACACGTGTTTGTGTAATGGTGAGCAATATATCTCTACAATGCACAAGCTCAACACTTAGGAATAACGTCTACATGCAAGATAACCATAACGCAAGCCTATCAAGATAATGAATATATTCTCACACAACTAATATTAAAATGCAACAAAGGTTAGACCAACTCATTCACATTTCATTAAGAGTAAGAATCTTGTAACAACAAATGTCATCATTAATTCTTCACACCACATTATCCATTCTTATAACTTCAGTATACATTCAAAAGAGGAGTTCATAAGCATTCTAAAAGTTTTCCCACAAGAAATAACCATCACAAGCAAAATATATTCTACAATATACATCTAAAATAATATCAACTAACTTAAACAAGAAGTCAAGAATGTTCTAAATCCCTCACACAAGCATTGTGTCTAACACCATACAAGCAATAGTATAAATCATGTCTCAATCTCAAGAATACATGATGAACACTTCAAATGACCAAATCTAAGCACCAATTTTGGATCGAATAGACAAAATAATATATAAAGAGATATTATGATGAGAAACATATGATATAATCATGCTATGATAGATTTTCCTTGATACAAAACACATACAAGACGTTAAATATAACAACCATTATATAAACATATGTAGAATTCACAACAATGCCCTAAGAATTATTTTCTCAACCCAAGGTTAGACACTCTATCTTAAAAGTAAGTTGATGTAAACCCTAGCTTGTGAATCTCCTTCAATTCTTTACCAAATCTCCTCTTTCAACCATCACCTTACTCCCCATGTGATGTAGAATTCAATTATCCTAAAAGCTGTAATTTCTTCCCATCATTATACCTCGTAATCTAGTGGAATGGGATGAGAAACATAAGGAAAATAGGAAGGAGAGACAGAAAGAGGAAGAGAAAAATGGAAAAAATGGGTTATGCACGCAAAGAATAAGAGAAAAAGTGATTTTGGGATTCCCGCAGCTTGTTCGAATGAAGCCCTATTCATTAGAGCAAATTATCAAATGAACATCGCACGAAAGCATTCTAGAAAGTTCATTCGAATGATCTTGGGCTCATTCAAAGGAACTCAACTGTTCCATTTAACTTCCAGCTTTCGTAGCATAGTTCACCAAACTTCAAGCCTCAATGTCACTTAAATCGTATAGCGAAACTTAATGAAATTTTGTAGGATTGTTCTGCATAAAGTCTAGCTTCATATGGATTTGGAAGCACTCAAAAATTCATCCAACAACTCAAGTTATACCCCCAAACAATTCGTGGTGGTTAGTTTCCATACACTTTTGGAAAAACTATCATAACTCCCTTATATGGAATCCAAACAAGGTCATCTATATATCACATTAAAGATAAGACAGATATTTAATTATATATAAGCCTCACAATTTAATTTCAAGGGATTTGAAAGATACAACCTTTTAAAATTGGTCATTTTGTAAGCTCTCTACCAGAGAAAATGCCAAGATCAAGATAATTATACTTATAAGCGATTCTACCAATACAAAATATATTCCAACACTTCCAACATATGATATTTAGTTATAAATACATGTAAGAGGACTTCCCATAAGTCTCAAGGTCAAAGTCTTATTATTAATTAAAATTAATATCATTATAACACATCATTTCCAATCTTAACTTATTAATTATCAAAAAATTTTGGGACGTTACATGAAGACCGCTCAAGCGAGGTCTTTTCTGCTCGAGCGGGCTCTAATGAGTTCATCGTTATAGCTCGCTAGCTATCTCGCTAGATCGAGCTTGAGTCTACTCGAGCGAAGTCCAGTAGCAAGCTCGCTGTAGCTCGCTGAGTTTCTCGCTCGAGCAAGCTATGATGCAATGCATTTTCCTTGAACATTATTTTTGTTGCATTTTTTATTTTAGGGTGATATAAAAGGAAAATAAAATTTTTTCAAAGGCAACTTTTTGGGGCTGCAAAAACTAGGGTTTCATACTCATTCCAAAAAGGGCATGGCATTTATGATCTATCACATGCCTTAGTCTACAAGAACCATGATTCTGATCTCTCTTTATGGCTATGAAAACTTTAGATCATGAACTATGATTTAATCATTTAAACCAAGCATCATCTCTTAGTAATAAATATACTTGTTCTCATGACTTTGATTGAAGTTAAATTCCTACATTAACAAGATAGTGGAATGAGTTCAATTAGTCTCATTGTAGAAGACTTGGAAAGAGAAGCTTTGTCCCTAAAATTCTTCCTTCGTAAATAATCATTGACAATTCCTTGATTGTAGACTATATGGCCTCATTTGGCTGCCAAACAGGATTAGTTAGACTAATTAATATTGTGATTAAATAGTAAAGAAAAGAAAGGATGGGACTAATTAGTTTAGTAGTAAGTTTTTGAAAAAAGTAGGACTAGGTTATTTAGTGAGGCTTAGAATACCATCCTATGTTTGGGAATGTCGGGATTAAATTTGGATTGTGCATGAAATGTCCCTTATACCCTTGCACCTTTTTTTTCCATTTGCATTATTTAGCCCATTTGGCACCTAATTTTCCCCAACCCACCCACTCAATGAACTATAATTTTTTTTTTTATGTTTTAATATATTTTGATGTCATGCTAGTTTGTAACGTTTTGGTTGCCAAATCTGATAACCATTCATACTAAAAGATGGCCACGTTTGGATGGCGGAATAAAACAGGTTTGATAGGATAAATGTTATTCTATTTCATATTTGGTATTTCCATTGAATTGGATATTTATATTCTATGAACCATTTATATCCCACCTAAGTGGAATATAATTTATCCCAAGGGAGTGATGGTATTAGAGTTATCACATCACACTAGAATAAAAATAACGTCACGTCATAAAAAAAATTATAACGATGTGATATTGAGAGACAAAGATGTCAAAGAGTCAAGTTAAAAAAATAACATTTTTTTTTATTGTTCAAATTTTTTATATATTCTAGATTTTTTATTGTAATTTTTGCATCAATAAATGAACTATTATATATATATATAATTATTGATTTTTTATATTAAGTGAGAAACTATTTAATTTTTTACATGATGTTTGCACAATCACATTCTAAAATATTATGATTATGGTTATTAGATTTGCAATTAATTTGTGAATAAAATGTTAATTTTAAATACCTCATATGCATAGATTTGAATTGAAAAAAAAATTAAATAACTTTCATAAAAATATTTTTTGAAAACCGAACTTTATATCTAGTAGGCATCCAAATATAGGGATGTGATATAACAACATATTCAAAGCCTTTTATATGAGTCAGTTTCAAACTTTAGATTAGAATGTTGATTTTATATCTTATCCGATCAAAGTATATTCTATTCAATCACACCTTCTTATTCAATTGTCCAAACAAGACCTACATAAACAGTCCTATAACCATTCAAATTTCCCTCGAACATACCAAATCACTTATTATGGCCATTTGATATCCTAGAGCCAAGGAAATGTGGTATCAAATTTTAGGTGCCAATAAAAGTAACATCCAAATCCATTAGGCATTTCATCAAGAACTACAGGTCCAAATCACAAATAACTCTTAAGAAATTAATCAAAGTAAGTCCATTCAACCACAAATTATGGATAATAGACCTGGAAATCATAAAACAGAGACTTACAAAAATCAAAATCTAAAATATTTAATTGATGCAACTCAGAAGAATCTGAACCTGAACTTGGAAATCCGATCAACAAGAAGAAATTAGGTTTACCATCACAATCTCTAATACAAAGTCTTGTGTTGGAGGGATTGGCATTGATATGGTGGTGTTCGTTTGGCAATGATAGATGCGTGAAGAATTCCTTGGCCTCAATTAAATGTGAAGTGGTATTAATGATAGAGAAAACATGATTAGGCAATAATCTTAAGCTAGATTTTCTCAACTAATGCAAAGAATCTTCACCTGAATTAAATCATTACTATTGAGCATCCAAACAACCCCCAAGAATTCCTATTGATACCTTTCCCGCTTCCCCAACTAGTCTTTAAAAAAAAAAAGAAAAGAAAAAGAAAAAGAAAAATGAAAAGCAAGTTCCAGCTCGGTCCCCATTGCACGTTAACCTTTTCCCAGGAAGGATCTTGAGCCGGAGGACTCGAAGCTCTATCTCTCCCCGTCTACTCTCTTTCTCTCTCTACTCTCAGCACCCTTTTTGGCTCTGAAAGATTCTCATTCTCTTGACCCTCCCTCGTGTCACAAACGAACATATGGAACAAGAATTCCAAGAAATGCCCCCACACAAAACCATCTTCTTCAATGTCTCCCAATTGCCAAACCCTAATTCTTTCCCTCTCTATAACTCGTGATCTGACCCACCTTACTAGCTAAAACCCAAAACTCAGAAATGAACTATTCTACCCACCGTAAACCCCATCGTCGCCGCCGATCATGGTGTTGCTCCTTCACCTTGCCGCCGCGTAGCCCCGAAAACACCGTCCTTTCTCGCCCCAAACCCTCGCAGAAGTCCGAAATGCTCTCCAAATCAGTCAATTCATTCCCAAATTCTCCTCAGAGTACCAGACTAAGCTTCGTAGGTAGGATCGACCCCCGCCGGATCTTGTCCCCGGGTCGTGTCTCGCCGATCGATTCTGAGTCCACGGTCGATCCGGTGCAAGAAAGTACCATTTCAGAGCCTACGCCGAACACCAACGCAAATGCGCAGACGAGATTGGAGTGTTCAGAGAAGTTACCGGCACCGAAGGGTTCGGGTAACAGCGTGAAAGATGAGGTTAGTTTGGGAATTTTTGATGTGAGGTTGAATTTGAAGGGAAAGCTCGGGGGTTCTTTGGTGCTGGAACTGAATTCGGAGGTGTTGAGTGCGAACAGTTCAGTTTTCGCGGACTTGATTGCAGATTACAGGAAGGGAGCGAGTGGTTTGGCTGCGAAGCTATGTAGGATTGAGGTTCCTGAGGTGGAAAATTTGAATGTGTTTCGTCAGACCGTTGAGCTTATGTTTGAAGAAGATATTATTAAGCGGCTCTTGAAGATTGGGGTGAATATGTCCATCGATATACTCGAGGTGATTCTTTTGTATCTATTGTTTATTCTTCTTGAAATTTATCAGTGCATTTTTGTTCTTGTAGGATTTCAATGCAATTCGTCACCTTTGAAGTTTGCATTTCACACAGACACGCACAGAAAGTTGCAAGTGAAAGTCAGTACGTATATGCATTTATACATGTCCTGCCGTGGGTTTATATGCATTCGCCTATTAGGATGCCTAGGAACCATGTAAACAAGAAGTTTTGCTGAAATAATGATTATAAATGCTGTTGTAGGTTTTCAATGCAATTCGTCACCTTTGAAGTTTGCATTTCACACAGACACACACAGACTGTTGCAAGTGAAAGTCAGTACGTATATGCATTTATACATGTCCTGACGTGGGTTTATGCCTTTGCCTATTAGGATGCCCAGGAACCATGTAAACAAGAAGTTTTGTTGAAATAATGATTATATATGCTGTTGAATTTATCAAATCGGGATGAACTGCATTAAAAACTCTGTCACATGTTTTAGAGAAGACCTTTTTAGGTGTTAAACTAATTTTATAAATTATCCATCTTAATTCTTATATATATATATATATATATATATATATATAAATGATATGAAAATTCTTGCCAAATTATGGAGCACAAACAATATTATTCTTTTCGTTTTTCTGGCAAGTGAATTTGGAAAGTTGGTTATATCACAAATAATTAAAGAAATGTGCAAGTTGCATGATCTCTTTTAATTTGTTAATCTGGTTGTTACTAGATTTGATAATGTTAAAGAAGGGTTCGGTATTTGAATAAACTCATCTCCCCCCTCCCCCGAAAAAGGGGCTGGTTTCCAGTGGGAGGTAGACCTTCCTCTGCCCATAGACCCTCAAATTGGATGAAGGCAGGGTTTGATCCCAGGTCTCTAATACGTCTACCGAGAGATTTTAGCAGCTAAGCTAGTTGGGACCTTCGTAAGCTCACTTCTTCCAACACCGCTTTTGTTTGCACTTTGAACTAATAATCAAGGTGTTTTATTGTTATTTTTTATTAGTTGTTGAATTGATAGGTTCTCCTTGTCATATGAGTTGTTACAAGATAAGTAATAGCCCTATATAGTTTACAAAATTGATTGTCATGTCTAGTCACGTGGAAAAACATGCTTTTTTCATTAATCGGCAGGTTAGTTCATGGTTGTTAGTTGCACCGCAAAACCTATTGAGTGAGCAGATTGGTTGATTGGCCTGCTTTTGTACTCGAATCGGCAAGCTGGTTGTCAGTTGAGCTGAACAGCCCATTGTGTCAAATCATATTTGATCTCCTTCCATGTCCGAAGGTACCTGCGCCAATAATTTTAATATTATAAGGTACTAGATGGAAGAAACTGATGCCATCAATTGTTTTCTTAATTCGTGAGCTATTGTTTTAGATCTGGTGTCAAGCTACTATATAGTGCATACAAACCTTCTAGGAAATGGTTTATCTATCATTTATTATTTTTGGACCAAGTATGATGATAGATGAGTGGGGTAGGAAAATGACTGGTTTCAAGCTATCATCTAACCTATTGATTTTGAATGAAATCTGCTGATTACAAAAACTGAGTACATCATATAGATAATAGAACCAATTCTATTTTTGGATCAATAAATGTAAGTGTCTATTAATGGGCCCCGAGGGAGGCGAACCCATAATTACAATAAGGGAAGGAGGCTACAAAAATTAAAGCCTAGGTTTTTGCAAAAAATCAATATTCTCAATATAAGGGATGTGCTTCCCTAAGCCAAAAGCAATACAAATGCAAAAGATTATCTCCAATTTCTCTCCCTCCAAAGGCACCAAATAATGTAAGGGGGGGGGCATTCTCGAAGCAATCTCAAATCCGACATCTCCAACAGTCCAACTTGAAAGGGCCTCCCTAATTGTAGCCAACATTTCCTAACTACACCCAAATAGGGTGAGGAACAAACACCAAGCATCTCTAGCCATTTTGCAATGGATAAGGAGATGCTCCACAGTCTCTTCTTCACATTTACACATGCTACACTGGCTTGAGAGATGCAAACCTCTTTTGCGCAGATTACCCACAGTTAGGATGGCTCCCCAAGCTGCGGACCAAGCGAAAAAAGTGACTTTGTTGGGGGCATGAGATCTCCAAATCAACTTCCATGGGAATGATGCCTCCTTTTCTCCAATGAGCACCTTGTAGAAAGATTGGTGCTTTTTTGTTTTTTTGTGATTATCCACTGACCAAATCAAGACATACTCATGACCTTCACATGATTTTTGTTTGTTTAACACTGCCATAAGGCCTTCAACTTCCTTTGATTCCCAATCATGGAAATTTCTGCAAAAATAGGGACTCCACACTAATCAGCCATCCTTAAAAGAGATGCAATCAGCAACTAGACTATTTTTGTTGGTGATAATGCCAACAAGAGGAGAAATAATATCTGCACTGTTAAAATTGAAGGAAGCATTTACTGCAAGATGGAAGAGGTTAGAGCTGGAATCATAGAATTTTATAGAAGTCTCTACCAAGAATCCCATGACTGCAGGCCAGATCTTGAGGATCTAACATTCAGCTCCATCACAGAGGCAGATGCAAGAGTCTTGGAAACGGCCTTGAAATCATGTGTGATGGGGACAAATATATACAATCGCTTTTTGTAGGCATTGCTGGGAATTCTTAGAAGAGAGGTGATGGCTTTTTTGCCTTTTTCCACAGTGCTGGTTATTTCGAAAAAAGCTTAGATGCTTCTTTTATAGCTCAAGTGTGTAGAGAACATAAGGGATTACAGGCCCATTAGCCTAGTGGGAAGTATTTACAAGTTGTTGGCTAAGGTGCTTTCTCTAAGGCTTAGGGAAGTTATGGGGGGATCATATCAAGAAGCCGAAATGCCTTTGTTGATGGTAGACAACTTCTTGACACCATGTTGATTGCTAATGAGTGCATTGATGCAAGAGGGAAAGGGAAGAAGTTGAGACTAATTTGCAAGCTAGAATTGAGAAAGCCTTCGACCATATCAATTGGGGTTTTCATCTTTTCTTATTAAGGAAAATGAGATTTGGAGAGAAATGGAGAGGTTAGATTTGGGATTGCATCTCTATAGCCTCATTCTCAATCCTAGTTAATGGATCTCCTGTCGGGTGTTTTTTTTTTCAGTCCTCCTGAGGACTTAGTCAAGGGGATCCTCTCTCCCCAATCTTGTTTGTCTGATTGGAGGCTTTGAGCAAGATGATAGACAAAGCAGTGCAAGGGGGCACATTGAAAGGTTTCTTCGTCGTAGCAGGGAAGGAAGAAGGCTTTGGGATCTCTTCTCTCTTATTTGCATATTACACCATAATTTTTTGTGAGGTTGAGGACACCTGCTTCGTTACTTGCTGTGCATCTTGCTATGTTTTGAGGCAGTCTCGGGGTTGAAAGTGAACTTGCATAAAAGTGAAAATTTTCCAACAGGGGAAGTGTGAAAGACTTGGTGGAGATGACTTGGGGTGTGGGCTATGATGTGGGACTCTTCCTTCCACGGACCTGGGCCTTCTGCTACTATATGTCCCTTTTCCTATCCCTACGTTGGTTGTGAGGCAATTGGAGAAGTTATAAAGAGACGTCTTGTGGGATGACAGGGATGGTGAAAGAAAGATCCACCTCGCTAGGGATTAAAGAAATGAAGACATTCAACAAAGCTCATTTGGGAAAGTTGTTATGAGATTTGCGAAGGAGCATCATTCTCTATGGAAGGATGTAATTCTCACAATGTATGGTTGTGAAAATGTGGGATGGTTGTCTAAGGAAGCCTTGGAAGCTTACGGTTGTGGACTTTGGAAATCTATCCAAAGGTGCATGGTGGATTTTAGCCAGTTTGAGTGACCCGGAGGTCCAAATCTTCGTATCAAGCAACATCAAAGAAAGTTGAGTTGCGTTCTGCAGGAATCAAACCTGACTAACACATCTCCCCCCCCCCACCCCCCCCCCCACCCCAATGATCTTTTAGAGCCCCATCCACCCTTAGTGTCGATTTCAGCCATTGTTCAACAGTGACAGCCTCCTTGTAAGGTCGTTGGACTCGAGCGCGCCCCCCCCCCCCCCCCCCCCCGGGGGACCGGGAGAAAACCCAAATCGTACCTCTCCAAGGAAACTGTTGACCCCCACTTCTTACAAGCAAACAATAGAAGGGTTTGACTAAGAAGTTTTGCTCCCTGTGAATCCAACCAATTGTTTCTTCTTCAATAGAAAAGAATGATTTTATATACAAAAAAAAAATTCTCGCAACTCCCAATCTTGTAAATATCTACAAAAACTAATATCTCAGACCATAAACTATGTATTCTTCTGAAATAATCCCCCACCCAAGCATTTTTATTTGATACAATCTTGGAAATGCTAAATGAAGATTCTCCCTATCACGCCAAGAATCTTACCAAAGTCTGATTCTAGTCCCATTACCCACTGTCCATTAACTGTTTGCTTCATTCCCAAACTTCAAAGCCATTTCTCTAACAAAGCTTCATTAAACAAATGAAGCCTTCTAACACCCAATCCCCCTTCCTTCAAAGGACTGCACACCATTTTCCGAATTCACAAAATGGTATTTGAATTCATCCCCAAACCTCCTCATAAAAAATCCCTTTGGAGCTTCTTTAATCTCTTTGCTACTATAGCAGGTATAGGAAATAGGGACATAAAGTATGTGGGGAGGCTAGATAACATTCTCTTCAAAAGGGTTATACGACTCCCGTTAGAGAGATATTAGCACATCCCGTACCCCATCCTATGCAGAATTCGAAATGCAAGCAGCAAAGGCCTTCAAAATTGAATGAAATGCAATCGATATCCAACTTCTTCGAGTCTTACTATCTGTATCAGCCTCTGCCAGTATACAATGTTCCTCGTGTGTGGCTTATGGCATTCCTATTCTCTTTGTGCAGTATGCAGTGCACTGCATTCCAACTAGTGTTGCACATACTACAGCAATGAATGTTCTGAGTAAACATTATCAATTAGCATAAACTGTACAAATAAGAAGGATCTGATTTTGAGTAAGAGATTTGGGTTTATTACCTATTAATTGTCCAGGCAATCAATGAACAGTACATCATACTGAGAGCATCTTGCATAACATGGAGCATAGGGGTTTCAACAACTCTTTTTTTTATGTCCTATCCAGTTTAGTTGTTTCAAGGATACCATGAGCTTCTTTGCCAGGTATACCTATATACAAGGTTATGAAGCACAGACACTCTATTTTGGCTAACGTGTCCATGTCAGACACGTGTCAGATACCTTACACTCTAGGACACTTTCCAAACACGTGTCGGACATGTAAAAAGAGTGTCCAATTTTTTTTAATTTTTTTTTGCTGAATTCCAAACACATTTGGGACACTTTTTTTTTCTTCTTTCTTTTTTGGATTTTTCCTCTTATTTTCCTCTTCTCCTTAGTTCTTTTCTTTTTTTTTTTGGTTATATATATATATATATATATATATATATATAGATATACATATACATAGATGTTTTATGTAATAGTTAATAAATTTGTTTTGGAACTTGAATAGTTGATGTTAATGATTAAATGAAAAAAAATTTACATTTTAATTTAATAGCTTTGTTATATTAATATCTTAATAACATTTTTTTATTCGTGTTTTTATACTAATTTTAATTAAAATAACGTTAGGGTTTTATTATATCAGTCATAAAAAAATTATATATATTCAAAGTATCTCTAACCTATATGTGTCTTACGTTTTTGAGAAATGACGTGTTTGTGTGTCCGTGTCTATGTGTCTGTGTCTTGTCGTATCCATACTTCTTAGTGTACAGGTAACCAACCGTACAGACTTAAAGAAGGCATATTAAAAAACTTTAGATGCAGGAAAAAGGGAAACAAATTACAATAAGAAAGATAGTATCTTCCATCAAATGTGAAGTGTGATAGATCTTTAAACCATTTGGCAGTACATACCCACAGGCTAAGAGTGCTGTTGGGGAAATTAGATACAGGAAAATGGTTTTGGAATGCCCATGTTGCAGCTCAATTAGAATGGACTTGATCAATGAAATATTCGATAAAGATAGTTATTATCTTTATCTATTGACCTTTTATATATTCATGTTGTGATATTTTTTTGCTTGGCAAAAGAGATCACTATGCATGCATGTTAAGTCTCATAAGGAATTAACACTTGGTAATGGACAATGCCAACATCACATCAGGACCATACAAGCCTTCTTCAGCAGTAGTCTATGCACTCAAAATCCTTAATTTCATCTCTGCGGAAGCAAACAGAAACTGAAGTATATGTTTATGTTATAGAATTTCTAGTCATGAAGCTTGTACATGAAAGTAAGAGAAAAGAAAATTGCTAAGCGTTCATACTTTTTGAGGGAAATAAAACTATAATTCTTTGCTAATGGGACTCTCATTGACCTTGAATGCTACGACTTTGTGTCCATTGCTCCAGCTGTTAAGTTTTTGTCATGACACTAACAAGTAACAACCTCTTTTTATAATCAATGTTAGGTATCAGCTTGCATCATGTTTTCTAAGGGAATTTCGTCATGTTTAAAGTACCTTGAAGCAGTGCCTTGGAGTGAGGAAGAAGAGGAGAAACTGAGGAGCCTGTTTAATAGGTTTAAGTTTGACGATGCAACGACTGGAGATATCTTGGCCAGACTCTATTCACTGGACTCGGCAAATTCCCAACAAAATTTAGCTAGACAGCTGGTTTGGTCTATTACGACTTGTGCTGATGCCAATGCAAGGAATGAGCTCAAGTCTTTAGTCAAAGGACTCCTGTGCAAAAGCTCAGTCTATGAGAAGGACTATCCCGACCTTAACAAAGAGGACCTATATGTTGTTTGCCAGTCTTGTCTGGGTTTACTAGTCAGCTTGTTTGAGGAGGCATCTGTCACTGCTTCATGTGGGAAATTTGCAAAAAAGGAGACATGTAAACCATTGATTGAACGCATCTCAAGGCAGGTCGATAATATTAACTGGCTGTTAGAAATCCTGCTTGATCGACAAATAGCCGAGGAGTTTGTGGATATGTGGGTAGATAAAGGGGAGTTGCTTAGAATGCATGAGTGCACTTCTCCAATGGTTAGATATGAGCTCAGCCGGGTTTCAGCTATGTTGTTTATTGCAATTGGAACCAGAAAACTGCATTGCCGGTCAGATGCAAGATTAGGCCTACTCCAGACCTGGTTGAAACCAATGCTGTCGGACTTTGGTTGGTTGCAAAGGTGCAGAAAGGGGCTAGACATGAGGGCATTGGAGGAAGCCATGGGTCAGGCACTCCTTACCCTTCCTTTGAAGCAGCAGTACGAGCCGTTTATGGAATGGTTCAGGTGTTTCTCTAAGCACGGTACTGAATGCCCTAATCTTAGTAAAGCCTTCCAAATTTGGTGGCGTAGATCGTTCTTGAGAGGCTCTGAATCTTATGCTATTGAATCCAGGTAATTGGCGTTACTCTGCCAGTTTTCTCTCTCATCTTGTGTTGTGTAGTGTAATATTGCAGTGTTGTAGGTTTAGTGATTCTGAAAACATATGGAAGTCAATAATGTAGATTAACTGTGTAGATTGTTTAAAAGTTTTTAAGAGCTATAAATGACATTAGTAAATCCGATTGGATATCATTGATTTGAGTCCATCCTATATTTGGCATATTTCTTCTATTAACTTTTGTTCCATGACAATGTCACAGTTGCACTGTTCCATCCCCCCAGGTATATTAACATTACATTTACTATGATTCTATAAACCTCTGCGTGCCACCACCTACTGTCAAAAAAGACCACCTATAAACAGATTTGATTTGAATCTGCAGGATTCCTATTGGTTAATAAATCTTAGCGTATGGCGTTGTGGGTTCGTGCAGACTCCTGGGGTTTATCCCTTCAATTAAACGGCAATATGTATCGATTCCAAAGTGGCGAAGTACAAATGGAAATTTGTCCTCGGCAATCAAAAAAATGAATTTGATTTGTTTAACTTAAAGAGTTAAACCGTTAGGCAGAACTTGCCCCCTCCCCAAGACCAACCATAAAAAGAAAAAGAACACTCCGTTGCTTCCCAAATAATGTGACATGGCAGGTTATCTCTGCCATATTTGCAACAAGAGTAACAATGACGGGAAGTTGTTCTTGCATGAGCCGAGTTCATGAAATTTACTAATCACATATTGTTATCTAATGAGAAGATACTTTTGTATCTTTTAAAAAAGTTTATATCTTGTTTAAATGGTATGATATAATAGGTTAATTTCATACATTCGGTTCATGCTATATATAAAAAGTAAGGATTTTTTCTTTTTGTTTTACACTTTACTTTTATTATTATGATAAAAATACCATTTATACTTTTATTATTAATAAAAATAATTTCCTTTTAATTCCCATTTCCCAACTAATAAACTCCTTTTATCTCCTCACATTATTTATATTTTGAGTAGAATTTTTATTTTTGGGTGCTATTTAACAAATACAAGAAGCAATCTGATTAATTAAGAGGTTTTGAAAGACTATCCAAATTAATTTTTCCGAAAGTCATAGATCTGATGAAAAATAACTTTTAATTGTAGCATCCTCCCATCTCTCGAAGTCTCTATACCTTGGGTGCAACTATATGATGGAAAGATTCGCCAAAATCAACCGTAAGTTTAATTTTGTTTCTAATTCGAATGGGACCCTAAGGTAACACTTGTATTATCATTATGACAAAAAAAATATCATTTAAACTTTTTATTATTAATAAAAATAAACTCCTTTTAATGCCTCACGTTTGTATCCCTTTAGCTCTAAAATAACACATTCAATTAGATAGAATTCTAATAAAATTAAAATAATTTAAATTAATACCTGATTGATTCCCACAAACCCTTTTAAAAGTTTGATTGTGTATCTCTTAACAAAATATTTTAAGAAAGATAGAATTATAAAATTAAAATAAAAGAAAACACAGTAAATCATGCATATATTTTTCTTACATCCAGACTTCATAAATATCATGTAAAAAAAATATTATAAAATGTTGCTAACTTATTCTGTTAATATACTTCATACATAGCTAGAGGTTATTTTATGACTTATACTGGAAGATCATAAACTTTGGAAGATCAATATTCTTCAATAACTAAGAAAAATCAAGAATAATGTAATTATAATCCAATAAATTACAAATAAGAAAAGAAAAAATAAAAAAGAATTGTGTAAAAAATAAACAGTTAGGACAAATAATGTAGAGGTATTTTTCATCTTTTCAATGAGTGATTAGAAAAAATTTCAAAGATTAGAATTTCAAGTAACATAGATTTAAAATTATTTATTTTATTTTTCCATTCTTTTTCTTATAAAAATGTTGCCTCGATTCTAAATGAATAACTAATATTATCATTTAATTTATAATTATTATTAAAAAATATATATAAATGTTGATCATGATAACATCATTTAGTTGTATGATTTTATATTTTATGTGATTTATCATTTTTTTCTATCTCTGTTAATTTAGAAGTGATTTTTATTTTATTATATTTGAATTTTTTCTTTACCAAAATTTAGTTAATTTCACATTATTTTTCATTCTCATCTTTCTTTTTATTTCAATGGCCAAAATATAAAAATAAAAAAAAAATATATGAAAAAGAGAATGTGTGTATATAAGGTTTAAGAATCATAAGAAAGTAAAAGTGTAAAACAAAATTATTAGAATAGAAAAAAGGCGTTATTAGATAATATACTTTCAAAAAAAAAAAAACTAATTATAAAGATAAAAACAAAAGAGCCATAAAGAACACAAATTCATTAATTCTAAATGAAATAAAATAAAATTATTGGTAATAAGACGCGAAAAGATTTTAAAACAAAGAAAACAATTATAAAATGGAAAAATGAAATTTAATAATGACAAATTAGAGGATACCTTGAAAAATGACATTATATTAAAAAAAAATCTAAGAATTCTAAATCATAAAGGATTTCTAAGGAAATTTAAGAATTGTGATTTTTTTTTAAAAAAAAAAGTCATAAAAAAGAAATTTGAGAATTCTAAATCAGATCGCATTTCTTTTAATTTAATTAACTTTTTTATTTCAATTCCATAAAAATTTATTTGAGTAAGAAGTTTTTTAAAACCTTAAAACCATCACCTCCAATCAGAATATAACAAAAGTCTACATTAACCAAAGCTTACTTATTACAAGATAATATTAGATATATGACCACAAGATATGAACCATGCAAAAAAAGACAAAAAGGTAAAAATATCATGACCAACATAGATATCCTTCAAGATATGTAGACATGAATATCCCTATGGTTTCAAAAAAAAAAAACAAATAAAAAAACCAAATAAAAGAGTCATAAAATAGAATAATTCAAAATCAAAGAAAATAGAATTATTGTTAATAAGACTCCTTCAAAAAATAAATTTAAAACAAGAAAGCAATTATTAAGGAGAAAAAGAAATTTAATTATAGTAAATTAGAGGAGAAATTCAAAAAATATAAATTATAAAGGATTCATTAGAGAATTTCAAAATTCTAAATAGTTTTTTTGAAAAAACAAAGAGTGATAAAAAAGGAAATTCAAGAATTCTAAATCACATGAAATCAACTTCTATGTTAAATTAATTAATTAAATTAATTTTTTTTTATTCATAGAAACTTTATTTGAGTCATAATTTTTTTTTTACAGAGGGTAAATTACACTGACCACTTTTGAGGTTTCTGAAATTGTACTGACATCTTTTGCATTACATGACAATATACAAATATCTCTCTTTGATCAATTTTTGTTTCAAAATGACTAAACTACCCTTGTCATAAATGATAGAATGACCATCCCACTTAACAAACCAACAATGGCAAATCCGGCACAATGCTCCCAAGTTCTAAAAGTTTAATTTTTACAATTATTTTCTATAAAAAGTTTTTAAAAATTTAGGAATTCGATTCCTCAAAGTTATATATATATGTATGATGCTGCACTTTTTCGCGTACCGTAAGCTCCCTAGTCCAATATTGTCCGCTTTGGGCCTGGGCTCACACGGCTTTGTTCTTCTAGGGAGGAAAATGCCTTGTGCTAGGAAGAGAGCAGTCTGGGCTTATAAGCGACACTAGTTCTTGACTCCTAATCAATGTGGGAGAAAGTGGACACATCAGCTGCTCCCCCAGTCGGGACTGGTGGAGCAGGGAAAGAGCAGGCCTCGTTCCCACAGATAGCGCCAAACTGATGCTGCACTTTTCCGCGCACCGTAAGCTCCCTAGCCCAATATTATCCGCTTTGGGCCTAGGCAGCCCACATGGCTTTGTTCCTCCCCCTGGGCCGGGGAAAAGGCCTTGTAGGTGAGAGATGTGTCATCTTAGCTCAGCCGTACAATATTGTCTCCTCTACAAGGCCTAGGCCTAGCACCTTGCAAAGCCCTGCGCTGGCAACTTAAGCCCAGCAAAGGGGACAATATTGTATGGCTAAGCTAAGATAGCACATCTCTCACCTACAAGGCCTTTTTCCCAGCCCAGGGGGAGGAACAAAGCAGTGCGAGCCGCCCAGGCCCAAAACGGACAATATTGGGCTAGGGCGCCTACGGTGCGCGAAAAAGTACAGCATCAATATATATATTAAAAACTTTCTTAAATTATATTTTCATACCACTACTATTGCGAGCGCTTAGACATGGAATAAAAAATTATAAAATATCACGATATATCGCTTAATATCTGATTTTTTCTCAATTGCATTACAATATATACATGTGAATAAAAATTCAAAAAATATCACATATATATCGCGATATATAGTTAGTTTTTTTTATTTGAAATTCTCTAAATGTCGCTTATATATTGCGATATATCACATTATCTCGCACCACATCGTGAAACGATGCCAATTACCAAAAAAACACATGTTGAGATACTTTTGTAATTTGTTATAGTAGATGCTTTTGGTTGGAAAAAAAAAAAAAACTATTTTTCAGCCATAATGAACACAATAGCCAGTGTCATTTCATCGATTAAAAAATAATAATTCATTACAAATCAACTAGTCACGTTGAGAATTAACATTCAGTTTAGTTGCTTGTTACCTTATTTGAATTACTTCTTTCATATATATATATATGTATATATTTATATGATATATCACAAAGTTAAGGCTTCTACTACTACTTGAAGGATTGAGGTAGGGAATTTTTAAACCTAAGTATAGGACTTGTGTAGATAGGTTCATCATACCATGAATTTATTTTCTACTCTAGAATTGTTCATTTTTGCATATTAGGGCATATCTTGCATGTGTGTAGAAAATTTATGTATTGATTGTATTCATACCATAGAATGACTTGTTTTTATCTTGTATTTCTATTGAATGTACTCCTGGTTGAATGCAAAAAAGTTTGATTGGTGAAATCATAAAATGAAGTTTACTTGTACTATGCTTGATAATTCAAATTGCACACCAAGTGTTTGTGAAAATGCCTCAATGCATGCTTGATGTGGATTTATGAATGATTGAGAGGAATTACTTGAATGTTTAATCTTTTTGATGAACATATGATGAATTGTGAATATAAATATGAATGATAAGCCCTTGAAAATGTGAGAATGAAAACTAGGAAAGTAATAAACATAGGCTAGAATTGGAGCACATCAATTGTGTGATTTTGAGCATGGTGAGATTGCGCTTACCCGAGGTTTTGATTAGTGTTCGGAACAGTCTCCTTTCGACTTGCGAGCCGTAAACCCGTGCGGGTGGTCATATGTCTCCATCGGGTTAGTAGTCCCGTAAAGCACACAAGGCTTACTAGGGACCGACTAGGAAAATTAGTCTTGGATTGAGACCTGAGAATTGATGAAAGGAAAGCTTGAGAATTGATGAGAGGAAAGCTTGAGAATTGAAAAAACTTGAATAATTATGAGCTCCTCTAATTGACTTATCTTTGATTGATTTATATAGTGTTCTCTTTTGATAATTATGAATATGATGGTGTGATAAGATATTCTCTATTGACTTATTGTGCTTGTTATGAAATACATGTTTTGAAACCACTTGTGTGCCACGACACATGCACAAGCATACACTTGAAACCAAATTTTCTTACCTCCATTTAGATTTTTCCTACTAGGATTGTTGTATTGACCCCTACTAGATGCAAGAGTGGGCAGGGGGACGGCCCTAAGTTGAAGAACACCCTTGAAGCTATTTTGAGAAAGACTTCATTTTTGTGTGCACTTGGATGATCCTCCATATGTGGAGACTCGTAGTGACTTTTATTTTAAACTACTTTGAACATATATGTGTGTGTGTATATATATATATATATAGATATGTAATTTTAATAAGTCATATTTGGGATAACACTTGAAGAATCATTGAAATCCTCTTTGGAATGGACTATTTTTTTTATATAGTTGAATGTCATGAACTCTTAGGAAACTCTTGATTGCATATTTTTTGGAATAGACCATGTGTATTGTATCTAGAATAGATATGAATTCTAATGATTATGTTGATGTAATTATGGTAGGGCACTTGGCAGGTTAGGGACATGTCAATAAAAAAGATAATTATGTCCACCTTGAGGGAAATTAAATTATTCATTGGGTGACCGAAATGAAGTGACAGTGTATATTTTCTCGACTCGCACTATTTGGGTTAATTTAGCAAAATAAAAGAGATGGATCATTCTAATTATGTATCAATTATCTTAGGCTTGACCGAGTGATTATGAGGAACGAGCACTCATTGATGCACATTGATGACTTGTTTGATTAGTTGAGGAAATCAGCGTCTTTTTCGAAGGTTGATAGAGATCCAGTCATCATCAGTTGAGAATTAAGAAAGAGGATATTCTAAAAGATATTTCAAAAACCTTTTTTCGCACATAATATTGCCATTATGAGTACTTGGTAATGCCATTTGGATTGACTAATGCTCCAACGACATTTATGGATCTCTTGAATCGAGTTTTCTGGCAATACCTCTATGTATTTGTCATTGTCTTTATTGACGACATCCGTATTTACTCATCATCTAAGGAGAAATATAAGGTGCATCTTTGCATTGCTTTGCAAACCTTACGAGAACACCAATTGTATATCAAATTTTAGAAATATGGCTTTTGGTTAGCAGAAGAAAAGTTTCTCAAACATGTTTCATAATGGATTCTTCAAAGATTGAAGTTGTTACGACTTGGGAAAGGCCGACGATTGTATTTGAGATTCGAAGTTTCTTGGGTTTAGGCAGGGTACTATCACAGATTCGTTCAAGAATTAAAGACTTTCCTTACCACAGCACCAAGCCTTACTATTCCCAATAGTGGAGAGAAATATTTTGTTTATTGTGATGCTTCACAGGAAAAGTTAGGTTGTGTTCTTATGCAGGAGGGCAAGTGATAGCATATGGATCACGACAGTTGAAGCCTCATGAGAGAAATTATTCGACACACGATTTGGAGCTAACTGCCTGTTGTCTTCGCATTGAAGAGTTATCGACATTATCTTCATGGAGAGAGGTTCAAAGTTTTTTCTCGACCACCAAATTCTTAAGTATCTTTTCTCCCAAAAAGATTTAAACTTAAGGCAAAGACAATGGATGGAGTACATGGAAGACTACGATTTTGATTTGTAATACCATTTGGGAAAGGCCAACGTTGTAACTAATGCATTTAGTAGAAGATGCTCAAGGGAATTTGGCTAGTATACTCATTCGGAAGTGGAAAATGCTAGAGGCAACAACGGAGTAAGACCCATGTTTTGATGAGACCAAGGGGATCGTTACGTTATTCTCCGTCATTACACACCTTAGCTTGTTTACTCGAGTGTTTGACGCACAGTTACAACATTCAGAGACAGAGGCCAGTCGCACTCGTATTTCTAATGGGGACATAGTCGAGGGTTGGACACTTCATACCGACCATGGCTTAAGATTTTAAGGATGAGTCTATGTTCCACAGCCTTGTCACGAGGATGTCATGCAAGAGTTTCACCATTTTAAGATAATAGTTCATCTAGGAGGCAGGAAGATTTACCAAAATCTTTGCAGACAGTATTGGTGTAAGGGCATAAAGATCGATGTAGCAGGATTTGTTAGTAGATGCTTGACATGTCAGTAGGTTAAGGCCGAACACTAGCGACTCGCAGGATTGCTTTAGCCACTTCCAATTACCGAGTGGAAGTAGGAACACATTACTATGGACTTTGTGTTCGGGTTTCCTAAATCACCATGTGGACATGATGCTATTTGGGTTATCGTGGATTGACTGACGAAAACTGCGCACTTTTTGCCCATTCAAACTACAAATTCAGTGGAGTCTCTTAGTCGCCTATATATACGGGAGATTTTCATCTCCATGGGGCTCTGGTATCTATTGTTTATGACAATGACGCATGATTTACAGTTCGATTTTGGGAGAGTCTACAGGTTTCCTTGGGTACCAACTTGGCACCTAGCACTGCATTCCACCCAGAGATAGACGGTCAATCCGAGCTTACTATTCAGCCATTGGAGGATATGTTACGTGCTTACATTATAGATTTCAAGGGCACTTGGGAGGAGCACTTGCCACTTGCCGAGTTTACATATAACAATAATTATCAAACGAGCATTGAAATAGGAACCATTTGAGGCCTTGTATGGTAGGCCACGTCAATCACCTATTTGTTGGACCGAAGTCAGGAATGCTACAGTTTTGGGTCCGGACTTAGTTCGGGAAACTACCGAGAATATAAAGGTTATCTGACAGCGGTTAATTATGGCACAGAGTAGGCAAAAGAGTTATGTGGACAAGAGGCGTACACCTTTAGCCTTTGGAGTTGGAGATCACGTTTTTCTTAAGGTAGCACCGTGGAAGGGTTTGACTCTATTTGGAAAAATGAGGAAAGGTAGCACCACGGTACATTGGGCCATTTGAGATACTTGAGAGGATAAGAGAAGTTTCTTACCAACTTGCATTGCCGCCACGTTTATCTGAGGTTCGTAGTGTATCTCATGTGTCTATGCTTCGCAAATATCGACCGAATCTTTTACATGTGTTAGATTGGATGGAGTTGGATATTGAGGAAGATGCATCTTATGAGGAGTGTCCTATCCGAATCTTGGACACTAGGGAACAAATCTCGAGGGGCAAGACTATTCCTCTAGTTATAGTCCTATGACAACATCATAGCCTTGATGAGGGTACATGGGAGCGTGAGGACCTAATCTAAACGAAATAGCCCAATTTATTCGCTGATTAAGGTATACCTTAAATTTTGAGGACAAATGTTTTCTAAGGGAGAGAGAATGTAAAGACCCAATTTTTTTTTTAATTTACAAATTTTAAAATAATAATAATGAAAATAATAATGTAAAATTTATTAAGAAAATAAAAAGTTAAATGAAAAAACTAAAAGAGGCTTGGGATTTAAAAGAAAAGTGAGGAAACAAAAGGGGGGGCAAAAAGAAAATTTTAACCCTTGTCTTACTTATGGCATATAAAGTCAAAATCTCTATACACCTAAAACACACACTAGAAACACACACACAAGCATTTATGTAAAAGAGAGAGAAATAGAGGAAAAGAAAACAATGAGAAAAATTAGGGCTTTTGGAGAATCTTGAAAGATCATCAAGAATTGAAGCTCTCTTTTAGAAGATTGAAGGAAGAACAAGTTTCACTCCACCTACAAGCACCATTGGAGTTAGAGATTTTGAAGATTCTAGCCAAAATCAACAAGAACAAAGTTAGGATTTCTACTAGTACTTGAAGGGTTGAGGTAGGGAATTTCTAAACCTAGGTATAAGACTTGTGTAGATAGGTTTATCATGCCAAGAATTTATCTTTTGCTCTAGAATTGTTCATTTTTGCATATTAGGGCATATCTTGCATATGTGTTAGAAATTCATGTATTGGTTGTATTAATACCATGGAATGTCTTGTTTTTATCTTGTATTTCTATCGAATGTACTCCCAGTTGAATGCGAAAATGTTTGATTGGTGAAATCATAAAATGGGTTTACTTGTACTATGCTTGATAATTCAAATTGCACACCAAGTGTTTGTGAAAATGCCTCAATGCATGCTTGACTGTGGATTTATGATGATTGAGAGGAATTACTTGAATGTTTAATCTTCTTGATGAGCATATGATGAATTGTGAATATAAATGTAAATGATAGGCCCTTGGAAATGTGAAAATGAGAACTTGGAAAATAATGAACATGGGCTAGAATTAGGGCACGTTACTTGTGTGATTTTGAGTGTGGTGAGATTGCACTTACCCAGAATTTTGGTTAATGTTTGGGATGGTCTCCCTTCGACTTGCGAGCTGTAAACCCGCGTTGGTGGTCGTATGTATCTATCGGGTTAGTAGCCTGTAAAGCATATAAGGCTTACCAAGGGTCAACTAGAAAATTAGTCTTGGGATTGAGACTTGAGAATTGATGAGAGGAAAGCTTAAAAATTGAAAAAACTTGAACAATTGTGAACTCCTCTAATTGACTTATCTTTGATTGATTTACATAGTGCTCTCTTTTGATAATTATGAATGTGATGGTGTGATAAGATATTCTCTATTGACTTATTATGCTTGTTATGAAATACATACATTGAAACTACTTGTATGCCATGACACATGCACAAGCATACACTTGACACCACATTTTCTTACCTCCGTTTAGATTTTTCCTACTAGGATTGTTATACTGACCCCTACTAGATGCAAGAATGGGCAAGGGGACGGCCCTAAGTTAAAGAACACCCTTGAAGCTATTTTTGGAAAAACTCCATTTTTGTGTGCACTTGGATGATCCTCCATATGTAATTTTAATAGGTCATAATTGGGGTAACACTTAAAGAATCATTGAAAGTCTCTTTGAAATGGCTATTTTTTTTTTTTTTTGTATAATTGAATGTCATAAACTCTTGATTCTATATTTCTTGGAATAAACTATGTGAATTGTATCTAGAATAGGCATGAATTCTAATGATTATGTTGATGTAATTATGGTAGGACACTTGACTATCTTTTGATCCCTTTTGGATTATAGAACATGAAATTTGGATAAAACTTAGTATACTTCTTGTTGTTTTTAATGCATGAAACCTCATGAAATTGATGCAAAAAATATGAAAAAAATATTTAATATATACTTGAAAACCATTAGAGTTAAAAAGGGAACCAAAATAGCTTGAAAAAGTCACAAGAAAACAAGTAATGGGTTTGCCTGACCGGTACTATTCACTGATTGACCAATCCGACCACATTTTTCTTTATTTTCTTCTTTCTTTTCAAGCTTCGTTCAGGATTGTTGCAAGGGGCTTTTAGGACATTCTTTTAGGACTTTAAAATATGATATTGGTAGACTAAAACATCATTAAAAAAATGATATTTTCACTATAGTGTGACCATTAAAACACTCAACTTAAAGAATAAGGATCTTGGGTCAGAATCCGATTTTAGAAACCGGGTTGTGACATAGCGTTTCACACTATGTCCTTAAAGCAATTTACGTACCTTGCATTGGTGCTTACGAGCCCTTGGACGCTTGCTTCCCCGAATACAATAATCAGACCATGCATAGTAAAAGCACTACAAACATATGCGTCTAGCGAACCAAAATTGTGTTTGAACTTTCTCGTGGAATATGCATAATGTAAATTTCTGAACTCTTTGTATGTTATAAAAGCATAGTGTATTTATAAAATATTTTGTGATTGTTCAATACAGCTACGAGGCCAAGGGTTGCATTGGTTCATCCTAGGAGTCACCTTTGTTAATGGCAAATAGTTGTTGCTGTTAAATTTAAACGAATAGATGTAACCTGAAATACAAAATTGACCAGAGTTAGTGTTTGACATTACGTTCTTAAAGCAATTCAAGTCCTTTGCATTGGTGCTTACGAGTCCTTGGACGCTTGCTTCCTAGGATACAATAATATGACCAAGCATAGTAGAAGTACTGCAAACATGTGCGTCTAGTGAATCAAAATTGTGTTTGAACTCTCTCATGGAATATGCAAAATGTACATTCCTGAACTCTATGTTTGCTATAAATGTGTAGTGTATTTATAAAAGATTTTGTGATTGTTCAGTACAGTCACAAGGCCAAGGGTTGCATTGGTTCATCCTAGGAGTTGCATCTGTTAATGGTGAATAGTTGTTCATTGTTAAATTTGAATGAACAAAAGAAGCAGTTGTTCAGTTAGTCACATTCTAAAATGACAGTATTTTAGAAATTTTCAAACGATAACAAATAATTTAAGAAGAAATTTAAAAGAATTTTGTTTAAAAATATATATACAATATGACCCGAGCTTGAGCCCGTCCCATTTTAGGTGTAGCGATGGCGCACGTGTAGTGAACCTAGCTTGGGCTTGGTCTTCATCCTTCCATAAACTTGGGTGCTCCTTGAGGCCCAAACCCTCTCGTAGGATAATTGTATATATAATTTTTAAAAATCTAGTACTCATTCCATGTGGAACACAAGTTTTCACAATATTTTCACACTTTGTTATCATTTTCAAGTGATGATATTTGGAGGTAATTTTTTATTTACTCTTTAATGATTTTAAACAAGCCCAATAAATATTTTTAATCTTCTCATATAGGATAATACATTTCCATATGGACCCATAAAAAATAATATGTGGGTCCACTTTAATTTTAACTCAAAAATGACAAAAAACTACTCAAATAACCCATTTTTTCAACAGATTCTCAACTATGTACGGTCATGCACTGGTGGATTTGGGGTGGGGGCGGGGCGGGGGGGGGGGGGGGAACACTTCTCCAAAGGTTTTCCAAAAAAAAATTCTAATTAAAAATTTATTACAATTTAGAAATTGCCCCTTCTAAAATTTCAATTCTTCTATATATTTTTTTGAATAAATTACACTAACCTTTCTTGAAATTTATGAAATTGCACTGACCTTCTCTACTTTACTTGAAAATATATAGATATTCCTCTCTAGTCAAAATCTTTCTTTAAAATAACAAAATTATCCTTTTTATTTATTTATTTTTACATTATTTCAATTTTGGACCAATTTTTTTAAATTATTTTATATAAAAATAAATTTAAGGTAAATAACTTATTTTTATTTTATATAAGAATAAATTAAAGGGTTTTATCAATATTTATTTAGAAAATGAAAAGAAATTGGTTAAAATTAAAAAAAAAAAATGAAAGAGATAATTTGATTATTTTGAAAAAAAAAATTAAATAGAAAGAATATTTGTATATTATCAAGTAAAATATGAGAAATTATTGTAATTTTAAAAATCTAGAAAAAAATAATTCAAAAAATTAGTATAATTTATTTTATTTTAGTATAAGAAATTTATAGCTTCGGGATCTGCCATTGCGGTCATGTACGTATGTTTATATGTATACATGTATATTAATTCATACATACACATGTTGATGTGCTAGACATGACACAGGCGGATGAAAGAGGTGACAGATATGTCTATCTCGGTTAGGGTTTCTGTTTGTCCATCTCTCACTATCTTCAGTTATGAGAGAGAGGGGGGGAGAGAGAGAGAAAGTTGCCAAATGATATATTTTCCCCTTGTCTAATTACTACATTGTCCCTAAGCCTGGCAAATGCCTGTTGAAATTGAAAGGACAAATCTAGGGTCTGTTACAAACACAAACTTAAAATTTATATGCACTACTGATAGCTTGATGTTAAACCTTTTATCTTCTCACAGGCATTAGTGTGCCATATAAACAGAGAGATCAAGGGTGCTCAATCAAAATCATCAATTGTACAACTCAATCCAACCTAGGACCCACCAACACTTTCATGATTCCTTTTTTTTTTTGTGACCCTCCAATTCATTTTTTTTTTATCTAAATTATTTTCTTTTAGTGAAAATCAACGGCTAGGATTTGATTGTTTGGATCTGTTTAAAACCCATTATGTTGCACCGTGCAAGTTTTTTTTTTTTTTTAAATATTATTCCTATATCAAAAAGTGAGTGCTTTTTGGTAATACTAGAAAGTGAATTGATTTTTGCTGTTGGCGTGGATTGATTGTTTTCCAACTGGAGCCATCACTGGAACACAAGCTCTTGTTATTTCATTCCTCCAAGGAAAAACTTTAATGCTTGTACTCATAAGTCATAATTTTTTAGCACTTTCTTTTTTATTTTGAAAAAGCAAAACCTTAACACATGATAGGCCACAATCAATACGTGGAATTGATATATCTAAGTATGATTTAATCTTCGTTTAAATTGATGTGATTTGGATTTGATTTAATTTGATTATAAATTTTTTTATTTATTTATTAAATTTATATAATTTTTAAAATTAATTTTTTAATAAAATCATATTTTTAAATAGAACACAGTATGACTTTTAAAAAAAAAATTTAAATTCTTTAATAATAAAAATTTTGGGAGAGGTAGAGTGCAATGCTTTTTTTTTTTTTTTTTTTTTCTTTTTTTGAATAACTCGGACCAAGTTCACTATCTACAACAGTTCTGTGCTGCGGGGTCGAATCGTAAATCAAACTCCTCTTTCTTAATTATTTTATATAAACTTTTATTTGCGGAGATGGTGACCTCAAGAAAATTACAATTTATATGATTTGAAACAGGTAGGTGAAGTTTTTCTATTCATTCCAAAAGCTATTCCAAAAATAATTTTTAAAAGATATGATATGATGTACACCTAATTTCACAATTTTATGTGATTTGATAACTTAATTTTGGATGAGTAATGATTCATGATCATATATTGGTGTCTCTATAATACCTATATACTCACATGAAATGAGACTCATAATAATAGGTCTCACCAAAAAAACCCACCTCTTTATAGAGTATATGAACACCAATACATGGATTTTTAAATTTTACTCTTTTTTGATAGAAAGTTTTAGGACCATTTGGTGATGTGGCATCAATTTGCCGTGTCTTTTTTAATCACTGTAGGTATATGGTCAAGATGATATATGGATTGTTGAGTAATGATTCATGAATTAAATATTAGTGTTCAAACATTCACGTAAATGGACCTTATCATCATGATGGTACAAACACTCTGCGCTTGGGTACCATTTAAGCATCAAGATCTGGACATTATAATATTAATCTATATGGGTCATACTGAAATGCACAATATAAATGCCACAAACAAAATTAATATTGCATAGTTGTGAGTGGGAGACTAATCTAAAAGGGTAATTCATACACGAACAAATAAAACTGGACCAATGTTCCTGTCTTCAACCACAGGCTTTTCTACTATAACTTTAAGTAAACACAATAATTAATTAATTAATTGCAAATTTTTAAATCAGGTTGGTCCTCCACTTGACATGACTGTATGTGTTTACACCACTGAATCTTCTTCTTCTTCTTCTTCTTTTTATTCCCTCTCAATAACAAAATATTATATCTTTTAGATGTATAAAAACGGAATTTATAAGCAGTTTTCAAGATTTTTCTTAAATAGAGTGACAGATATAAACTTTAAGTTTAAAGGAGAAAAATACAAAAGTTAAAATTGAGAGAGTTGTCTGTGAAAATATGAAAAATTTTGAGGGATAATTTCTAAATTGTATTTAAAGTTCTATTAAAAAAATACAAGAAAAGGTCAAAATTTGTAAACTTTGTTCCCCTAGCCCCCTCCCGGGGGATCGCCTCTTCTTATATCCTTGAATTTTACTTATATTTTAGTAATTTTCCTTGGTATTTCTTTTTTCAATTTCATCATATTATATATATATATATATATATATCTCCATATTTATCGTCAGCCCTTAAAAGGTTATTTTAGTTTCAAATATTAAAGGATTTGTTTGGTAAAGAGCGGAATTGATTTAGTAGAGTATAAATTAATGAATTGATTTTAAATCTTCTAGTATTTGACCTGTATTATGCATGAGGTGTTACAAAAAGAAATAAATGTCTAAAAAATAAATTTACATCTACAACTTTGTATCAACTTTATCACAAACTCTTATATGATGCTAAAAATGTAGCAAATCTAATTAATGCAAAAATTATTGATTATTTCTTAACACTTTAAAATTTAAAAAGTCCCTAAACAGTCATAATAATTTTATTTTCTGTCATTTTTCAGATAGATAGACAATTTGAGAAGAGTGAAGAAAATGTTGAAATAATTTTTCGTGATCTTTTCCTTTTAGTAAAATTCTTTTCAAAATTGACATTATTATTATATCGTTAAGTGTTGTAATCTTGACATTTCATGAATAAAATTATGAATTGAGGAATTTAAAAAGTTGAACCAAATTTTAAATTTCAAAACGTGAGATACGCGTTTATCAAGTTATTAATTTTAATTTTTTTTTAATTTAGATTATCATATCCAAATATATTTTTACAGTTTTTAAAAAATTAATTACAAATTTTTTAAAAAAAAAAAATTCAACAAATTATATCTGAATCACTATCCAAGTGCTTTTAAAAAATAAAAAAAAATTCTAAACAATCGTCACACCAAAAAAATCTACAGCCACTCTTCACCATAAAAGGGTTACATTCTTTTGAAAGTTCAAACCCAATGCATGAGACATTTTTGCATCCTAAAATCATTACTACTTCTCTCCCTTAAACTATTAAAATTAGTCTCTAAAGCTAATTTTTTGAGATTCAAAGTAACCCTTATGCAAATAATAAAAATTTATTTCCTTTTTCTTTTAAATTTTGTTTGTGAGATTATATTTGGCATTATTAATATATCATTAATAATTGCAGTCTTGAACCTACTGAAAATGAAATGACTCGATAAATTTGAAGGCCTGAACTAAATTAATACCTTTAAAAAGTAAGAAAGCATCCAAACATTTACATTTTTATTATTAACATAGAATTTATTCGTCTTCCGTGCAATCCATGTACGTAAAGGTAAGAATGTGCAATCCATGTGAGTACTAGATGTCGATCCCTTGTCTTAAACTTGCCCCACTTAAAAAATGCTTCTCCAATTTGTCTCACCTTGCATACCTGCACTGCTTACAATAAATTCATTCCCATCCCACCCTATCCCGTCCCGATTCTATTAAATCTATTATTGTTATTTAAAAATAATAATAAATAAATGAAATATTTTATATTTTAGTATTATAATTCTATATATTTGTAAATAGATTAAGTATTTTAAAATATGAAAGAAATATTTGAATAATTTCGTATTATAATTGAGACAGGTTAGCCTTTTTTTTTTTTTTTTATTAAATCCGTTCATAATCATATCAACTTTTAATTTCTTTTCTTCAAACTCGTCCTCAATTAGTTAATATATTTTTCAAACTCATCTTATGAGCGAGAAGGTACTCGGAAAAAGTCATTCTATTAACATTCCTACCAGGAATTCAATGCCACTCATGTTCAAACAATTGAATTTTAAATAAATATGATTTTTAATTGAATTAAGATATATATCAAAGAGTTTATAATGTTAAATGAAGTATCAATATCACTGAATGAAGTGAGATTGGACCGTCGTAGTTAAAATACTAGAATGACCACAAATTTAATCTCAAAGATACTTTGAAATGTATTATGATGTCCATTGGGCTATCTTAGTCCTTGTTTTCTTTTTCTTTCTTTTTCCCTTCATTTTTTAAAGTTATTTGCTTTAGTGGAAAACAAAGATAAAATTTTGAGCTTGATATCCCTCCAAGTTCAGGATTAATGTATTTGATGTGAAATTAATGATCTATTCAACAAGAATTAAAGAAAAATTGATATTAAAAATTTACGTGATTCGATAATGTGCCTACGTCTACAAGTATAACTATCTTTTTAATCATGTAAGAAATATAGTTACAACATATTTATACTGTATCGCAATTAAATTTTAACCCTAATCGAATATATTAATTTTTTTCTATATATCTATACACTCATTTTACTTGTTACAATAATATAAACCATATCTCTAATAATCTTTGTACTTCTATCCTAACCACGTTGCCTCAGCCTCACATTCAATCACAATATGATTAATCATAATTATAAAGACAAATATACATATGATTTGAACAGAAACATATAGATTTATCATATCTTAATTTTTAAAATAAATTATTCCTAAATTGAATAAATTTGTAAATTTAATTAAAAAGGATATTTTTGGTTCTATCTGGAGTGACTAATGATAAAAATGTTAATGATAAAATTTAAACGTTTTAAATTCAAATATTTTTTGCGCCGATAGTTAGTAGTTAAAACTTAAAAAATAGACATAACCCTCATAGAAAAGAAAAATTTAGTTAAGCTAACCTAAAATATCCCTAATCGATCCATAAATAAAAAGAAAGAATATAAATATAAATTAAAGTGATATTCCTTTCATTGCTCAAACAAATCTCAATCAAGTAAAGATAGTTCCAACTTTTTATATTCTTCCTATCTTAGTCTCATCTCAGTTTATATTTGAGAATTAGAGAAAATAAAAAACAATGTAAAAAAATATATTTTTCTTATTTGATTACCATGAAGAGTAAAAAGAAAAACTAAAATATAAGACTAATAAAGAGAAAATTAAAAATTTTACATATCATTTAATTTAATTATTTTTGATTTTTTATCTTGATTTTAATTCAAGATCAGGAGAAAATATAAAAAAATTATTTTTTGTTTTCTTTTACTTTATCCTTTATTAGTATAGAGCTAGAGAAAAAACAATATGATTATTATGATTGTAAGTAGAGAAAATAACCAGAGTAATAAATTAGGGTACACGTCAACGTGAGTGGAAGAGAAAGTTCTAGGCCTTACAAAACGATTATTATGATTATTATGATTGTACGAAGAGAAAGTTCTGGCCTTGCAGAACGGAATTTTTGATGGAACCCGGTTCTTTTTAAAAGTTATTGACTCAACTCTCAAGTATATTTTAATTTATTTTTTTTTAAAATATCTAAATTTTGAACGACTTTAGAATTTTTTTTTGTTCTTTAATCTTATACGTTTTTAATTAATCTAAAAATTTGAGATTAAATAAAAGCGTATAAGTCATAGACGTAGACGTCTAAGTCTTATACCCTTTTAAAGTGATATACTTTTTTTAAAAGACATATAAGACTTCTTATTCACACAGAAAATAATAAATAAGAGAGAGAAATTCAGATTCTGATTGACTTTTTATTCGCATTTTAAGAAGGAAAGAAGATTAATTTTTTAATAAAAAATGTGATTTTAAAAAAATAATATGTTAAATAAAAACTCTAATAATAAAGTCAAATACTCAAATAATGAAATTTATAAAAATATAAATTAGAAAATACAAAATAACAATTCACGTTCTGTATAAACATATAGTTACATAATTGAATTTTTTATCTGGAGCATTTATAGGCTTTTTGTGTAAAATTAGACTGTAATTAAACTTTTAATTTGGGTTATATTATATATACGCAAAAGACTCTTTTTTGTAATTAAACTTTTAGTTGGTATTTGATTTCTAGTTAAGATTATATTATAAGAAGATAAAATTTTGTAATTAAACTTTTATTGGTATTAGATTTCGAGTTAAGATTATATTATAGAAAGATAAAATTTAAGTCATTCTTTATAAGTGAGATATAAAATAATTAAACTTTTATTGGTATTAAATTTTTAGTTAAGATTATATTATAAGAAGATAATTATTTTATTTGATTACTACTAACTTTGCCCTTCTCTAAGAAACTCATTTCTCTCTCAATCTCTCTCCTCCATGCCTTCTCTGCAACTTATCTCTCCATTCTCTCTCTATATATGTATCTTTGTAGGATTTCAACGCTGAATTAAAGAGAGAGAAACCCATTTGCTTCAACTTTTGTAACAGAACTCCAATGGTGGACTCTGTATACACACACAAGCACACACAGTAAATATATAAGTATACAATAATTTTAATTATTGTTTAGCAAAAAAGTTAAAAAAGGAAAAAACTATTGATCAAGCTCTGTAAGCTTTAATAGTGAACCAAATATAACCATACACACATGTACAAACACACACTCACATTGAGAACAAATGGTAGATTTCAATCTTGCTCAACCAGAAAAGAAGAAAAAAGGAAAAAAAAGGAGTCAAAAGATAAAGTTAAGAGAGAGAAACCCATTTGCTTGGTACTCTGTAACAGAGCTCCAATGGTGGACTGCACACATTATATATATGTCTTTTAAAAATAGTGTATCATTTTAAAAGCGTATAAGTTTTAAGCACTTTTTGAAAAATATATAAGTCTTATACGCTTTTTGAAAGACGTTTAAGTTTTATACGTCTTTATTTAATCTCAAATTTTTAGGTTAATTAAAAGCGTATAAGATTAAAACGTCTTTTAAAGACGTCTAAGATTAACACGTATTTGGCAAAAAAAACTCTAATGGTATCTAAGATTTAGACGCTTTTAAAAAAGATATGAATCCAAGAAATAAGTTAAAATATACTTGAGTCGGGTCAATAATTTTTAAAAAGACCCGGGTCGGGTCAAAAATCTTAGAAAACGAGCAATGATTTATGGTCTATATAATTGGGTTTACGTGGGGTCATATATTTATATTCAAATATTACTCTTAAAAAAAATATTAAAAATTTTTAATATAAGATTTTTCAATTTAAAAAATTTATGATATATTTTTTATATTTAAAAAGTTCAAAATTTTTTTTTTTAATACAAAATATTCAATTGTTAACTTTCATCTTAATATTATTAAAAAATATTACTGATTATACTAAAATGACTTTCAAGATATATTTTAGAAAAAAATATAATATATATAAAATAAAATTTTCAATTCTAAAAAAATATAACATTTTATAAAATAAAAATTTATTTTTTAGACATTTTAGATAAATAATAAAATAGTTATGTTTTTTTTTTTAAATTAAAGAATTTATTGTACTTATTATTTAATATTTTTTAAAATGTATCTTCAAGGTAATTATTAATTACTTTGATCTAATCAATAATAGTTTTTAACGGTGTTAAGATATAAATTAATAATTAAATTTTTTTATGAAAAATTTATTTTTTAGATAAAAAAAATATATCATGAAATTTTTAAATTAAAAAAAATATTTTAAAAATATTTTAATATTTTTTCTTAAAAAAAAATCATGGTGATGATCATCATATCCATGGAATATATATAGATACTGACATACATAATAGCAATACTGAAAGAGGGGAAAGATTGACTTTTATGAAGAGGACATCAAACAAGGAATGAACCGAAATTCAATCTGATGAAAAAGAATTTTGACGTCCGCAAGGACACAAACACACAGTAGTCAATTACACTCCCCCCCTTCTCTCTCTTTCTCTCTCTACGAAGCAATAATATCTAAGAGCAGGCAACCCCAGGCCTCAGTAGTCACATAGATAGATAAAAGAACTGCGAAAAAAAAGAACAAAAATACTAAAATTTCCTCATGCAAACAAGGGAATGCATTCAAGGCTATTGAAGTTACTTGGTATGTCATTTGACATTTGTGTTTGTATTGAATTTCGTATTCAAGTTTGAGATTAATATCTGATATTTCTTGAATTTCGTATTGATTTTTTCCTTTTTGTATTTGTATTGATTGCTGTGTTTGGATTTTGTTTTTATGAATTGGGGTCTGATCGGTGCTTTCTCGGTTGCTTTGAATGTTTGTTTGTTTGATGGGTTTGGCATTTGGGACTGAGTTTTGAAAGTTTGAATCAGTTTTTCAATTTAAAGACTCCATTTTGAGTTTGAAACTATGGAAAAAAATATGAGTGTGTATACACATATCGGGAGAGGTTGAGAGTCTCTTCTTGTTGCGACGAAGGTTTTAGACCATATTGTGTTAATATGATTCTAAAATGGTTGATTTGTTTGTTGGATTTTTCTGTACATAGGTACCAATTGATCAAGAAATAAAATATTTGTTCAGAGATTGGCTGCAATTGTGGGTCAGAAAGTTACTTTTGTAGGACTACACGATTTGTAGAATGTTCATAAACAAAGGTGGTTATTTGAGTTTGCTCTTCGATATTCTTAGTCCAGTGTTTATTACATCTCGGTTGCAAATGATCAGGGGCAAAGCTTTTCCGCTTCAATTCGTAAATAATGAGAACTGCGAGGCATCGACCTTCATATACCAAACGAAATTTTTCATAAATCAAACAGAATTTCCACTTCTGTGTGCTGGGTTGCGCAAACATGTTGATTTCAATATACGGGCTTCGTGAATTTGTGCCATATTAGTTCAGTTTTGTGACTTTGTGAATAGTTTTGAGTATTTACAAGATGGTGCTAACAGGGCCGCCAACTCCAATTGGTGGTGCCCAATCTGTTTCGCCCACACTTCTGCGATCAAACTCTGCAATTTTAAGATCTCAAGGTGGTTCGATGGCTCCACAAGCATCATTTTCTTCACTCTCCTCACCACAGACCCAGTATAACATGAATATGCTTGGAAATAATCCCAACATTTCATCTCTCCTTAGCCAGTCTTTTGGGAATGGTGGCTTGAACCCTGCCGGTTCAGGTAGTTTTCAACGTGGAGGAATTGATACAGTACCTGTGTCTGATCCCCTTTCTGTTGTAGCAAATGACATTGGTTATACTCCTTCTTTGTCATTTGTATCATCAAACATGGTGAATACTGGTTCAGCAGGCCTAGTTCAAAATCAGCAAATTTCAAACTCTTCTGGAAACCAGATGTCAATGGACCAGCAACAGTTGCAAGCCCAACAATATGAGCCTCAGAGGTTCCAGCATGGCCAGTTGTCAGTACCTGCAATTCTCTGCCAATGGCCAACAGCAGCAACTTTTGCCGCAATATCAGTCATTTCGAGGTGGGTTAAGGGGTGTTAACCCCGTCAAGTTGGAGCAGCAGACAATTAATGATCAAAATGGCTTGCAGCAGCAGTTACAGTCCTTGCGCAGTCTCAGTTCAGTTAAACTTGAGCCCCAACAGAACCATATTGGAAGAGGCTTGTGTCCTGTCAAAGTGGAACCTCAACATTCAGATCAACCATTTTTTTTGCAGCAACAGCAACAGCTAGAGCAAAAGCAGCAGCTTCACCACATGTCCAGGCAATCTTCTCAAGCCACCATTGCACAGATGAACTTTTTGCAACATCAACGCATTCTGCAGATGCAGCAACAGCAGCAACAACTTTTGAAGGCAACTCCTCAGCAGCGGTCCCAATTGCAGCAACATGTTTCCTCATCAGAATCTGACTGCGAAATCTGCAGGGAGACCTGCCTATGAACCGGGAATGTGTGCTCGTCGATTGACTCACTACATGTGTCAACAGCAGTGCAGACCTAATGTAAGATCTTTTCACTCCTGAAACAAGTCTTTTGTGAAAAGACGGTGTTATAATGTCTTGGTTGTGATGATCATTTCTTATGCAGGACAACAATATTGAATTCTGGCGGAACTTCGTTGCTGAGTTTTTTGCTCCCAGTGCCAAGAAGAGATGGTGTGTTTCGTTGTACGGAAATAGCCGCCAGACGAGTGGTGTTTTCCCACAGGTCTGTTGCTAGAAAAACCCAAGTGATTCAGGGGGGTGGGGGTTTGACATAGGTAGATTACCTTTCTTAGCATCTCAGCCTTTACTGGAGTGGACTATTTTATCCACGTGGTGATTGAATCTGCTCTGGCATGGATAACGTTTCTCTTTTAAAAATTTCCAGATTTTGACCAACTTCAGGTTTTTTTTTTAAAAAAAAATCCTTATACATGTTTGGTCTATGGTAAGTTTTAGCTGTATCATTTTATGATGTACTTGAGAGTTTCATGGAGTGACTACTGTTTGATTACTGATTCCAGTAAACTACAGGAATTATGTGAATTTATTTTTTCACCAAGAGTATATTCGTATCATAATTACAGCATTTGCAGGAAACATGGCACTGTGAGATATGCAACCTCAAGCCTGGTCGTGGTTTTGGTATGCTTTTTCTTTTGTCTATGTTTTTTCCCCTCCTCTTCCTCCTCTTCCAATATTTATCTTTTACTTTCTCCTTCAATATTTAAGAAACTTTTCTTTGGATTTGATTGCATTTTGTTATTCATGGTTTGACTTGATACATTTCCTTTGGCAAGCATTGTGAATGGAATGTTTTGGAGATGATAAAGAAAAATTGTTGTGAAGAGTTACAAGAAAAGAAGGAAGAAGGAAAAACAAGGAGCCAAGGAAGAGGGAAAATCAAGAAGGAACAATTGACCTGCCCTCAATTGTGCTCCGTACTCGAGCTTTATTGAATATTGAAATTACATTAATACCTTGGTTAGTCATAATGATTTTTAGGATGGAGCATAATTCTGTAACCACACTTGGCTTGCTAAAAGACCTTGAAATTAGGTGAAATGTGTTGCAATGTGTGTTTAAGACTTGGAATAAGAAGGAAAGAGAAGAAGAAAGAGAGAAGAGAATTTTGTAGCGAGAAAGAGTTATTTAATCTCATATATTGTATTTATATTATTAAGATAATGAAAAGTTACAAAATTACCATCCTAGAATATTTTAATATATTCTAACATAACAGTCCCCTTTAAGTTGGTGTCTAGATATCTCTAGTGACCAACTTGTAAAAATGGAATTAGAAGTACCAACTATTAAGCCCCTTCGTAAATATCTCAGCTAGTTGCTCAGACTTTATAAAAGGTGTGCAGATTAGGCCCCTATACAGCTTGCCCTTCATAGAGTGTCTATTAATCTTAATATGTTTCATTCAGTCATGTTGGAATCCCGGGGTTGGATGAGTTGGAAAAAGGCTTGGGTAATATCTCCGATGGTCCCAAGCTCAACACCCACACCAAGGGCCACTTACTTACAAAAAAAAAAAAAAAATCATGGTGGTGGACTGAATTATGAGCAATATTTAATGGTTACTTTATTATCACACACACTACAACTTCATAGGTCTATTATTAGTAATTCTTAACTGTCTACTAACATCTGAAGCTAAATAATCTCATGAACTCCATTTCCATAGCCTGGTACTTTACCTCTGTACTGGATCTGGCTACTACCAGTTGCTTTTTGCTCCTCCAAATAATCAAATTACCTCCAACAAAGATAAAATAACCTAAAGGAGACTGTTTATTATCAATAAAGCATACCTAGTCCGCATCCATATAAGCTTCCAGCTTCATATGTTCATGCTTGGAAAACAAAATTCCTTTGCTTGAGGAGACTTGAGGGATCTTAGGATATGATGCACAACCTCTAAATGAGGATCACAAGATCATGCATATACTGCCTAGCAACTTTTGTTATATATGCTATGTCTAGGTATGCGTAAGATAAATTAATCTTCCCCCAGGCCTTTCATATCTTCCCTCATCTACCCGATCACCTCTAAGATGATGATTTGCCTTTATGGGAGAATTTATTGGTTTACAACCCAACATGCTTGTCTTTTCAAGTAGATCAAGAGTATACTTCCTTTGGAAAATAAGGATACCCTGATCTGATATAGTTACTTCAATCCCAAGGAAGTAACAGTAAATTTTTCAAATCCTTAATCTCAAATTCCCTTGCCAAATGAGTTTTCAGCCTTAAAACTTCCTTAGCATCATTCTCAGTTATAACTATGTCATCTAGATACGTATGAGAATAGTGAGTTATCACTTATTCGCTTGATGAACATCCTATGGTTTGCATGACTCTATCTATACTAAAATTTCATCGCGGCCTTATAAAATCGGTCAAAATCAAGCTCTCGGAGATTGCTTAAGCCCATAACGTGGCTTCTTTAACTTGCACATTTTTCCTTTAGCACCTAGAGAAGAGAATCATGAAGGTATCTCTATATAATCTTCCTCCTCAAGGTCCCCATGAAGAAAACCATCATTCACCTCGAACTGTTGTAAGGTCCATCCCAAGCTAGCTGCATAGAAATTGGAACTCGAATGAAGTTCATCTTGGCAACACGGGAAAACGTTTCTTGATAGTCAAGGCCATATGTTTGAGCGAATTCCTGGGCAGCCAGTCTAGCTTTCTGTTAGTCTTCTGCTTGATAGGGAAAACCTATTTACAACTAACAGGTTTCTTCTCATTTGAGAGTAGCACCATCTCCCAGGTTATCCTTCGCTAAGGCATTCATTTCTTTTATCATGGTCTCTTTTCAGTTCACATCAGTAAGAGCTTTTTCCTATCCTTGAGGAAAAGATGCAAACGATAATGACAAAGCAAAGGCAAGGTAGGAAGAAGATAAAGCATTATAAGAAACAAAGTTACACAATTTAAGTATCTAATGCCCTTTCAAATGGCAATAGGAATATTTATATCATCAATGGAAGGGTTACCAATCCTAGAAGGCTCACAATCAAGAGAGGTTGAAACAGGTGCTGGAGTTAGAGACTGCAATGGGTTTGGATGCTCAAATCTTCCTATCCAACTGACCACAAGGAGTTTGAGTTTGCTCTCTCTCAATGAAATCTTGAGGCTCAACTCGAGGTTCTTGAAGTTGGGACTAAGCTTCAATCTAAGAAGAAGCATGAAGGAACAAAGGATGGTAATGCAGAATAAACATCATCTCTTCCTCCTGAGTGCCACTAGAGGGTTCCTCCTAAGTGCCACTAGCCCACTGGTTTCCCCTGAAGAGATGATGTTGAAGAAGTACAATACACCTCACTCCTGAAAGATGACATCCAGTTTTCGAGATGGCAGATGATAACGCTTGTAACCCTTATGAGTTGCAAAGTACATAGTACTTGATAAAAACACAACATACTGTTTTGAGATCAAGTTTACTTCTAGAAGGTTCATGATCATGAATAAAACAAACACAACTAGAGATGCACAGTGGAACAAGATAACGATAGATAATTTCTTGGAGTAATTCAATGGGCAGTGTGAACACAAGAATTGTAGAGGTATAAGATTGAGAAGTTAGGTAGCTGTTAGCACCGCATCACCCTAGAGAAACTTGGGAAAACCTTTAGTAATTGTTAGAAATTGAGCAACCTTGAGAAGATGCCACACTATTCAGGTTTGGCATATCTACACAACTAGTTTGATGAATACTTTGATTTCTTGCAAGATAAGCTAAACACTTAGTATGAACATATTTGGGTCCATCGTCACTGCATAGAATGCGTATATTAGCATCAAACTGAGTGCAAACCATCTTGTGAAAGCTCTAAAAATAAGAAAAGAACTAACAATGTCTAGCTTGGTTGGTACCTCCTTCACTTCCCCATATGCGAGATTGAGGGTTCAAGTCCCCTTAAGGGGCAAAGTGAGTGTGTGTGAGATTTAGCTATCAAAAAAAGAAAAAAGGAAAAGACTTCACTCTTGTGTTGTAGGAGATGCACTTGACATGAGAGTTGCAATCAATAAAAGTGACTAACTATCTATATCTAGAGAGAAAAGCGACTTAAGAAGGCCCTCATACATCAGAGTTAATAACCAAAAAGGAGCAATGTTGTTATCACTATTACTAGAATAAGAACTTCATTTATCTTAGCAAGCTAACAAACATCACAAACATAGGAAATCCTATCACACTGCTTTGCCAGAAAAGGGAAAAGCTTTTCTAAAACAACAAAGGATGGATCCCCAAGATGGTGATGCCGCTGATGTAACCTGCTAAAGAGCTGTGGAACTGTCAGCTTGATAAGCATGCGTAGAAAAATCTTCTCTAAATGGAGAGGTTTCTGTCTTGAGTAGATAGAAACCACCATGTGCCTTACTACTGCTATTCGTTCTCCCCCGTCTTTAGATCGTAAAAGACAATGATAGGGAAAATGTGATTGATCAATACTGAAGGAAAAAAAACGTGATTGATCAATTTAAAGATTTGGTGATTCAACTGATGGAAAGGAGAGTTGATAGAAAAATTAGGAACATGTAGCATACACGAAAGAGATATAGGGGAAGAACAATGAATAGAAACTTTATTAGAGACAAATGATAAGGAGTTATCTACTACTTTTAACTTTATCCCTACTTAAAGCATGAATAGTAAGAGGAGAAGATTAGATGAGCCTGTCATATGGTTAGAGGGAACTTACATGAATACCTGAATGAGCATAGTTAGAGGTGAAAATGGTAGAAGTGGAAGTGTCGAGACGGGGCATTAAGCATCAGAGAATCTACAACTCCTTCGTAAAAAGGGAGGAAGAACCACCACTGTTGGATTGCAGCTGAATCTTAAAGAACTCGGACATGTGTACATGAGATCTAATGGAACTAGAACGACCATCACTGTCTCCAAGCGTGGGCTGACCATCAAATTTCCAACAATGATCTCTAGTATGTTTTGTCTTCCCATGATATTCACATGAGCTGATTTTTCTCGCAACGGTCACTTTTATGGTCGACATGGGCAAATGGTCAACGGATATCTGTCTGAGGAGTAACATCCAATGCAGATTGGTCTTGGCTCAAGTTACCAAGTACTTGAATACCAATCTGATGATATTCCACATTGTGGCCAACAAGAAAGTCATACACCCGCTCCTTTTCAACCAACTTTTGAAATCTTGCACTATCACTAGCACATTGAGCCTGGAAATTCCTGGTAATAATCTAGCTCTTGCTACAACCGGTTAAGTTCACATAGTATGCTATAATGGTCATGCCTTTTTGCTTGGTTTCATGAACCGTTTTGCGTAAGTCAGAGACCTAAGCATAAGTATGAATGTGTGAATAGGTTTGAGCTGCAACACTCCAAATCTCATGGGTAGAATCAAGAAAAAAAAAAAAACCCTCGGCTAATTTATCGTTGTATAGAGTTAAGTAACCAGGACATATCCAACTAATTTTCTGTGACCCACTAATCAAAAAAGAAGATCTTTCTTGTTTGACTGCTTCCATACCCCAGTCAAGTAACCATACAACCCGTTGCCCTAAATAATAGCAAACATGATCCTGACAATGCCAAATATTTAGTTCCATCCAGCTTAAAGAGCTAATCTGGAGTGATGGTTTATCACCAAGAGTCCCAACACGACTTAACCAAATCTCCCTCTCCCTCACTGCTAGTAGACTCAATACTTACTCCTGACGTGCTTTAGGAATTAAAGATGACACTATTCACAAGATAAATAATGGAAAAACTGATAAATAGGCTAAGAAATAACTCACTAGCCTTCATGATACCAAATCATAAAAAAATTGCATAAACCAACAAGTAAAATTCTAAACTAGACCAAACAATGAAGAGCAAAAGAACTGAAGCAGCAAAAACAGTATAGCCGACTATCTGGGGATCAAAAAGCTTCATAAACCAACTAAACCCTTGATCAAAACACCAAATCAATGCAGCACAGGTCTAGCCATAGCCTTGAGGAGCCAACTGAACCGAAAAATCATATTGAAAACCTCAGAAATACAAATTGAAAAAAATAGCCACTTTGGTTAGAAAATGTTTCAAAAATAGAGAAGACCTATCAAACATCTTCAAAAAATTCTAGAAAAATTACTACAATATTCAGGAGAAGAAGATGAATTGAACCATGCCTTTTTTGTTGTCCGGTGACTGGCTGATGATAAAGTTAGCATGACGTTAGCAAGCTGATGGCCTTCTGAATAATCCTTTGACCCTTAAATAGTCACTAGGTGCTGCCAATTGGTTGCTCTAATACCAAGTTGAAATGTGTTTTGGGGTGTGTTTAAGGCTTAGAACAAGCAAGAAAGAAAAAAGAGAGATGAATTTTCCAGAAAGAGAGAGTTCTTTAATCTCCTCTCTCATTCTTGTGTTTATATCAAGTTCTTTCCTCATCATGATCTACTTCTTTAAGGAATATGTTCAAGTTTCTAGATTTGATCAATATCAAATTCCATCAATGGAAGCTGAATAAATGGTCACTCTTGTAATCCTTGAGAAATCCCACGACATTGGTGTATGCAGGGATATACACATCTACATTTCAGGGAAATACGACTAGCTCTTGCTTTCCTTGGCAGAAAAGGGTTACCAGTGGTTTCAAGAATTGCACTTCTATATTTCTCATTAAAATAATAAAATTACAAGATTGCCCTCCCTAGAGTATTTCATACATTGTAACGTAAATTAACAAAATCAGACCTTTACCCAAAAGCTGTATTATAAAAGCACTGAAGTTGACCTATAGATTTAATGTGAATGTAGTAAGTACTTAATTACTTGCATGCAACCATGTCCTTGATAGAATGACAGCCCACATTGACATGCTTAGTTCGTTCATGAAGGATGGACCGTTGCTTTATGTGTCATTTTCCTTCAATTTTCAGTCAATATTACTAAGCTTCTCCCTCTACCCGCTTACAAGTATTTGACTTCATAATTAACCTATTATTCCCATTGAAAATGCATCAATTCTATTCCAAGTTTTTTTTTTTTTTTTGATCGGTATTCCAAGTTTGTTTCTTTACATTCCCCTAGCAATGAAAATGATATTATGTGAAGCACAGGAATTGGAACATTTAGCTGTGGCCTGTAAAAACATGCATTACTTTTTTAATTTTTTTATTTTTATAATTCCAAAATTCATTCTTGTGTTTCCAATTTTAATAGCACAACAAAACCATGAATATGTCATTACAGCAGCAAGTGACCATAATTATTTTTATATTTTTGATGTGAAATTGAATTTTGATTTGTAAATCTTTAATATGCTTTCAGAAACAACTGTCGAAGTTCTGCCCAGGCTATACAAAATCAAGTATGATAGTGGTACTTTGGAAGAGCTTCTTTATGTTGATATGCCCCATGAATATCATAATGCGTGTGGTCAAATTGTCCTACACTATGCAAAAGCAATACAAGAGAGTGTATTCGAACAACTACGTGTAGTTCGTGATGGTCAACTTCGTATTGTTTTTTCTCCAGATCTAAAGGTTGGTTTTGGGGCCATTGAGAAATGGCCTTTCTGCACACCAGATATCACCTTCTGTAGTCATCATTGATTGGTGCTATGTTTTCTGATGTTTGTATGTGCTAGATTTGCTCTTGGGAGTTTTGTGCTCGGCATCATGAGGAGCTTATACCTCGAAGATTGATCATCCCTCCTGTAAGTAATAGTTAATAAATGCATTCACTTTATTACAGTTTTTTTGGGTGCCTGTTATAAGATGAGTGCCGAAATTGCAGTGATTGAAGGGGTTGTTATTGTATTGTTCAGGCTTTTAATGGTATATCTACCTTCTTCCTATGAATAATGTATATATTTATAAAGGTATGTGTTGGAGGATATAATATTAAAGTTAGAGACTCTCTAATAACTTAAGCTTTTAAAAGAGTTGGTGGTTTAACATGTTATCAGAGTATGCAAAAGGTCACGTGTTCAAACCTCACCATCACCCTGATAAAATGAACTAATGCACGTGTTGGCTCAGTCTAGCAACATGTGAAAGGGGGTGTTGGAGGATATAATATTAAAGTTACACCCTTTCTAATAGCTCAGACTTTTAGAAGAGTTAGTGGTTTGACAGTATGAAAACTTAGGTGAATTTGAGAGGCAGATGAGTTCCCTTAGAGAAAAACCTATAAGATACGCGAACCTGGAAAACTGAAACATGAAGTATAAGCCCCTCACACCTGAAATACATGAAGTACCAGACATTGAAGCCTTTATTGGGAGGTGGGACTAAAAGTCTGGTACACTAACTAAAGAATGAGCTCAATTGTGTAGATGTTGAGAACAGGCCAAAGTAGTGTTCTAAAGATGCTGGTGCTCTCTTTGTGAACAAATACATGAAATTTCGTGGCCTCATGGAACCTATTAAGTATGAATGTACTACTTTGGCTCATGTATCAGTGTTGGATACCACGGACATGTTCGGATATGTCACAGACACATGAAAAAGTTCTTAATTCTCTTTTTACTTTCTTGAATTTTGGACACGTTTTCTGGATTTTATTGGGATTTTTTCCTCTTTTTCTCTTCTTCTATGGTGTTTTTTTGTGTGGATATATATATATATATATGTGTATATATATATATATTATGTAGTCATTAGTAAATTTGTTTTGGAATTTGGATCATGGATGTTATGATTACATGAAGAGGTTCTTAAAATTTTATTTAATGAATTTGTTTCTTTTTAAGTTCCATCTTATGTTTAATATTAGTTGTTTTGGTAAGTTTTCTAAAATGAATATGGATATTTAGTGATCCAAAGAACTTGTGTTTTTTCTTTTGGGCTAAGTAAAAGTATTCATTCAAAACCATTTTGAAAGAGATGCACTTCTAGACCCCCACTTACCTTGCTCCTCAAAGAGGGTATAAACTACATAACGAGATATGAAAACCATTATTTTGGGTTTCTTACTTGCTTTATTTCAAAACTCACAATTAGTGAAACTGCTGTAGTAACTTTTTATTTACTCAATGAACAACCTGTAAACTTTGACCAACAAAAAGGTAGACAGAAAATACATGTTTCGATTCCTTGGAAATTTCTTAAACAATCAGTAAAACTGTAGAACTTGGGTATACAGATTTCCAAACTCTGAAGAAAGTGAAAAAGGCAAGTGGAGCAAGTAGACTATAAAAACAACTTCCAAAAGATGCAGTTGTGAACCCAATTAATAGGACTTCAAAAACTTTGAGCTTGCTTGTTTCAACTTAATGAGCTCAATTTATTGCGTTTGAGTGAGAAATTAAGCCTTTAACTTGAAACTAGCCATTTGAGTGAGTTAAGTTATAATCATCTTATGAAGTGAGACCCACACTTTTTAAGCTAAAATTAACTTATTAAATAAGCTGCTCCTTGGTGCTTAATTGATTAAGCTGGGTGAAAAGCAATTTAATATTACACAATTATCCTTTCTTCTTTCCTTTCTTTTTGTCACTTTTGTCATTCCGTATTTTATAATTACTTTTCAACAATTTTTACCAAACACCTAAACACTTTTGCTCATCAGCTGTTTATCTCCGATAGTAAAAGTACTTTTACACAACTCAACCCAACAGGCACTTTGTTTTCTGATACCTTTATTTCCAGAGGCTTCATGGAGTTGCTTGCTTTTCAACAAATACACCATGGATGCTGCTCTTTCTTTCCCTAAGCTATAATCAACCAACAATTTGGAAGGCAGGCACATCGACACACTTTGACATGCCCAAAAGAACAAAATCCTTGAAACACTAGGTTTCAATTCCTTGTCTACTCAAGATTCTGCCTCAAAGTTAGATCTTAAATGTGGCCCAACAAGGGTCCAATGGTGTCAATATCTGACTGATGCATAAGTGGCTTTACTTTCATCCTCTTGAATCGTCCCAGTCCTGTTTTTTTCTGATAATGGAGATCTGCCCATCATGGGTCCTTTGGGCGTGTGGCTGTTTAAACTCCAAATATGCGACCACATCCCCAAGAACTGCATATTGGGTAATAGGAGGCATGCCTTTAGTTTGGTCGAATTGGAGACCTTTTGGGGACAAAGTCCTTCATCATCGAGGCCTTATCAGAGCTTACCCTCCCTCCCCCGGGAGGGGGTGAGGGGTTCTTTCCGGTCTTTATTATAATTCATTCTTGTTAAGTTGGTTGAGGGGAAGGAGATTATGATAACATTTAGACTGATAACATAGAGCATCGGTCCTTTATACAGACCATTGATAGAAGTTCACATCATTCAGGTTGGTCAGCTTGGAGCAGCTGCCCAAAAATACCAAGCTGCTGCTCAGAATGCTTCATCCAACTTACCAACAGAGGAATTACAACGTAACTGTAATACGTAAGTTCTCTTATTAATATTTACTTTACTCTTAACAAGTTTATTCAATTACTGTACTGTAATTGCGAAAATCTCATTTCTCCCTTAAAATAATTATTGATTAAACTGTTCTAAACTTTTGCCCCATTTCCTTAGAGATGTAAAATATTAAAGGCTTGTTTTTTTGTGCTCCATGTAAGCCGTCTCATCCATCATTCTTTGTCTCTCTTTATCATATACCCACACATACTGGCACTTTGGCATGCTTAAGCGCATATACAGCACACATGTATGCCTGTTTGATGCAGAACAATTTAAAAGCCGCTTAAGATTGAATGAACTCAGAAAGGAAAAAAAAAGAAAAAAACCTCAGCTTAAAGTCTCATGCCATCCTTTGGGATTGGATATAATCCTTTTTTCTACTCCATCCTGCTCATTAGATTCGATCTTCAGATAGTTTGACAATGGACTTATGCTGGCTGTCAATTTAGCTAGACCTTCTTCCTTTTTCATAAAAATAAATGAAGAATGCAAAAGACAATAAAAGAGAGGGAGGAATTGGAACCTTTCTTTACTTAATTTTTACTTGCTATGGTTCTCTTCTTGGTGGCCCTCTATGTGCCTTGGCATGCAGAAGGCTTGTAGTGACACCAACCCAAGAGCAAACTTGAATTTTTGACATCTGGTTGGATGAGAATGAAGTCATTGATAGATGTCTAATTCTGGAAATAGTTAAAATTCCTTGTATTGGTTCTTCAGCAGTTACAGCTCTCTCTCTCTGTCTCTCCCTTCCTCTCCCTCTCCCTCTCCCCCTCTATGAATGCTTTCGTTTGGACTACACCTTGTATTTTCTGCATCAATTACTGGTGCAATGGGATCAATGCTGTTAACATATTGATATATGAAATAAAGATGGTTACACATCATGAGCAACATTCACCCAAAAATATGTTGCTGCTCCCAAGTGCCCCTTTTAATCTGATTTCTGCCTGCTTGCACTAATCTATGTTGATCTATACGTTTGCCCATGATCTTAAAATCAGAAGAAGTTTAAAACTGGCATACTATGTGAAGAGAAAGAGAATGGAAATGAACATCTATTCATTCCAGAAAATTGTATCTATTCTTTACATACATGGTCCTATTTAATATGTACAAAGAGAATCAAATTATGGAAACATAAAGGTCAACCCAAAAAATCAGCCGAAAGATCAGATTTTATTATGGCCTCAATCTCCTCTAAATCTTCTTCAAATCATTCGGGATTTCCACACTCCCCCTCAAGTTGGATCATAGATGCTGATCATGTCCAACTTGCAGATAAACTCTTCAAAACTGGTCCTCTGTAATCCCTTAGTAAATATATCTGCTAATTGTTCTCTTGTAGGAATATAGGTCATGCAGATTGTTCCTTTTTTAATTTTCTCTTTCATGAAGTGCCTGTCAACTTCTATATGTTTAGTCCTGTCGTGTTGGACAGGGTTATAGGAAACGCTGATAGCAGCTTTGTTGTCGCAATAGAGTTTGATGGGAAGCTCTACTATGACATGTAGTTCTTCCAAAAGCTTTTGTAACCATAGTCCTTCATACATTCCTTGTGCAACTGCTCTGAATTCAGCCTCGGCACTACTTCTGGCTACCACACTTTGCTTCTTACTCCTCCATGTTACTAGATTTCTCCAAATGTAGGTACAGTAGCCGGTAGTAGACCTTCTGTCTTCTGCTGATCCTGCCCAATCTGTATCGGTATAGATCTCTATCTGCTTACTGTCTCCTTTCTTAAAGAATAGACCTCGCCCTAGAGAACCTTTCAGATATCTGAGAATCTTATATACCGCTTCTAGGTGACTCTCCTTTGGTGAATGCATGTGCTGACTGACCACACTAACAGCAAAAGCAATGTCAGGTCTAGTGTGAGATAGGTAGATCAATTTACCTACTACTCTCTGATATCTTTCTCTATCCACAGGTTTTCCAACGTCTCCCATTCTTTTTCCTATTTCGATCGGAGTATCGCTTGGTTTGCAACCAAGCATACCAGTCTCAGTCAAAAGGTCAAGAACATACTTTCTTTGAGAGACACTGATTCCTTTTCTTGATCTGGCAATTTCCATTCCCAGAAAGTATCGCATTTGGCCTAGGATTTTTACCACAAGTTCTGTGGCTAAGACCTCCTTCAATCTTTCCACCTCTCCTGTATTATCTCCAGTGAGAATGATGTCGTCGACATACACGATCAGGATGGTCCTCCTTCCATCATCGGATTGTTTGAAGAACATAGTGTGATCTGACTGTCCTTGTTGGTATCCTTGATTCTTCATCACCTTTGCAAATCTATCAAACCACGCTCTCGGTGATTGTTTGAGTCCATACAGAGATTTCTTCAATTTACATACTCTGGTTTCCTCCCCCTTGTAAAATCCTGGTGGTAGCGTCATGAACACTTCTTCCTCTAGCTCACCATTCAGAAAAGCATTTTTGATGTCAAACTGATGGAGTGGCCAGTCCAGGTTTGCTGCCTAAGGACAAGAGAACCCGTATAGTATTTAGCTTTGCAACTGGTGCGAATGTCTCAGTATAGTCAATATCCGTATGTCTAAGTGAACCCCTTTGCAACTAGGCGGGCTTTATACCGGTCTACTATCCCTATCTGCCTTGTACTTTCACCGTGAATACCCACTTACAGTCCACTGGTTTTTTTCCTTTTGGCAAAGTCATCACCTCTCAAGTTCCATTTTTTTCCAATGCCCTTATTTCTTCCATCACTGCTTCTCTTCATTCTGGAATCTCCAAGGCTTCTTGAATATTCTTAGGAATCTGGATTCTGTCAAGGTTAGACGTAAAAGCACAACACTTGGCAGAAAGAGAATTGTATGATACAAATTTTGAAATAGGATGGAGAGTACATGTACGAGGTTGTTTTCTAAGAGCAATGGGTAAGTCATCAAGATGTTTTACCTAATCAGGCTGATCAAGATTGAGTTTTGGTTCATGAGTAGTCGGAGCTATCACTGGTTCTGACTCTTTTAGGTGCTTCGGATGCGAGATTCTTATCAGGCTTTGATTTAGGTCTCCTTGAGTAAACAATTGTCTCCCTGTCTGTTTGTTTTTCCACATCTCCCCTTGAAATCAAGATTCCTTCTGTGTTGAACAAAGAAGGAGATGGTGCATTGCATGGGGTAGATTCAAAGATGGCAACATCGAAGTCTAGTGTCTGAGGATTCAAAGATGGCAACATTGAAGTCTGCGTCTGAGGATCGAGCTTCACTCAAGGACTCCCTCTGAAGCGAGTAGTAGGGAGTATGCTCAAAAAATGTGACATCCATAGTAACATATAATTTCTGTGAGAGAGGGTTATAACATTTGTAACCTTTCTGAGTGGGAGAGTAGCCAAGGAAGACACACTTGAGGGCCCTAGGACTCAACTTACTACGTTGGGAGGCGTGAATGTGGACAAACACCGTGGACCCGAAAATACGAAGTGGGAGAGATGAACTAATCCGAGAAGCAAGAAAGGTTTCCTGGAATTTTTGGAGAGGGGTTGAAAATGAGAGAACCCGACTAGGCATTCGATTGATGAGGAATGCAGTTGTCAGAATGGCATCACCCCAAAAATTATTTTTCATGTGAGAGGTGAACAGAAGGGCACGGGCTACCTCAAGAATGTGTCGATTTTTCCGTTCAGTAACCCCATTTTGTTGAGGGGTTTGAACGCAATAACTTTGGTGAATAATACCTTTGTCTTGAAAATAGGGACCCAAAGAATGGTTGAAGTACTCAGTGCCATTATCAGTACGAAGAATTTGGATTTTTGTGTGAAATTGGGTGTAAACCATATTATAGAAATTCATGAATACAGAACTAACCTCAGATTTATCATTCAGTAAAAACACCCTAACAGAGATGAGAGTGGTCATCAATAAAGATAACAAACCATTTTTTGTGGGTCCTATTGGGAACTCGTGAAGGCCCCCAAAGGTCACTGTGAATCAGGGTAAAAGGTAGTGATGGTTTATAAGCAGATGTGGGAAAAGTAGAGCGATGATGTTTTGCAAGTTCACAGGCTTCACATTGTAAATCCAAGGGAGTTTTATTCGAACAAAGTGATGGAAACAAATGTTTTAAATATTGAAAACTAGGATGACTCATTCGTTTATGCCATAACAAAAGGTCACTATCTCTAGGACTAAATGTAGAATTACAAATAGGAGGACGACACTGTTTATTCATATGAGTATCATCAAAGTAATAGAGTCCTTCGCATTCCTTAGCACTGCCAATTGTCTTCCCCGATGATAGATTCTGAAAAACTCAATGAGAAGACAAAAAAATAGCTGAGCAATGAGATTGTTTGGTTAGTTGACTAATGGACAACAGATTGCAAGAGAGATTAGGAATATGAAGGACAAACTACAAAGTAATAAATTCAGAAATACGAATACTCCCTTTGCTAGCTACTGGGGATAAAGTACCATCTGCAATTTTTACTTTCAAGTTACCAGCACAAGGTGAATAAATGGAAAATAAATGATGAGAATCAGTCATATGGTCGGATGCACCAGAGTCAATAATCCAGGGAGTGAGGTGCAAAGTGGTACTAAGAGCAGTCAAAAAGGTACCTTTGTGGGCTAATGAACTTGATGGCATTGAAGTAGAGGACTGACTCGAGGCTTGAAAGGTTGAAAAAAGGGCATACAGTTTCTCAAGCTGCTCGGGGTTAAAACCCCCACTAAAGGTCGACTGAAGTGTGTTGGGCTGGAGCGCCTATCACTAGTTTGCTGTACAGTAGAGGCCTGGTATCCGTGAGATTTGTTGGATTGTCTGGGCTTCCAGTCAGCAGGCTTGCCATGTAAGGCCCAACAAGTATCTTTGGAATGGCCCAATTTTTTGCAATGATCACAAAAGGACCTTTTATTTGGTTTTGGGCCAGATCCAATATGAGACCCACGAGACATAACAAAGGCTTCAAGCCCAGGCGCTGCTTCAAACCCAGGCGATATGTTTTTCCTTGGTCCAGTTCCTGTGAGAGACCCTCAGGGTTACTAGTGCAGAGGCGTCGACTGCTTCACTCCCGGCCACTGGTCTCTCCTTCAACATCACTTTCCTTCTACTTTCTTCACGCCGAACCTCAGAGAAGACTTCTCGGATGGACGGTAACGGCCGACGACCCAAGACTCGACTTCTCACATCGTCAAGCTCTTTGTTGAGCCCAGCCTAGAAACTCGTACACTCTCTCGTTCTCCATTCTCTTCTTGAATCGCACACTGTCACCAATGCACTCCCACGATTCTTCACTGCTGAGGTCCAATTCCTGCCATAAGCTTAGCATCTCTGTGTAGTATTCTGTTACTTCTCTGTCTCCCTGCTTCATCTGCCATAAACGAGTTTTGATCTCGAAGATTTGAGAGGCATTCTCGGCGTCGGAATAGGTTTCGCAAACAGCATCCCACACATCCTTCGCCGTCGGCAGAAACATGTACGTCCTGCCGATTGTTGGTCGCATGGAGTTGATCAAGCAGGAGGTTATGAAGGAGTTCTCAGAACGCCATTTCTGGAAGGCTGCAGCATCACTGGAAGGTGGTTGTTTGATCTCTCCTGTAAGGAAACCTAGTTTCCCTCTGCCGTTGATGACCAGCTTGATGGATTGGACTCATTCTCAGTAATTCTTACCATTCAACTTTTCTACGGTAAGATGGAATGAGGAATTCTCAATTCCGATAGTCGAACTCATGGAGGAGATTGTTTCTGATTCTCCTTCCTGAGTTACCGACTAGGGTAGACTCATGGCTGGCGGCCATATTTTACTAGGGTTTTCAGAATCCCTGCTTTGATACCATGAAGAGAAAGAAAATGGAAATTAAGATCTATTCATTCCAGAAAATTGTATCTATTCTTTACATACATGGTCCTATTTAATATGTACAAAGAGAATCAAAATATGGAAACATAAAGGTCAACCCAAAAAATCAGCCTAAAGATCAGATTTTATTATGGCCTCAATCTCCTCTAAATCTTCTTCAAGTTATTCGGGATTTCCACACATGTTACAATAATAAAACATAATACAAAAATGCTGGATGTGGATCTAGCTAAATTTTTAGTATATTAATTATTAACAAAAATTTCAAGTTTTGTTTTCAAATGTATGAACCTAATTCGAAGAACTCAAACAATAGTGTCAGACAAGTTAATATCTTAGATGTTTTTTTTGGTTATTGTTTATATGTAAGAATTTCATTCACAGATGGCAACTAAAATGAGCATTCTGTTTAACCACCAACTCATCTAAAAGCTTAAGTTATTTGAATAGCGTGTAACTTTAATTGGTAGGGACCAAAGTGGGACTTTACAATGTGTTGTTTTGGGTACCACTGGGAGCAGCTCCAACTTTAACAGCCATAGTATGAGCTTTATTTTTTCCTATAAGATAGTCCTGAAGAATCTTGGTGCCATCTTGATTAGACACTCTAGTATTATATTTGGTATTAAACATCTAAGAAGAGTGATGAATCCACAAGAAAATAAAATACTTGTACTTGTAAAAAAATGAAATAGAAAAAGATAAAAAAAAAGTAACAATAAGTGTGTTATTGGGACTTGCTGGCTGCAGTAACCATATGGGTCACTGTCTGTGGCTGTTATGGGCATAGTTGTTACAACTTACGGGTGACCAATTGGGCACCCGATTATAGGAAAAATGCCTAGTTTATGAGCACCTAAACCCAAATAATTGAGTGGTCACCCGGGCAACTGGCCGGTCACTTTGGCACCCGGGCAATTGACATTTGTACTTGGCCAAACTTTGTATTTTAATACATAATTAAATTTTTACTTTATTATTATATTTGTTTTTTTTTTTTTTTTGTTTTGTTTTGTTTTGTTAAGAGTTGAATATATCATTGAATCCGTGAATAAATGGGGTGAAATCAATACAGAGATTGAAAGTATTCCAAACATTGACTATTGTGCCTGAAATTCTTATTCTATTTACATGCAATAGATAATGTCAATCTACCTAGAAAATTATGTTAATGTTATCTGATCGCCAACTAATTATTTCATGCTACTAAATTAAAACAAATTGCATTTATGACTCCTTTATGTTGTTCAATGTTGTCTTTTGATTTATCATCAAATTTTATTATTTGAACGGGTTAAATTTTATTCGAGTGCTTTCTATTGTATTATCCATTTTATTTGATTTATTTTCACATGCAACAATGTTTCTAAAATAACATTAGTAATACATAGTTGTGTTTTTTTTATATACAATTTTATGTAGGAATAAGAATGTTCACTTTATTTATTTAATTTATTATAAATAAAATGGATTGTATAAAATTATAAATTTAAACAATTATCAGATCACTTTTGTACCATGTTTTTTGGCTAGGCGCCTAGGTGGTCACCGAGGTAGTAAGTTTGGTTTATCGCTTCGGGTCACCTGGGCAATTTGGCAACTATGGTTGTGGGAATGCTATGCCTACAAACCAATAACCTTTCTCCCTCCTCCCCCTCTCTCACACACATGCACACCGCTGTCCAATTATTCTCGTGAGAATGTAAGTTTTATAGTATTTCCAATCTCCTATAATATTGCATGATCTATATTCTCGTGGAAGTCTCAATAAGCATCCGCATTCCTCAAATTATCAAGTTCTTTGGTAGCAGAAACTCCTATCCTAGGCTAGACAAAACCAATAATATTTGGTTACATGTAATTGGCAGTGGGAATCTATTCAATCCCTCTTATTTGTCTTGGCTCCCCTTGTCAGTGCTCGTACTTGGCTTGCATCAGAAACATTGGTTCCCCTTCATCAGATTGACCCAATTGTACTTTTATACAAGTCAATCTGTATTTCTAAGTTTCTCATTAGATCTTTCTCATCCAAATCCACTTTGGGTGTTACCAACCATCTATTCCTGGGGCCCTTGGTTAATAGGTGTTTTTTCTATTGCTGTTCACTAGCAGCTTTTGTCCATGAATACTGATATCGCATCATCTCGTTGATGGCTCCTATCACAGTAATGTTCAGCTGTGTATTGCATTGATTTTTGTAGGAGGACTTGGTTCATGGAACAGGATCAGGAACCACTGTATTTGAACTAGTTCAGTTGACTTGAAACTTCACTGAGTAAACTCAATTCAATTGCTTTTGCTTGGATAGAGCTTGGTGTAGTCTAGAGGTGTCAAACGAGTCGTGCAGGCCCGGCCCATTTAATTTGGCCCATTCGCGCCAACGGGCCGTGCCAGCCCGTTTAGTAATCAGGTCATGCTGCTTTAGAAACCATTAGGCCTAATCTGGCTCATGGCATGTTGTGGAATGCCTAATGGGCCGGGCCAGCCCGGCCTGCGGGCCTTTCAGTTTTTTTTGTCACTCTTGTTTTTTTGTTTTTTGTTTTTAATTACTAATATAGACCGTGATTTTTTTAAATATTATATTTTTTGTTATTCTAATTACATAATATCACTATTTTTTACTTTGTTATTTGTAATTATAATATTTTGTTTAACTTTGTTATTTCTTAGTTTAATATTATTATTATTATTCACTTTATTATTTGTTATTATAATATTTTGTTTAAATTTTTATTTTTTTCAAAATTATTATAATATTTTGCTTAAATATATTTACATAATAATAATAAATGACAATAAAATAGAAAATAAACTGGGCCTAACAGGCCACTGTGCTGGGCCGTGCCCGTGACCGTGCCCTGTCGTGCCGGGCCCATCCCGGTTGACACCTCTAGTGTGGTCATAACTTGGTTGAGTTAGAAGAACAAGAAAAAAAATAGAGAAGTGAAAAAGGGTAACAAATCTTGGGAGAGAGAGAGAGAGAGAGCCTTAAGGTTACTTATAAAGGAATATTGAGAAATTTAAGTGAGACAAATCCCACCTAACCAACAATATAGCATGCATGGACAATAATCAAAGCAGAGTCATTAGATTAAATTGAATTGAAGCAAGATATTTCCAAACTAAACTTCATTATATAATGATTGACAGACCACAAGTACTGTCAGAGCTAAACAGTCCACTAATCACAACTGAAATTGTGAAATGGGAGTGTAATTGACACAAATAATCCACAGGGAACAATTGTTAGATTCTAATATACAGGCTGCTATAGAAAAAAACATGATTAACCAAACAATTTTGCCAAGTCCATGGTCCAACCAGATTTGAAGCCAAACAGGAGTACTGGTCTTTCCAAATCATGAATAAGCAACAACTTGTGCCCAGAAATGTTCGAGCCACCAATGATCAGGAGAAAGAGAATAGTAGTAGAGAAGGAGAAGAAAACAGTAGTGGTCAGCCACCAATGATCGGGAGAAAGAGAATAGTAGTAGAGAAGGAGAAGAAAACAGTAGTGGTCCCAACAGAAGAAGAAGAGCAGGGGAAATTCCTGAAGTGTCACATCTTTTCGCTAATGACACCATTATTTTTTGCAGGGTGGAGGAGATCCTGCTCTGTTATTTGAGATGCGTATTGATGTGCTTTGAAGCTGTCTTGGGGCTGCGGTTTAACTTGGGCAAAAGCAAGATGATTCTAATAGGGGACATGGGGAATGTAGAGAAGCTAACTTGGAATTGGGGATGTAAGGTAGGTACACTACTCACCATGTATTCGGGGCTAACTTTGGGACTCCTGTTAAGAGCAAATGCATGTGGGATGTAGCGGTGGACAAATTTCAAAAAAAGTTAGCAAGAGGCAGTATTTATCTGTAAGGGGCAGGGTTACTTTGTTGAGCCTTCCGACATACTTTATGTCTCTATTCCCTATCCTTGTGTCGGTTGAGAAGAGTTTGGATACGTTGTAAGGAATTGTCCTTGAGGTGGAAGGGAGATGAGAGGAAAATCCATCTTGTGGGAGATGGAGGAGGATTGGAGATAAAAGAGTAAAGGGTGTTCAACTAGGCTCTCTTTGGGAAATGGCTTTGGAGAATTGCTCTTGAGACAAATGCATGGTGGAGGCTAGTTATTGAAACAAAGTATGTACAGTCTAGAAGGGAGTTGGATGTCCAAGAAAGTGGAAGGCACATTTGGTATGGGTTTGTGGAAGAACATTAGAATGGGTGTTGAAGATTTTATAAAGCGTATTGCTTTTGAGGGAAGGAAAGCATCAAGAGCTAGATTCTGGTGCGACGAGTGGCATAGACATATGATTTTAAAGTAAAGATTCAGTTCTTCCAGGTGACAGTCAGTAAAGAAGCAAATGTGGCAGATTTCATGTCCTATATGGGTTGTGGGGTGGTTTGGACTCGCCAGTTTAGCAGGGACTTTGATTTAGGAGTTCCATTGTTAGATCTTTTTATAAGGCACTTTCTAGGAAAGGGGTTGTTAAGTTCCATTGGAAAAGTAGGTGTCAAGGTGCACTATGGTTCCTGTTAAATAGGTGTTCTTTGGTTGGGCTGTTGCTTGGGGAGCTATCCTTATGGTGGATAATTTAATTAGGACTTCAATTTTACCAACCGGTGCTCTATGTGTAAGGAGGAGGAGGAGACAGTGGACCACTTGTTTCTTCATTGTTAAGTGACTATGGAACTGTGGCGTCTTTTGTTTTCCCTTTCTTGGATGCTCTCGAACCATTCCATGCTTGGTTTTGGAGCCTTTTAGTAGTTATAGAGGGGGATGTAAAAAGTGAAGTCTTCGAAAGATATGGGATTGGAAGAAAGAAACAGGAGAAATTTTAAAGGTGAAGAAGTGTCCCCTTGTAGGTTAAAAATTATTGTTTGAAGAGTTTTTTATATTTGGATAATGGGTACTTTTATTCTGTTGATTCTTTTGTAGAGTTTTTGGGAGATATAAGGCTATAGTATAGTTTTGAGTTGTCCCTTTTGTATTTAGGTTTGCCCTCCTTGGGCGTGCTTTAATGAATACTTATAAGAAAAAAAAAAAAAACAGCAGGGGAAGAAAATTGCACGGAAGAAATCAGCAGCAGAAGAAGAGAAGAGGGAAACAAGAAAGCGGCAGCAGCAGTAGCACAAGAAAAAAATAAGAAAAGAGCAGCAGAAAAAGATGAGGAAAGAAGAAAGAAGATGAGGAAGGAAGAAAAAAGCAGCAGCAGGTAGAAGAAGATGAGGAAAGAAGAAAAAAGCAGCAGGAGCGAAAGTGAGAGAGTACCTAGGATTTTTTTTATTTGTTTTTCCAGCGAATTTTTCCAGCCCCTTTCCATGTTAGATTAAATGACATATAATAAGACTTTAATCTAATTATTCCCCCTTGCCTACGGCCCTATATGTCACCACCTCCTTAGTTTCCTATGCCATGTCACTTTAGCTGACGTGCATTGCATGTGATCACTTAAGTGATATGGAGATCCCCCACCTCATGAGACTAAGAAAAAAAAAATCCATTAGCTTCCCCTGGGTGGGAAGAATTCGGCCCCATCAAGAATGCCTGTAATCAAAATTATCTAGAACAAATCCTCATCGATCCATGAACAATCTGTCAATGGCTGATTTTTCCAATGAACTAGGTTACCTCCACCATGTTCCTCAACTCGTCTATGTAGCGCTGATATTAATGTCCTCAATGTTCTCATAAGTGGGCCTAGTAACATCTAAAAAAGGTGTTGTAGCAATCTCCAAAGGTTTGGGTCCATGGAAGCTGAAAATTTTGGCAAACATTAAAGAAAAGGAGAAGTGGGCATGTCATCAAGAAGATTGAGAATATATGCATTGGTGCCTAACTTCTTAAAGATGCAAAAAGGCAAAACTTCCTCCAAATCAGTTTGCCATATGATCTCTCTTTTTTGAAAGAAACCATAACAACATTTCCCATTGAAAATGTCTGCTCCCTATCAGCTGCCTGTTTGTATTTGGCATTGGTAGCTTGTAGCTTCTTAAGAAAATCGTGCTGCATGTTCTTTATATGCTCAATAATGTCATCTGCCTCAGGGAGCTGATTCATTTTGGTATGATCGATGGTGTTGTGGGGAAATTCTTCGGTTTTAGTTCCCAGCTCTTTTTTGGATTGCAGGGAATCTGGATGCTTCCATCTCTGAGATTTTTATGTGGTGAATAGATGTTGTATGTGCTCATTCTCATGAGAAGACAAGGAGTCATTTGTTATTGCATTGCCAAGTGACTCATGATATGTGGCATTTGCTTTTTTAGTTATTCGGTGTGTAGTGGACCTTACTGGCCACAGTTATGGATTTTCTGTTAAAATGGCAGGCTTGTTGGCTTTTAAAGGGTAGAGGTGGGGTTCATTGCCCCTCTTTGTTTGATATGGTGTTTAGGGAAGGAGCATAATCGGCAGATTTTTGAAGGAGTGGAGTGTTCTTCAAGCAACCTTACGCCGTTGCTCGTGCATTCTCTTTATTGTTGGGTTTGTCATTGTTCCTCATTTTCGATAGATTCTTTAGTTCATTTTTTGAGTGATATGAGAATTAGACAAGGGTAGGGTGCTTGTAGTTGTTATCTTTCCTCTTTTGTACATCTTTCATGTACATGGGTTCAGTCCTCTTTTGAGCATCTCTTGAATAAATTGTTACTTATTCTAAAAAAAAAATAAAATTTATGAACTGTTATAGAAAAATTCAGCATGTGGGAAATTTAAATTTCATCGATGTGTTTGTGGTGAATTTAGCTTTGTGGGAAAATTAAATCTTATTGATGTGGTTTCTCTCCTTCTAAACATCTTAGCAAATCACCCTGGCTGCGGTTAACGACCTTTGTTTGACCATCTATCAAGGGATGATAGGCACATTGAAAGGTAGTTCCAAGGCTACTCTATAAAGTTCTCCAAAAAGGACAAAAAAATTTGCAGGTGTCCCTGTCTAAAAGTGAATAACCTGGGTATATGACATGCAGATGCACTACGTTCCTAAAGAACAAATTAGCTAATATGTGATGCATCAGATATTTCTTGACATGGAATAAAATGAGCCATATAAGAAAACTAATCTACAACCACAAAGACAGAATCTACCTTCCATCTTAGGTATTCCTAAAACAAAGTCAATGCTGACATCTTCCTAAGGCTACTAGGTTTTGGGAAAGAAGTGTGTAACCCTATGTTTTGTGAATGACCCATAAAGAGTTGGCAAGTGTGACATCTACTCAGGTAGCCAACATCTCTTCTCAACTTAGGCCAATAGTACTTCTGGTCTACCAAAGCAATTGCTTTAGATTGTCCCAAGTGATCACCTAAATCGCCAGTGTGTAACTCATGAATGAGATGTCAAGAGACTCTTCAAGCATACAAAGACGGTACCATAGTTACCACAATTCGCTCCCCCCCCCCCCCCCCCCCAAAAACGAATTGGATCGCATGATCCAAAACGTGGATCATTCACAATTTGGAACGTAAGATTTAGCATTCTGATCTAAAAAAATCACACAACAAACGAAAAAAATACATGCATACATCGTTGGAATTTTTATTTTATAATTGCTTGGATTCATTGAAAAGTTTCTAGTTTGTGTGTATATATATGTGTGTGTGTGTATATTTTGAGAGGTGTATATGTGTGTGTGTATAGGCTTGTGAATATTATTATAAATACAATCAAAACGCATATCACGTTCCAAATAAACGTATTTTGTTCCAGCAACGCGATCCGAAGAAGTCTACCCCTAACGTATCATGTTCTATAACAAGTGACGATTTACGTTTCCATTAACGATCCACGTTCCAGGTAAATATTGGACGGTACCATAAATAAGAAACCATCCTGAATGACATAGGACGCCACGGGATTTATTTAACTGCACACATATTCCAAATAGGGCCAAAATATGGAACACTGACATAGTGGTCCCTCAAGGGATCAAAAGAGAAGAGACCCCTCAAGTATACGAAGACGGGTACCATAAATAAGAAACCATCCTGAATGACACAGGACAACAGGATTCAGTATCAAGCTGCATACATCCCAAATTGGGCCAAAATATGGAACACTAATTTACTGGTCCCTCAACGAATCAAAAGAGACAATTGTTATTACCTCTTCGAAGCTTTAAGCATAAAGCAAGCCTAGAACCTGCAGAAATAGAGTGCTTTGCACAGTCCAATGCCTTCTCCGAACACAAACAATCATGAACAATCTCATGTGATGGAGTTTCATTATGTAAAAGAATGAAACTCACAACTGCACGGCACAAAGGCTCCCTTAACCTCCAACAATGGCAAGGAGGGGAGTAGTAGAGAGCCAAAGAGAATACGTTTGTAGACAGAGAGAGAGAGAGAGAGAGAGAGAGAGAGAGAGAGAGAGAGAGAGAGAGAGAGAGCATATTATCTAAATATCGACCCTTTTGCTTACTGATAAGGTGGGGCTATATATTACAATTCAAACTCTCTCTCTGTAAATGGGTCATCCTAGCTGGTTCGGGCACACTGGGTGCCCTGGTTTGGGTCCTAACCCAAAGTCCAAGAGTTTCAAAGGTTGAAAAGTGACATAAAACTCTACATCATAAGTGGAATAATTAGTCCTTGCCTTGTTCAGCTTCTCACTTAAGAACGCTAGTGATCATCCTTCTTGGCTCAAGATGGTTTCTATCCCTATGGGAGGCATCACAATCTACTTCAAAGATCACCTCAAGATCTAGAAGTGCCACCACCAGAGCACTAGTCATCTTGGTCTTCTAAGTTGAAAACCAGCAATATAGCATGCATGGACAGCGATCAGAACAGATGCATTAAATTAAATTGAACCAAGATGTTTGCACAAACTTTAACATAATGTTTGTCAAACCACAAGTACTGTCAAAGCCCAACAGTTCACTAATCGCTCCTGAAATTGTGAAACGGAAGTGTAATTGACACAAATAAGCAGTAAGGAACAATTGTTGGATACTAAGATCTAGGGCGCTAAAGAAAAAACCTGGTTAGTATTGTAAAGTCAATGGTCCAACCAAATTTGAGACCGAAACTGTAATACTCGGATTTTTGAACAATTATTAAGAAACTTGTGCCAAGAAATCTTCCAGCCACTAGTAATTAGGAGAAAGAGAATAGAAGTAGAGAAGAAGAAAGAAGTAGCAGCATCCAGCAAAGAAAGAAGAAGAAGAGTAGCAGCAATGGTAGAAAATTGAACAGATGAAATCAGCAGCAGCAGAAGAGAAGAGGGAAAGAAAAAAGCAGCAGCAGCAGAAGAGAAGAGTGAAAGAAGAAAGTAGCAGCAGAAGAACAAGTAACATATGTCACCCTATAGTCAAGTGTGCAAAGGATGGTTGAATGCCTAATTTGAATGATAGAAAGACATGACACCCTATAATAAAACAACATATGTTCTTTATGACTCGTACACAAGTTATGAAGGTTTGAGAAGCTTTCTGAAACTTATAGCAATGATTGTATTTATTTATTCCTTAACTCTCATCACCGATAGAGTATTTCATCTGTTCCTAGTGCGTGTATTATTTGTGTGATGAGACTTTTATTTCATTAATATATGGACTTCAAATTATTTAGTTACCTATATGTTATTTTTCCAGGTTTTTTTCATCAGCTCGTCAATTAGCAAAAGCCTTGGAGGTGCCATTAGTTAATGATTTAGGATATACAAAGAGATATGTGCGATGCCTTCAGGTACTATGATCATAGCAAATTTGTGATTCCTTATGTATCTTATTAAGTTCTAGGATATACCATAGCTTGTCTCTTATATATTCAGGAGTTGCATGTTCAGATTTTTAAAATTTCTGTTTGAGACTACAAGGTTCAGAGTAGGTCTAACTTATAAATTATCCAGTTTATGGGGAAGTTTTTTAAGCACAAACAATGTTGGTATTAATGTTTCATTAGGGCAATGTTTTCCTTTTACATAGTGAATTGACATATGACGTATCAAAAATACAGATTAATTCATCAAATACATGATCCCCAGGGTGTTCATGTGTGAATACCTTAATTAACATCACCATTATTTTGAACATTGAAACAAGCTTTTACATCCCGGTAGAAGGATAAGGGGTAGGGGAGTTTATGTGTAGGCAGAGGGGTACCCCCCTTGTGTAGCGCACATTGTTGGACCAGAAAAAGGGAAAAATAAGGAAGAAAGAAACAAGCTTTAGAATGAGTAAACAGAGAGGCGACAAGAGTTTTCTTTTGCAACATGATAAACCTTCACACAAGGTTGAAATGTTGATGTTGATTGATATGTCAAGATAACAAAAGATAGACACATTTATAAGTATGTATAAACCTTCACGCAAGTTTGAAATGTTGATGTTGATTGATGTGTCAAGATAATAAAAGATAGAAACATTTAGAATTTTAAATTCATTTTATTTTTGGTTTATTTTTTGGGGGGGTTAAAATAGTTTCGTCCTTTCTTTCTCTTAACAACGAAGTAGAGAGGCAGGAATAATATTTCTTCAATCATACTTTGCCATACACATTGTGTGGAAATTTGGACACTGGTCATGCAAACCCAATTTACTTTATCTTTCTTCTGGCTGATCTGCAGATATCAGAAGTGGTTAATAGTATGAAAGATTTGATTGATTATAGCAGAGAAACCAGGATGGGACCTGTGGGTAAGCTTTTCTCAATTTTTACCTTTTGGTTCACAATCTTCTTACTTGTTTTATTATGGGATTATGACATATTAGGTGAGATTGTGCTTCTTATTAATGTCCAAAGCAGTAAGAAGTAAATTTTTGTAAGCCTCAGTATTTTTGGTCTTAGTTATTTATGAGTCAAAAAGTGGGACTTAAGGGTGCATAAAGTCTCTTTTGCTCTTCTTATTCTAAAACTTCTAAACAACATATTTTCCCTTAAAAGTACCCAAAATGCTCGAGCCCCTGGAAAAGAGTAGAGGGCGAGCTGGAAAGACAGAGCAATAGGAACGGGAAAAAAGTAGTTTGGGGTACTGGCTTCGAGTGCTGGTTTGGTCTTGGGGTCGAAGATCCTCATGCTCAAATTGATGGGGTTGAGCATTTGCCTGGAGCTGTTAGTATCAACAGCTGGGATTCCAAAAGAAGAACCAAAATAATGTGTTGTATTAATGTTTGGGAAGAAATTTTTAACGGATAAAAATGGGTCCTACAAACGTGAGAGCCCAAGGGCAAAGATTGAGGAGCTTGCTGAGGTATACAGAGCAAGTGCATATAATCTTATAATCCAACTTGTTCACAATTCTCTTATATGCCACATGAGAAGAATACCTCCAGCTGTCCCAACCACCCTTAACATCATCCAGTCTATGAACCTACCTACCCATAAGCTCCTAACCACATCAACTGACAAAGACTCCAATTATGACCAAAAAGTTGCAACTACTTCTGCAATGATGCTTGTATTCGCTCTGCATACGGGGTTCACGTTGTCTTTTAATTCTTCGTTTTCTTTGTGGTCTTCTCTTCATGGTGCTGCAATCAGTAGCGGGAGCTGATGCTTTCTTCCTCCCGCATCACCCTTGCTTCTTGGTTCTCCTTCATTGTACATGCCACAACGGGAGTTGATCATACTTGATACTGGAAAATTTTGGGATAAAAAAAAAAAAAATTAAGTGGTACCAGGTTGTGTTTTAGGGTGGTTTCTATCTGGGTTCACTGAATTTCCATTAGCCTGAATTCCCTTTGGTATGCACATGTTTTTACAGTGCTTTGGTGCCCATTTAAAACTTTGGTGAAAGCCTGCTGGTCATACTTGATACTGGAAAACTCTGGGTTGAAGTCCTTGTTCATTAGCTTATAATAAGATGTTATTCCTGTTACTATTAGTAGTACACTAATATTTTGTGAAAAATGTTAGTTCAGAGAAGACGAGTAATCGAGTTGAATGAGATATCTGTTACCACTATATTTACAAGAGGAAACTGAATGCAAAAGTAAAGGACATTGAACTTTTATTTTGGAGAATCACTGGTTTCTGTCATTTTGTTTTTGCTTTTGACATACTAGGATGTTTCTTTCCATTTCTTTATCTTCTTTTAAAAGTTCCAAACAGTTGCATTGATGTTGTTTATCCTCTCTCTCTCTCTCTCTCTCTCTCTCTCTCTCTCTCGTTAAAGTTGTTTATCAGCACATGGAAATTATTGACATCTGTTAAATTCTTTCAGAGAGTTTGGCTAAGTTCCCTCGTAGGACCAGTCTATTATCTGGGCTACATAATTCAGGTCAGCAACCTGAGGGGCAGCAGCAGCAGCCAATATCAGGACAGAACTTAAATAATGATCACAACTCTGTGCCAGCAACTTCAGTTCAGTTCTCTACATGCAGTGGGGTTGCAAGCGCTAGTGATTCCCATGGCACGACATCCACCATAACCTCTGCCACCACTGTTGCTGAGCTTCTTCACCAGAACTCCATGAATACTAGGCAGGAAAACCTGGAGAATAATCCAAGCAGTCCGTATGCTGGGACTCCTGTTCAGATCCCTTCTGCTGGGTCCTCAACTACATTATCAACTGCTCAACCCAATCCCTCTTCTCCCTTCTCAGCTCCGACACCATCATCATCCAACAATCCCCCTCAAACTTCTCATATTGCCTTAGCTGGTGCAGTAACACCAGCCACTCCAATCCACATCAGTTCTCGTAATTCACCAGCACATGTACCTTTGCAACAGTCATCTCGGTCAAATGAGGCTGACCCAAATGAATGCCAGACCTCAATTGATAAAATCATACAAGAAATAATGATTTCATCACAGTTCAGTGGAGCAGGTAGCATGGTTGGTGTTGGTTCCAGAGGGGATTAATATGAAGAACATTACTGGGATCCCACAGAAGGACAGCAATTCTCTTAGTGGTGGTGGCGGCGGCAGCAGCAGGAGCTACCTGGCAGCAAATGGCATAGTCAATAACAACTCCAGTATTGGGTTTTCAGGATTTGGAAACTTGAATGGTGGTATTGGTCTCTCAGCCACTGCTAGTGGAATTGGAGCTGCCATGGGGAATAATTCTGATGCTTTGAGTGGCAGGGTAGGTATATCAGTTATGCCTCAGGATGCTAGTTTGAGCCATCAGCAACAGGAATTCGGTAACCAGCTGTTTAATGGACTTGGAGCAGCAAATGGCTTCAATAGTCTCCAATTTGATTGGAATTCATCTTCTTGAAGCAGCTTGTTAATTTTGTCAACAAGTTTCTTTACATGATTGAAATTGCCTGCATACAGAAATATGATAAGTTTATGGTAGTGCTGAAGGGGTGCTGGTGTCATCTGCGCCTGGAGTTGAATGCTACAATGCAGGGTTGAAGCTCTGTATGTCATTGTTACTGGGTGTTCTCTCGCACTAGTTACTAGTTTCATAGAGAAGGGGGGGAAAAGCTGTATTTTCCTTGGAGAAATTTCAATCTTTTCTTTTGTTTTATATTTACATATCAATGAGTGCATCTGCTCTGTGCGGTTTTTCTTGTTGATGTGCATGAATATATGGTTTCATATTGGCTACTTATGATCCATTCAACAGCTTCAGAAATGGAAAATTAGGTTGATGCAATACAGTAATGGGTTCTTTCTATCCTTATATTTCTGGACAATAAATTATGAGTTCAATACTATACGTTAGGTGTCCTTTTACACCATCTTTTAGAAACCATTAGTTTATATTCTTTGATGTTAAGTTGTTTACCATAGTTTATAGTCATCTTTTCCAACTATGAATTTCCCCTTTTCACTTTTTATTTAAAATTTGAACCATTTCTTGATTCTGTATAATTCCATTTGTTCATTTTAGGACAGGCATTCTTCTCATCCACATTTCTGCATTCATAACCTTACATTTTTGTCGCAGACCAGAAACTATTGATAATTTTCTTTTAATCAGTCTTCTTTACTAAATGAAATGTGTATGAAATTGTAGGGCATTAAAAGTATATACACAGTAAAGGGGACCACACTATTGTCCTGCCTGAGGACCGTCAAATGAATCTCAATTTGAAAATTGTTAAGAGGTGTGCTTGTTTACTTTCAAAATATAAGAGTTAAGTGAAAAACTGGCTAGGCGCAGGAGTTGTTAGAGTAATTTATCCAAATCTAATTACCCGTTTTTTATTTATTTAAATTTTGTAGAACCATTCTATTAGCATTTATCTACATGTATATCAATTTAAAACATATTATTCTTAACTATCAATTTTTCTGTTTTCAACTTCAATGAATGAATGACCATAATCCTCCTGTGAAAAAAGGCTAAATTTTATGTTGGTTTATATATATATATATATATATATATATATATGTATGTATATAAATTATTATTTTATGTTGTTACATAAAATCAAACCAGAAATAGAATATCAAATAATATTACAAAAAATTTAATGCTCAAATAAGTTATATAAAATAAAAATTAAAAAACCTAAATATAAAGAAGTTTTAATTTGTAATCAACCCAAGTTCAAATCACAAAAGTCGTCTGCCAAAACACTACATCTATCTTCCAAGAAAGTAGATCTGTACTCAAAAATTTAGTAGATGTGCGTTCAAACATCCCACTCTAAACATCAGTTATAGTATTTTTCAACCTCCTAGTAATATGATAGGCCAAACATCTACAATATTCTTCAAATGATCAAATTCTTGGTAGCATAAACTTCCATCTTAAGTTGGACAAAATCAATGAATCTTTGGAATTTTTTTTTAGGGTTTTTCGGTCAAAAATTTACTAATATGTTAATAATTAGGATGGAATCTAAGATCATTCTTTTTACTGTGTAACACCTCCATCTGCCATAACAACTAATGGTAGAAGTTTTCCCAAAAAACAAAAAAATAGTAATAATTCAATTACTTATAAGTTATAAATCTATTTTTAATAATATTTATATATTGGACTCCAAAAAATGAGGTCTATCAAACAAGATCTCATTTTGAAATTTCACTGTTCCTCTCTAAAAAAAAAATCATTGATATATTGAGATTAAATTGTCTATTTTCTCTTTAAAAAAAGAAATCTCATTGTGAAAATTTTAATAGTAGCCTTTGAAAAAGGAATAAAATAAAATTTAAGAGAAGAAAATTAACAAAGTTTCACTATTATTACAAACAATTAAATTTCACTACTTCAATATTTTATTTATTGTCTAATCTCACACCAAACCCAATATATTTCCCTGAGTATTATATATATATATATATATATACATATATATATATATTGTATATACCATAACTAAAATTCTATCTTGCTTGGCCTCTCATCTTTTTCTGAGCTAGGAAACCATATATTAAAGCTCTTATACCTTTTGAACCCAGCCAATGTTTTGCACCTCCACGTGACAGCCTGTATAAATAAGATTTGCCTTGCCAGTGAACACAAATCCCAATGACTCATTTAATTGATGGAGAAAGATTCTTGAACTTTTGTTCTATGACTCAAAATCATATTGGTGCACCGACTTTAAACCGTTGGAATAATCAGATTGTCGCAGTAAGGATCGAAGAAATTGGTAAGAGGAATTGTATAGAAGATAGAATATATTAACGATCTTGACCATACGCTGACGGAATCATCACGAACAATAAGTGAGGCGGTGGAGTGGTCGGACGATGAGGAGTCGTTGGTGGAGTTCAGCGCTGGAGATGAGCCACCGATTGAGATCAGCGTTGGGTGATGGGAGAATGTTTTGGGCAAAGTCGAAGGGTTTAGAATTGTGCGAGCAGCGGTGGTAGGCATATGAAAAAAGAGAAATGTTATATTTTTTTAAATTTTTATTTCAAACAATATATTATTGGTGTGAAATTAAATTATTAATAATATTTAAAATTATATAATTAATATTATATTTTTACATCAATATTATATTATTTAAAATATAAATTTAAAAAACATAGCATTAACTATTATAAAATAGTGAGGATGAACTTTATCACAAAAAAAAAAGCCAGTGTGGCGGGAACAAACTGAAACTGTTTTTAAAAAATGATGATTCTATCCATTTAACTAGTCTTGGTTATTGAAACCTAACCATCTCACTCAACTGTCTCCCTTTTTCTCTCTCAATCTCGTTTGTTGAAAAACCTAGCCCTAATCAAAATAGAAAGCCCACCGTCGGGCAACAAAAGCACACCGCAGCCGCAAGATCGACGGTCTGCCGCCGGGCAATAGCAACACCGTAACCATCATTCCTCCGCCACCACCTATTGTCGACATCCTTATATCACAAACCCTTATATATCGCTGTGAGTTCCCTCCTCTCGTTTACGATTTACAGAAGACAGGTGAGGGACGACGTCACTTAGCGGAGGCTCACCTGAATGAAGTAGGACGACGTCATTGGCGGAGGCTCACCTGAATGTAGAGACGTTGGTCATCGGCGCCATCGACGATTTACAGAGGATTGAATCAAGTGGTTGTGGATGATGCTCTTGTTTTGTAGGTAACTTAGTGATCAAGGCTAGCACAACCCTTAGGAATTCAGAAAATAGGATGTAAAGCGACAAAGACATCGACATTTTTGGATAAAAATGATGTTCAGTTTCCATCTGGACCTCGAATACGGTAGGTGGAAACCGAATAATTGAATTCCATGATCAACAAAGTTGATCAGTAGCAAGTGGGATACATGTATATTATGGGGGCACATTTTTTGACTGCCTGCACTGGTTGTGTTGCTTTCATACCATACTTTGAAGATATGTCTACTGTTCTTCGTCGCACACCATACCCACTGCCCCCTCACCATCGTCATATTAACAATTCATTAATTTGTTCACCGCCATAAAGTCACAGGTACCTAATTTTCCCGAGATTAGGTCCACAATGAAATTGAGCTCAGCTGAAAAAACCTAATGTGTAGTGAATGAGCTTGTGTTAACAAAATATTTTATTAGCAAGATTTGTTATTTTTTTTTTTCTATTTGATTGTGAAATTCAATATAGTATTAAGATTCCGTCCATGAAATTCAAGGAGGTTTGGACAAATCAATAAATTTTAACTAGAAATTTTCACTATTTCATAAACAATGAAATTTCACTCTTTTATATCAACAGGTGATATGATCTATTGTTTTTGTTTTTCGACAATTGATTTTTCATCAAGTAAATTTAAAATTTTTGTTTCTAATAAAAGAAGGCTGATATTCCATTTTTTTATGTTTAAGAGTGATTTTTCTCTTATTTTATAAAACATCAAATTTCACTATTTGGAGGTGAAACATTAAAATTTCGTTGTTTCGCTGGAATGAAATTTTATTGTTCGTAGCGATTTTTTTCTTTTGGAATTTTACATGTAATATGAATCTTATTTGACAGATCTCGATCTTTAGAGTTCAAATATATAAATTTTATTAAAAATAAATTTATAATTTGTAAATTATGAATTTTAAAATTTGAAAAAGTATTTTTTCAAACACTTTCTTTAATTTCTATGAACCAGTTACCAGAGATGAAGTGTTACACAGTATGGGATATTTTATTTCCCATCTTAACCAACAATATATTTATGGATCTTTGCACAAAAAACCCTTCTTCAAAATTAAAACAAAAATAATTTTAAAAGCTTGGCCTAATGATTGAACACATTTTTCACGGAATCATTACAAACACAACTCCAAAAATAAAAACACAAAAACTCTGCATACGGACCTCAATACTTTGGTTTACATGTAGTGGCAGTGGGAATCTATTTCCATCACTCTGATTCATATACTGCCTCGGTTGCCTTTGTGTTGACAGTTAGAACTTCCGCGAATGATTTGGCACCCGGGTAGAAACACTCTTAGTTGACAAGGACGCCAAGTCAACTGCTGACATGACATCGTGTATGAAGACTCATATGCATACTTGTCTGGTAAAAATAAAAATAAAAATAAAAAATCAAAGCAAATTCTGTAAAAGTACCAGTATGACATTACTTATGCAAGAACAATAAATGTCTATAATAAAGTCTTATGTTTAATCAGGAGTTACACTAGGGGGTGCTTGCCAATTAGAGTAATGCTTTGCGATTGAGACTAAGATGGTGTTTGGAAGAATTTCTCACAACCATCAAACATGTAAGTTTTGTCCACATACTATGAATTTCACAAAATTAGTATTTGCTTTGTTGGTAAACAATTAAATTAGAGGAACATATTTTTATTTGTATTGTGCTTGAAAGTCTAGACAATGGTACCATATCAAACATGATGAATAGTGGGTATGTTGGTTTTTTTTTTAATGATTCAGGAATTTACAGCACGAACTGTAACCAAGGGCATAATTCGGAGTGGGTTAGGCCGGGCTCTAGTTCACTCTAAATTTTAAAAAATATTTTTTATATATATAAATTTTGACTTTTTTCAACCCTAAAATTTTAGTCCAACTTAATTTTTACTCATTATTTTTTTCATTTATCACTCAAAATTTTCGCCCACATTCAAAATCTTTGGCTTAACTCAATTTTTACTTATAATTTCTTTCAGTTTCACCCTAAAATTTTGACCCAACCCAAAATTTGAATTTTTTTAAATTTTTTGACTCTCTAATTTTTTTCCTCGTTTATTTCCATTTCTCATCATCATTTTATACATTTTAAGGGGGAGTCCTATGAAAGCACAAACAATTCTGGGGGGAGGGGCCCACTATTATTTTTTTTATAAAAAAAAATAATTAATAAGAAATGAAAAATAAATTTCCAATGGTACTCATGTTGACCACCATTACTGATGGTGTACAGAAGAAACAAGGATAGAGTAGTAGTCTGTTACAGACTTGTATTGAAAGAGGGATGGAGTCATGGAGGGAAAACCCTCCCCATGTGGGCTGAAATTTAGTATAATTCAGCATTTGACGTGGTAAGAAGTTGCACGTGTCATGGAAGTTTTGACATTTCACATGGTCTTCAAGCTAATTCTAAATACCTCTAGAATGTCAAGAAAGTTGGGAAATAAAGTCTTTTTATCATGGGTAATGTTATATTTTTCAAAATTATATCTTAAATGAGGTGTTATGTAAAGACCTGGATTTTTTTTTTATAAATATATATTTTTAATATAAATGTGTGTATGTATGAAATGTGTACAATGGTGTATGGTATACGTATGTATGTGTATGATACTACATGTTATAGGTATGTGTGTATACAAGCAACGTATTTATATGTGTATATACATATGTATTTATATAATATTATATGTTATATATATATATATATATATGTGTGTGTGTGTGTGTGTGTATGTATTTAACTATATATATAGGTATACACAAGTGGGTGCAAGACAGGCTGTGTGTGTGTGCGCGCAAGAGGCTATGTGTGTGTGGCTATGTGTTGCTGTGTGGGTGCGTGTAATATAATATATATATATATATATATATATATATGGAAAACCAGAAATGCAAGCAATGCATTTAATGCAAAGCTGCATTTCTGCATGGGACAAGAAAAAAGGCTGAAAGGGGTGTGGGAAGAGAGAGAAAGGGGGAGAACCGAGAGGAAAAGAGAGATTGGACTTGGGGCGGCTGAGTGTTTGGTGCGTATATGTGTATGTGTTCGTTGGGTTAGAGAGAGAGAGAGAGAGAGAGAGAGAGAGCAACGTGAGGAGACTGAGAAGTCCAAGAAGTAGAGACAAAGAGGAGGAAGAGACCTGCAATAAGGAGAAACCCGAAAAACAAGTATGCCATGTTAGTTCCTGTCTTTAAATTTTAAAAGCATGACGTTTAGTTTTAATAGTAGGGCCACACTGAGTGTAGCGACTTGGAAAATTGAGGGTAAATTTTTCATTTTGCCAATAGGGCTGTAAGCCGTGATGTGATTAATTATTAGAAAATATAAAAAATTAGTTCGGAACCATTAAAAATAATTTAGGCTCGAAAATTAACTGGTTCAGTCAATCGAGTGCCGAGATGGACAAATGGACTAATGCGAATAATTAATTGTGAAAGTTATATGAAAATAAATAAGCCATTAACAGGGACTCAATGATGGTAGAATAAATTCCCGGCTTTATTGGCAAGTTATAATTTAATATTTTATGGAATAAAATATTAAACCGATACAGTGAAATAATCATAAAAATTTTGCAGAGATGACTAAGGCACCCAACATTGGTAAAATAAATAATTATGATACCAGGTCTTGGCTTTAAGCCAAATTTACATGCTATTCATAAATTAATATTTTATTTCATAAAATATTAATATGGTAAGATATAAAATATATATAATAAACATTTACACATATTATATATAAAAAGATATATATGTACGTCTTTATATTCAGGAAAGCTTTTGGGAAGAAGCTGTTGGAATTAGTGAGAAAGGGCTGCCGACCAAAATATATATATATATATATATATATATACATATATGAAAAAGATAAAATAATAAGAAGCTTGAAACTTCTAGATGCACGAAGAGTGTCGGTGCCCTATTCTTTAGAGAGAAAATTTCGAAGGAAATTGATAAAAGAGGAGAAGTTGGGGAAAGCATGAGAAAAAAAGAAGGGGCAGAGGCGGCGAAGCAGGGGTGTGAGCCACAGAACTTGAGGGACGACGATGGAGGTGGGGATGGTGCTGAACAAGGTCATTTCTGCCGTGGTCGTGCTTTGAATCACTACTTTTCGAGTTTTCGATACTGAACGGCTTGTTGGGTTTCGTACACCACCAGGTTGGTTGCTGACAAGCAGCGATGGGTTTGGGATTAGCAACGGCAGATGGGACGATCATCAATGGCGTGGTGTTGAGGGGCCGTTGATCAGACGATGGCAGGGGCGGTTGATCTGTCATTTAGTTCGTATACGAATCTTGATATCTTCAAGCTCGATCTCCAGTCCGACGATCGCGACCTTCCTGTAGTTGGCTTGTCACCAAGTTTCGAGTGATTCAATCGGTTATCTTGGGAAGGGAGATTTCGGTCTAGTGATGTTGTGGTGTTGGGTCCCTGTTTGGGCGCAAGATTCTAGACACGCTTGTATATTGCTCTGTTTCATAGCAATGTTGTTTGTGGTCAGTGTGTATGTTGTGTTGTTCTCTGATAGCACTTGGGACCATCTGGCTACTAGAGATTGAGGAGGGCCGGTGGTTTTATTGAAGGAACTGATAAAAAAAGAAAAAAAGAAATCGGTGGTCGACCCATAGTTGGGCCATTGCTGCGCAGCAAGGTAAGATACTGAACCTTAGTTTTAGATTTTTTTTTGAAGCATGAATGATTAGATTGATTGTAGGATTTCATTAAACATAGAAATTGGTTTAGATTGCAAATTTGAAATCAAGAAAAACAATCTAGAACGAGAGGGAAAAGGAACTTACTGGAAAAGAAACACGCTTGGCTACTGAGTTTTGTTTTTTTTTATTTGGGCCAAACTGGGGTGGGTCCGACCCCACCCACCCATTCAGATGACAGCCCAACACTGTTATTTTATAGGTAAAATTTTAAACTTGAGTTTGAAGAGTGTTTGGTTGAAAAGGAGAAGTTATCCAATGACTGGCTTAAAATGAAAGAACAAAGGGGAAAACGTAGGTATACAGAAAATGAAAAAGAAAATGGGTGGTGAATTGAATCTGTGACTAAGGGAGAAAGAGTGAGAAGCTTAGCCCACTGTGCCACCAAGACACATGTGGTCTGTTTGGGCTCAAATACTATAAGTATTAGCTACGCTTAATTAATTTAATATAACTTATTAAATTAATTAATTTCAAATTAAATTTTTGACGCGTAAATGAGTTGAATGAATAATGAAAAATTACTATTTTGGACCTTTTGAATTTAATGGTGAGGTCTATTTCGTGAGATGGGACCCCAAAAATTAAAAGACCCGTAGGCACACTAAAATGACCAAAATGCCCCTACGTTGTAGAGCAGTCAAACAAACCCTGACTAAAATAAAAGAATAGTGAAACTTTATTATTTTAAATATTCTGGACTCAATGGTGGAGTCTGATTTACGAGAAGAGGCATCGAGAATTAGGGACCTGTGAAAGTGCAAAATGACCATTTTGCTCTTTTCAGTACAGAAGTCCAAATTGAATTTCGCGAGAGCCTAAACCGATTTTGTTTGGCGTTTTGGATTCAATGGTAGAGTCTATTTAAGTAAAAGAGATACCAATAATAAAGAGACTATAAAATTTGATGAATAACATAAATTCAAATAGTGATTTATTTGAGACTTATTTGTGAATCTTAGGAACACCAAAAGGGAAGGAGAAGGTGAATTGACCCTCTAGACAGATACTAGTAAAGAGGACTGCGTTCTTACTGGTTGATTGGACTAGCGTAGTGGACACAGCTTCCTAGGGTTGAGACACGCCCTAGTCAGGTATGATATTTTGCTAAGTAAGGAATAAGATTAAGTTAGGAATGATTTGAATGTTGATTGAATGAATCGTATGTTTATTTGATGTTAGAAAATCACATAAGGAATGTTGCTTTAAAGAGAAACCTTGAGTTGATTGTTTATGTTGCTTATGTGTTTCTTGTTACCCCATAAAGATATGATTTGTTCTATATGTTGGTGTCATACGTGACTTCTATTCTTGATGAGTTGTTAAGATTGTGAATACATGATTTGAGTGTGTGTTTATGTTGATTATGTATTGTATACATTCATGTGGAAGAGGTTTTATAATTCAGATGTTGTGGTTGCTTTAAGTGAAATAGTTTATTCGAAGCATACTCCATGTGTTGGAAAGAAATGTTTCATTGAGATTGCATTGTTGTGTGGTGGAATTAAAGCATATTGGCATAGTGTGATACCTTGATGGCACAGTGTGGGTTGAGCACGTGGTGTTACACATTGGTACTTCAGGTTCCATCGGATATGTTCCGAAAATGAGACATTGTGTTAGTACTCAGGTTCCATCGGATATGTTCCAAAAATGAGACAATGCATTGGTACCCAGAATCCAACGGATGTGTTCCGTGAACAGGCGTTGGTACTCAGGATCCATCGGATGTGTTCCGAAAACGAGACATGGACATGGCATAGAGTTGACATGGGTGTGGCATAAAGTTGACATGTCATAGAGTTGACATGGGTGTGGCATGGAGTTGACATAGGTGTGACATAGAGTTGACATGGGTGTGATATAGAATTGTGTGGGTGTGTCACACACATTTTCATTACATCGTATTAATGAATTCATGGATGTGGCATAGAGTTTGTATGGATGCTTTATGGATATAATTAGTACATTGTATGATGATTAGGGAGGCATGTAGAAATGAATGTACACTTGCACATGCCACGCCTTAAATTATGTTAGTGAGTTGGATGGACATGTAGATTATTGCTAGTACATTATATGGATGATATCGAATGCCATGCAGATATAAATGTACACTTGCATATGCCACGCCTTAATTTTGTTCGTTGCATTAGCATTATATTATACCAGCAGTTGAGTTGACCCATTTGTGGGATAACATATTACAGATGACGCTCCCGGCACTTGAGACTTGAGGAAGTCTTGTAGAGTGGATGAGACATGAACTTAGAAGTATATTTGGCCCTTGGGGCGCATTTTGTGATGTACGGGCTTAAGCCCAAGATGACATGTTATATGTGTGTTGACGGACATGAATGTAAGTTAAGTTGAATCCATTAGATTATCCTTTACCTTTATTTTATTTCCTTTTAGTTTCGTTACGCTCACCCTCGGGTTCGTAGAAATTTCGGGGCGTGACACTGAAGCATGAGAAATGCAAGAAAATGCAAAAGGAATAAAAAAGAATGGTAAAGAAATGAGGTTAAAAAGTGAGGTTGAAGGTGTAGAGAATAATATGAGTTCTATGAATTTATGGGTGGAAACTTTATTTTAGGTTTTGAAAAATGTTACTAGGTGATGCAGAAATCCATTAGAATTGAATAGGAGTTAAAACAGTTAAAAACCAAGCTTGAAATTGTGAAAACATAGTTGGTCGGAAAGGCGGCCGTGGCTATTTGACCCTATATTCGTGAAGTTTTAATGGCTTAAATGAAAAACTAGGGTTGGGGTTGAGATCCTTGAGAGAATAGGAGGAAAATGGCATTGGAAAAGGGGAGAAAAATGATCGAAACAGTGTCGCCGGCGCCGGAGAAGACGCTGGAGACCTGCCGGAACCCTACCGAAAAGTCGGGGAAGAAGGAGGCTGTTCAGGGTCTCGGTTTCGGATCAGTTCGGGTCGGGTTAGACCCAACCCACTCACACGTGTCAAACGCATGTTATAAATTAAAATGGGATTGAGAGTGTTTGGCTACAAGCTTAGTAAATTGAAATTGAAATTGAAATTAAAGATAGGAATATCTTATCCCTGTTTTGGGGGTTTAGCCACTGTTTGGCTACTCTCAATAGGAATAGTAATTCCTGAATTTAAGAATTGGCCCAAGGGTTTGGAGAAATTCAGATTTGACCCCAGAATTTTTAATAATTATAGTTTGACCCCCCTGGATTAAATATTAATTAATTATTAATTAATTAATTAATTAAAATAAAAAATTACAAAAATGCCACTAAGTCAAAAAGCAGTCAAACGAACTCCGATTAAAGTAACGAATAGTGAATTTTTATTATTTCGAAGAATTCCGGACTCAACCGTGGAGTCTGATTTGTGAAAAGAGCTCTCGAGATATAAGAACACGTAAAATTACAAAATGACTGTTTTACCCTTTTTAGTACAAAAGTCCAAATTGAGTTTCGCGAAAGCCTAAGCCGACTTTCTTCAACGTTTTGGATCCAATGGTAGAGCCTATTTTAGCAATATAAGAACTCATGAAATAAAGACTATAAAATTTGATGAATAGCATAATTCAAGTGACAATAGATTGAGTTACATTTCGTGATTTTAGGGACACTGAAAGGCAAGGGGAAGATGGTCTGACCTTCTACATTATCACTATTAGTTCAACTACACAATGAGCACGACGTCTTAGGATTAAGACAAATCCATCAGGTATGATATTTTGCTAAGTAAGAAATAGGATTAAGTTTAGGAGAAATTGTCATGTTGACTTAGTGATTCACATATTTGTTTGTTTGTTTATATGCTTATGCGTTTCTTATTATCTTCTTGAAAGTTTGGTTAAGTGATAAATATGGATCATGACTATATGCATATTCTATATGTTGGCACAGTGTGTGATTTATGTTTTTAGAGAATTGTCAAGATGGTGAATGTGTAAATCAAGCATGTGATTAAATTGATTGTTCATGATATGCAGACTGGTGAAAGAAGCTTTGTGATTTAATGTCATTGTTGCTTTAAATAGAATATGCATTACTTAAAAGATGCATCATGTGTTGATAAATTGCTTCGTTGAGATTGCATCATTGCATGGTGGAATCAAGGCATATTGGCATAGTGTGATTCCTTGAAAGCATGGTATAGGTTGAGCACGTGGTGCTATGCATTATGAGGGTGTAGCTCCTGTGGTGAAAAACCTAAAATCGGTCATTGGTACTCATGCCAGCGGGGACGGACCGTAAAGTAAGACATACAGGTGGTACTCATGCCAGCGGGGAAGGACTATAAAGTGAGACATGGGTGTGGCATAGAGTTTGCATGGGTGTATCACGCATATTGTTCATGTACTACATTGATGATATTGGATGACATGTAGAGATAAATGTACACTTGTACATGTCACTCCTTAATTTTGTTTCTTGCATTAGTATTATGTCATACCAGAAGTTGAGCTGACCCATTCATGAGATATCATATTTCAGATGACGACCCTAGCTACATGAGACTCGATGAGATCTTAATGAGAGAAAGAACTTGGAACTACATTTGGCCCGTGAGGCGTATTTTGATATTGTACAAGGGCATAAGCCCTAGACTATTTTATGTTTATTTGTATGTTATGAAACAATGGACAAGGTATTACGGATTAGTATCGAAACATGAATTGGGTTAGTGTTGAAATGCATGTAATTGTCTTTATTTATTTTCTTTTTTGTTTATCTCACTCACTCCCGGAGTTGTGGAAATTCGGGGCGTGACATGTTATTAATGTAACATAATATTATTCATAATACTTTAAATTATATAATTAATGTGATTATGTCATATTAGTATCACAGCATTTGAGATACAAATTTAAGAAATGTAACATTATTGTTTCATCATATTATACAATAAAATGAGTCAAATTTCCATTTTATGTATATAGATTTTCATTTTCCATTTACCTAAAAAGGGAGATTTGGTTCAATAAGTTAGTTAGTCAGTTGAGGTCTTAACTCTAATTTTTTAACCATAAAATTCTCTCAATATTTTTGTAATAAAAATTCATATACTTTAATAGCAATTTGCAGCCATGTAACTACATCGATATTGCAATTAAGGTTAGTTACCAATACTTTTTTTTTTCAAATTTCAAAAATCAATAACTTACAATATATATATATATATATAATTTATATATGTGAACTCTAAAAATTAAAATCTATCAAACAAAATTTATATTGTATGTTTTGTTGGAAATTAAAATGTGAATTTTGAAGGTTAAAAATGATATTTTTTGACAAACTTTAAAAAACGAACCGCATAGGGCTATTTGGTTTGGCTATATCTTGAAATAATATATGAAATCAATTCACGTAAAATAAAATAGATAACACAAAGTTATGCATGTTTGAAATTTGGGCACATAAATTGTGCTTCTCTATCAATCGAGGCACACCAAGTTGCTGATTTATTGATTTCATTGTATGAATGTGAAAAATTACATCAACGATCAACGATCTCTCAATGTCGAATCTCTATGTCCACTCCTTTTACCGTCATTTCTTTGAGTGAGCATAGATAGAGAATAGAGAATTCATCCGTCATCTTCATATTCATTGCTTTTTGCTTACAACAATCGGCATTCTTAGACTGGTTCATCAATGGTGGACAACCAATATATTGTCAGATCAAGCATATTGGGTTCTTTTTTTTCATTATTTTGTCAAGTCCAAGCTAAAAGAAAAGAGTTGGATTAATTCGAGGAAATCCATAGCCTCCAATATTCACTGATTGCAACTGTTTCGATACTTTTCTTATTAAAATGAACGACTTAAATACAACTAGAAATAACAACTGACCGGATTACAACGACTCAACCCATAAAAATAGCATAACTACAATGTTGATATTCAGATAACAACCCAACCTGAAGACCTATTCTTAAGCCAAAATACTTGGCTGTGAATCAACAAATTAAGAACAAGTCTTAACCTGATGCCCACGTATAGTTATTGGACCAAATAATCAAACCAACCAAACTCAACTGGACTCTAGACTCTACTAGGTTAAATAATAAGCAACCAACAACTAGGCCCTTTATGCAGACCATGACCCAGCCTATGTGCACATGACATTGCCCCCCCCCTAAATGACCTTGTCCACGAGGTCTGAAAATTCGTTGGCTAAGGTAGAATATTCCACCCAAGATGTTTCCTCTTTACCGAGCCCCTTCCATTTCACCAATACTTCGGTTACCGCACTGATTTTTTTTCTTCTTCAACCTCTTGTGCAATATTTCTTCTGGTTCCGGTCGAATAATCACATCATTGTCTGTTGGTGGAAGAGTAACAACCAGCTGGTGTCTTTCTCCTAACTTTTCCTTTAAGCAAGATACATGAAACACCAGATGTATCTTTGCCTTAGGAGGGAGCTCAAGCCGATAAGAAACAATACCGATCTTCTCCAACACTCGATATGGACCATAGAATCTTGGAGATAATTTGAAATTCCTTCTTTGTACCACTGTTTGCTACTTGTACGGTTGTAATCGAAGGTAAACCAAATCTCCAATATTGAAGCTTCTCTCAGTCCTCTTAATATCTGCGAATTTCTTCATTCTGTCTTGTGCCAACTGTAGATTCGCACGAAGGATGCAAATGATTTCGTCTCTGGTCTTCAAGGTATTTTCTACTTCTTGGAGTTGTGTGGTTCCTAGCGTATAAGGAATTAATTTTGGGGGCAGGTAGCCATAGACAGATTCAAAAGGGGATAATTTGGTAAAGGCATGAATGTTGGTGTTATACCACCACTCAGCCAATGGAAGTCATTTAACCCATCCTTTTGGCTTGTCCCCCTAGAAACACCTAAGATATTGCTCAACCATCTTGTTGACAATCTCTGTTTGGCCATCTGTTTGAGGATGGTAAGCTGATGAAAATTTCAAAGTGGTTCACTGTAGCTTAAAGAGCTTCTTCCAAAATGTACTCGTAAAAGTAGGATCTCTATTAGTAACAATAGAATTAGCTAGGCAGCCCATGTAATTTAAAAATATTGGCTAAGAACACCTGAGCAATTTTTGAGGCAGTGTACAGATGTGAAATGGGAATAAAGTAAGCATACTTAGACAGTCGATCCACTACCACCATAATAACACTGTAGCTTTCAGAGTTCTGTAATCTTTCAATGAAATCAAGGGAAATATTAGTCCATACCTTGGTAGGAATTGGCAATGGTTGCAATAATCCAGCCAAGTGGATATTCTTGAACTTGTTTTGCTGACATGTATCACACTCCTTGATAAACCTTCTAACCTCCTTCCTCATTCCTTCCCAATAAAACTCAGATTTAGCTCTATGAAAAGTCTTGTGAAATCTCGAGTGTCCTCCTTGTGGGCTATTGTGCAGCAAATGAAGAATCTGTTCTCTCAACTCCTTTGAGAGTAGAATGTACAATCTTCCTTTGTAAAATAATAATCCATCCCTCTGTTTATAATTTTGGGATGCAAGACTTCCTTGTTCCAACTTTTTAATAATCTGTTGCAATTTAGGATCTGTAGCATAAATGGTTCTGAGTTGTTCCAACCAAATGTTAGCTGGTGAAGTAATAACAGATAGCTTTCCTTCCTTCTGATCTTCCATTTTTCGGGACAAGGCATCAACAACCTTGTTTTCCTTCCCTTGTTTGTATTCTACCACAAACTCATATCCCAAAAGCTTAGTCATCCATTTTTGCTGAAAAGGAGTACCCACCTTTTGTTCCAGCAAGTACTTGAGACTCTGCTAGTCCGTCTGTATCTTAAAGTTGTGTCCTAAAAGATAAGACCTTTATTTCTTCACCTGCTAAGACCAATGCCATCAACTCCTTCTCGTAGGTAGATAGTTGCAAGGCTTTTCCATGAATTGCTTGACTTATGTATGCTAAGGGCCTGCCCTGTTGCATTAATACAGCTCCAACACCAATACCAGAAGCATCGCATTGAATAGTAAAAGGAATAGAAAAATCTGGTAAAGCTAAGACAAGAGTGTTAGTTACAGCATGTTTAAGATCTTGAAAGGCCCTTTTTTCAAATTCGGTCCATTGGAAGGAATTCTTTTTTAAAAAGGGCTGTTAAGGGGGTTGCTATAAGTCAATATCCTTTGATAAATTTTCTGTAATATCCAGTTAAACCTAGGAATCCTCTAAAGGATTTAAGGCTGGTAGGAAATGGCCAGTTAAGCATTGCTTCAATTTTGGTAGGATCAACTCGAACCCCATCTTTTGAGATTACGTGACCAAGATATTCAATTTCAACACATCCAAAACAACACTTAGATTTTTTTGCAAAAAGCTGGTGCTGTTTTAAAATGTCTAAAACAATTTGTAAATGATGAACATGGTCAGAAAGGTTTTTACTATAGACAAGAATGTCATATAAAAAAATCAATATAAAATTTCGTAAATAAGGTTTAAAGATGTCATTCATAAGACTTTGGAAGGTTGCCGGGGCATTGGTAAGCCCAAAGGGCATTACCAAAAATTCATAATGGCCTTCATAGGTACGGAAGGCTGTTTCAGGTATATCTTCTGGGTGGACCCTAATTTGGTGATATCCTGACCTTAAATCCAGCTTACTAAATATGGTTGATCCATGAAGTTCATCAAGAAGTTCGTCAACTATAGGTATAGGAAATTTAACCTTAATGGTTTCTTTGTTAAAGGCTCTATAGTCAACACAAAGCCTTCAACTTCCATCATGTTTTCTTACTAATAAGACCAGGGATGAGAATGGACTTTGGCTAGGTCTAACAATACCAAATTATAACATTTCATGGATTATTTTTTCAATTTCAGATTTTTGAAAGTAAGGGTATCTATAAGGCCCTACACAAACTGGTTTTGCACCTAATTGTAATACAATATGGTGGTCATGATTTCAAGTAGGGGGCAACCTTTTGGGTTCTAAAAACACTTCTAGATATTGGTTAAGAAGATCATATATTAGTGGCTCAACAGAAGTTTCAATGGACAGCAAACTAGAATTTTCAAAATCAATAAGCTGAATAACTAGTCCTCTTTTATTTTGCCTAGAAAATTTACCAAATTTTTCTCCTTCTACTAATGAGATACCAGTTGGTGACATACCTTTTAGTTTTCGAAGTTTGTCCAAAACTAAGAACTCCAGTTGAAGTCTTGAGAAATCCCAAAGGATAGGTCGCAAGGTTCGAAGCCATTGAACACCCAAAACAATATCACATCCTTCTAGAGTCAAAATGTAAAAATCAATGGTATAGAGATTACCCTGCATATGTAGACGTACTGCTGCATAACTCCTTTCACTATAAACTGCCTGCCCATTAACCACTTTGACAGAGATCCCTTCCGTTGGATTAGATGGTAGGTAAGCCCTTTTAATAACAGATGGGTCCATGAAATTGTGTGTACTTCCCGTATCAACCAAGATTACTACTACCCTTCCACAAATGTGCCCTAAAAATCTCATTATTTTTGGGTTTGGTGATCTAAATAATGCATGGATGGATATTTCGGGTTCTAACTCCATTATAGGTGTTTCCTCCTTAGACTTGCCCGCACTTCCTTCGACAACTTCAGATTTGGGCACCTCATCATCACTTGATTCATCACACTCTATAATAAACAGTCAGGCTAATTTACATTTATGCCCCGGGGCCCATTTGTCATCACAATTATAACAAAGTCCCTTATCCCGTCGCTCCTTTATTTGGCTAGGTGATAATCTTTGGACCTGAACAATGGCCCTTTTTTTAGGTGGGCTCGGGGGCCTAATAGCCAAACGAGTAGGAACAGATCCTAGCTTTGCAGTTCTCCTAAGAGCAGCCGACATTCTCTTCTTTCATTTTTGCTAATCCAAAAAAAATATGTAAATTTGAAGGATTAAGCATACGTAACATAAACCGAATATCTTCCCGCAACCCACTTAGGAAACAACTGAGTTTGTAAGACTCAGCCAGTCCTCTAAGTTGTTTTGAAAGAGCCTCAAACTGGCTCTTATAATCTTCCACTATTGAAGTTTGCTTTAGCTGAATAAGAGCTTCCATGGGGTCTTCATAAGGTGATGATCCAAACCTTGTCTAAAGTGTACTGTACAAATCCTTCCCAACTACTAATTCCCCTTGCAGCTTTAATGTCTTGGAACCAAACCAAGGCCTTCCCTTCCATATGGAAGGATGCCAATAGGACTCTATGATGCGGATTCGTTTGATGGTAATTGAAGAATTGATTAGCTTGATAGACCCACCCACTAGGGTCTTCTCCATTGAATTTAGGAAAATCCAACTGCACTGCACTGCACGAGTCTGAATTCTCCTATTATCTTCAAAAAGAGGGTTAGTCATCTGTCGTTTAGACCCCTTCTAGATCACCAGAATTATGATTAGTCTTCATCTGCACCAATGTCTCCACATTTGAGGCAACCACTTCTAATTGATGGGCCAACCCTTCAACCACTTGTTGTAAATAATTATGATTTTGCTGATACTGCTCTTGATTTTGTTTGACAACTGCCAATGACTCCGCAAGCTGGGAATATCTGGTACCTGTACGCTCAGCCATTGGAACGACCTGGGCTCTGATACTAATTGTCAAGTTCAAGCTAGAAGAAAAGAGTTGGATTAATTAGAGAAAATCCATAGCCTCCAATACTCACTGATTGCAACTGTTTCGATACTTTTCTCATTAACATGAAAGACTTAAATACAACTAGAAATGACAACTAACCAGATTACAAGGACTCAACCCATAAAAATAGCATAACTACGACGTTGTTATTCAGATAACAACCTAATAAGTGAGCAAAAGTGCACTCTAAATACCCTATTATTGAATTAAAATGCTAGAAAATGAATAGAAATATTAGGATATAATTGATATTATTTAATTTAATTTCTACTCACAATAAATATATTTGAGTATTATTTTATAATATTTATATCTCAAATATTATATTAATTGTTAGTCCTGTTTTGAAGGTTGCAGTTGAAGATTAAGAAAGAAATAAGAAGAAAAAAAAAAAGAAACCAAGCAGTGCTAATTTATGGCTGATCAGGAAATCAAAAGAAAAAGCAAAAGGGTCAAAAAGTTGTGGCTCAAGAGGCTTGGCTGGGGAGCAGGACGACAAACCAAATAAAAAAAAATAGAACAAAGAAAAAGGTTGGGCTTGGGCACTGAACTAGAAGATGCCAAAGGAAAAAGTAGGAACAAAAGAAAGAATTAAGCAGGCGACTGAGCTTTGTGAGACGGCTGAATGGGCCTGAGGCTCATTTGGTGTGGTGCGGCATGAGGGTGGCTACGCAAGAGGAGAGCCATGCGCAAGGTCCAGGCGCTGGTTTTGTAAGTGCGGGGCCCAGAACTTGTTTCAGTGTGCGGGGCACTGTGCGGTTGGCTGCTAGTGTGCGCTGAATGAGGCGCTGACTTGAGGGATTGTGCACTGGGCTTTAAGGCTTAATGAGCGGCTGATATAAAAGGATTTTAGGGTTGATTAAACAGTGGACGGCGGCTGTGTGAAGAGGAGAACAGGAACAGGACAGAGGCACTGTGCGCAGCAGTTCTGGCGCAAAGAAGAAGCTGCAGCTACTCCATGGCTCGTTGTTTCTCCGTGAAATTTACGTTATCCATCCTGTACATGGGTAACTAAATTTTCAAGTGGGGTTAGGGATGAACTTACATATTAGATGGTTGTTTTAATTTATTTTTGATTCCTGTACGTAGTTTTTATTTATTAAATTCTTTGATGATCATTCTAAATTAATTGTTGGATTTTATTCTCCGAATAATTAAAGGGTTTAGTCTGTTTATAGATTCAGTCATGCTTTTTCTATTGAATGGATTAATTTTTTGATTATTTTTGGAACAATTAATTATTCATATTGATTTAATTCTTTGCTGTAGTATTGTTTGTTGGGTATATTGTCGTCGTTGGATTTTCTCAATGTGAATATTGATTTGCATGATTTAAAATTGATGAATGATTTTTCGAAGGGTTATTTTCAGTCTAATTTTGGTTCATAATTTTAAATCTTCCGATTGAGATTTTTGGAATTTAATTTCTAAATTGAGTTATCAGTGAATTAAAAATAGTTAAAAGACCAGATATGTGCAAGGGATTCCCGACACTCCACTGTTAGTTAAATTTGAGTATTTTGTCCGTTATTCAGCTTGTTTAATTTTCAATTTGCATTCAAAATCACTGTTTATATTTTTATTTTCTCGTTAACCGTTTAATACTTTCTCTAGCTTCAGAAATTCTGTTTATTATTCTTTTAATTTAGTCTCCCTGTGGAATTGACACCCCCAAAGCTACACTACAATTACCGCGTTATTCTTTGGGCGTAGTCAAATTTTGGCTGCCGTTGCCTGGGAGATGGTAGAAGAATCAGTAGATAGTTTTTTTTTTCAGCAGTTTGTAAAGGCGGTAACTTCGTTCCCTTCTTTTTACTTGCTGCATTATTATTATCATTATTTTTATTTTTATTATTTTTTATTTCTAGTTATTTATTTATTTATTCATTTTCTTTTCTTTTCTTTTCTTTTATTCCTTTTTTTATTTATTTATTTTATTATTGTCATCTTGCATGCATAATAGGTATAGGGACACATTAGGCCGATTTGCTTATAGGCCTGTGTTAGAGTCAGATTTAGAGTCTAATTTTTCTTGTTTTTCTAATTCTTTGTTTGATAATACTTCCAATTCTAAAAATATGAGCGAATACGAGGATCAACCCATTAGGACTCTTCAGGATTACCTATACCCTACACGCACAGCTACACCATCATGCATCATGTTTCCACCCAATGCTCGTCCAATTGATGTTAAAACGGGGGTGATACAGTTACTCCCTACATTTCATGGTTTGGAAAATGAGAATCCATATGTGCATATTAGGGAGTTTGAAGAGGTAGTTGCGACTTTCCATAGTCAACATGCAACACAAGACATTGTGAGACTTAAGTTCTTTCCTTTCTCTTTGAAGGATCGAGCTAAGAGTTGGCTATACTCACTGAGACCACGGTCAATTGGATCATGGAATGAGATGACCCAGATTTTCTTCACTAAATACTTTCCCCAACACAAGACCAATGCTTTAAAAAGATAGATTTCTACCTTTGCACAAAAGGATAGTGAGACTTTGTATCAGTCTTGGGAGAGATTTAAGGAGTTATTGAGTATGTGCCCTCACTATGGGTATGAGAGTTGGCGCGTCGTGAGCTATTTTTATGAGGGACTTACACCTAGAGAGCGCCAATTTGTAAAGATGATGTGTAATAGTGAGTTCTTACAGAAAGATCCTGATGAGGCCATAGAATACCTTAATGAGCTTACTGAAAAATCTTACACTTGGACAGGACCTAGTGCTACTGAGAGCACAAATAGGTCACGACCTATAGGGAACCAACATAGTGGGGGAATTTACCATCTTAGGGAGGAGGATAACTTGAAAGCTAAGGTTGAGACACTCACTAGGGAGTTAGAGGTGCTAAAGGCTAGAGACTTAAAGCTAACACACTTGGCTAATCATGTAGAGTTTTTTAAACTATGTTCTGTGTGTGGCGGGATAGATCACCTTGCCCAAGAGTGTCCCACATCAGCTGAGATGAGAGGGTTGTATGAAGGACCAATGTAATACCTTAGGTATGTACAAAAAGCCCTTCACACCCTACTCTGAGACTTACAATCCAGGGTGGCGAAATCCTCCCAATTTTAGCTGAAAATCTGAGAACCTAGCCACATGCACCACCACCTGCACAGCCTCCTAGATCATACCTTACACCATATCATGCACCAGATCATGCATCTTCATCTTCTAGGAATTCTTTAGAAGACACTTTGCATGCATTTATTGAAGCACAAGGTAAAACTAACAAAAAATTTGAATCTTTGATCATGCAGGTTATTGAAGAAAATAAGGAGATAAAGAGCCAAGTGTCCAAATTGATGAGCTCTTTGAGTGTGAATGAGTGAGGCAGATTCCCTTCCCAAGCTCAGTCCACACCCCAAGGTCAACACATGGCGCATAAAAATTTGAAGGATGTGAACGCCATTGTGACTCGAAGTGGTAAGTCCTTACACATCCCAACAATGAAAAAATTAGAGGATGTGGAAAAGGAACAAGATAGTAGCAATGTTGAGCTGCCCAAGGAACCAGATGTGATAAAGAGCTATGTTAAGGTACCATTCCCTCAGGCTTTAAAATCAACCAAGCACACTTTGGATCCTAACAATGAAATCTTAGAGAATCTCAGGTAGGTAAAAATCAATCTTCCTCTTTTGCATGTGATCAAACAAATTCCTACTTATGCAAAAGTCCTTAAAGATTTGTGTACAGTTAAGAGGAAGCACCATGTGAAGAAGACAGCATTCCTGACAAAGCAAGTTAGTGCTCTAATTGAGCAGAGGATTCCCCCCAAGTACAAGGATCCTGGTTGTCCAACCATTGCATGCAGCATTGGAAATCATGAGTTTGGACAAGCTTTACTTAATTTAGGAGCAAGTGTGAATTTAATGCCTTATTCTATTTACTTCCAGTTGGGGTTAGGAGAGATCAAACCAACTTCTATGGTATTAAAATTGGCTGACCGTTCAGTCTAAGCACCACGGGGTGTGGTAGAGGATGTTCTGATTCAAGTTGATAAATTTTATTATCCTATTGATTTCATAATCCTTGACACTAGCTCTGTTTTTTATTCTACTTCAAAGATTCCTTTGATTTTAGGTAGGCCGTTCCTTGCCACTACTTATGCTCTTATCAATTGCAGGAATGGGCTCATGAAGCTGTCTTTTGGGAACATGACTCTTGAGGTGAATATATTTCATGTTGCAAAACAGCCAGAAGAGGGGGATGAAAGCTGCCAGACGTGCATGGTTGACTTACTCATGGATAAGGGAATTCCTGCAACTCATGATTCTGACCCCCCCTGAGCATTTTCTTGTTAATACTGAGTTTGACTATATTTCTGATCCATCTGATGTGGTTGATGTTTGTGCTATTTTTGACAGAACTTAAGATTATGGAGCACGGGGATGGAAACCAAAGTTTGAGGATTTGCCTAAAAAAAGGAAAAATCAGATTCCTTCAAGTGTGGAAGCACCTAAAGTTAAATTGAAGCCTTTACCTAAGGGTTCAAAACATGCCTTCCTTGATCCAGGTGATACTTTTCCTATTATTATGTCATCTAAATTGTCTAAGTCTCAAGGTGAGAAATTACCTCAGACCCTAAGTAAGCCTAGGTCGGCCCTAGGTTGGAGCATTACTGATCAAGTTAAAATGAAAGCGTTGCATGATAATAATATTTTGAGAAAAACGTTTAAGCCTAATGATCGAGTTTTCTTATATGATTCCAAACTGCATAAGCACACGAGAAAACTCAGGTCTAGGTGGACAGGCCCCTTTATAGTGAAGAATGTTTTTGCGAATGGGGTAGTCGAAATAGAGGACCCTAAGAATGGTTGGATTTTTAAAGTAAATGGCCAGCGCCTTAAAGTTTTAATTGATAGGCAAGTTCCGGAAGTGGAAGACATTCCACTTATGGACCCGGTTTATCCACCTTGATCGCGCCATGCAGGTATGTTTTTTTTTATTTTTTTTTATTTTGTTTATTTTGTTTTATTTTATTTTCGTTCTTTTTCTTTTTTTTTTGCTGTTGTTTTCTTTGTTTTTATTTGTAAGTTAGTTTCATTTTTTCAGTTCAGATTGCCATCTTTGGTGCTTAGCGAGCTGCCTACAACACATCAGGTGTATTCTCTCCTTTTTAGAACCCTCCATTCAATTTTGATTGCTAAACATTGAGGACAATGTTTCATTTAAGTTGGGGGGTGGTGGTTGCAAATTCAGGCATTTAAATTGTTGTGGCATATTTTCATGTGTCAAAATTTTTTAAAATTTGCATCACATGTGCATCTTTTTCACATGAGTACTCATTTTCAGTCATAGCTATTTTTGTGAATTCACCGAATCCACCATAATCATTCTACTGAGGCATTCACAGAACTTTTAATGCACTTATCCAAACTTTGTGGTAAGATGGTGGTTTGACACATGTAGTTAGAGAACTCTTTTGCTTAAGTATTCATGTGTGTTTTGGAAAGAATTGAGAGCCTTCAAATGGAGGAAATTGTGACAAGTATTCATTGATCTGTTGAATTGGGCACTTCTTTTGAGAATATCATTACATGGTTAGTGGTATGACAGTGGATATACTTGGGATATGACGAAGGTCAACTTAGGATTAACGTTTGAGCCTTTCAAGCTAACCCTTCTCATCATAGACCCTTAGTAGCCAACTTTGAGCCAACAAACACATATAGTTCTTTTTCATGTGCTCACATCATCCATGCCGCTCTACATTGGAGTATAGCCTATATTTTAATTTTTCCTACCCTTTTTGTTTCCAAGTGTGTACTAGGTGTGGAATTTGCATTTATTGTCTTTTGTGATGCATTGAAAAAAAGAGCAGAAAAAAGAAAAAGAAAGAGTAAAAGTGTAAAGTGTTTAGTTGGGTGAGCATCAAAGTCAAGATTCAAAAAAAAAAAAAAAAAAAACTAAAAATGAAAAAAAATTGAAAAAGAAAAAAAAGGTGAAGAAAAAGAAAAAGAGAAAGAAGAAGAAAAAGGAGACGTTTTGTTATTAAGAGATTTGAAAAGTTGAAGAGTACATCAAGTGGAAAGTTTGGTTTGCTATGGTTCATAATGAAATTCTCTTAGTATGTACTTGGAAGTTTTTGAATCCTTTTTACCCTCTTCTTCATATAGCCCTAACCCGAGCCACGTTACAACCCGTTTTGTGTTGATCGTTCTGATCCTAAGCAAGCCTGTAGAAAGAGTGGTGAAAATCTCATTTGTTAGTGTGCCTATCATAAGATCAATGTTTGCTTGTTGCTTGTTCATAGTTGCCATTCTTTATTGAGCGTGTACACCCCTTGTTAACTCCATAGAGAGAACCCTTACATGAAATACTTTTATACCCGTGAGATATGGAGTTGAACCTTTTGCTTGAGATGTTCTTGATGTTGCATGTGTCATGGCTTGTGGTTAGATGGATATGATTTGGAGCACACACGCATACTCTGTGAATTGCTATAAGTGGATTGATTGTTACAGGGTTTTTGAATTCCTAAAATTGCCTTGATTTGCGAATTTAAAAAGTGTGATTAGATGCCTTCTGTGTGTGGCCTTCCTTGATTTCTTTGGCCATTTTTGCATAGGAATTGCTAGGGACTAGCAATGAGCAAGTTGGGGGGTGTGATGAGTGCGCAAAAGTGCACTCTAAATACCCTATTATTGAATTAAAATGCTAGAAAATGAATAGAAATACTAGGATATAATTGATATTATTTAATTTAATTTCTACTCACAATAAAATATATTTGAGTATTATTTTATAATATTTATATCTCAAATATTATATTAATTGTTAGTCCTGTTTTGAAGGTTGCAGTTGAAGATCTAGAAAGAAATAAGAAGAAAAAAAAAAAGAAACCAAGCAGTGCTAATTTATGGCTGATTAGGAAATCAAAAGAAAAAGCAAAGGGTCAAAAAGTTGTGGCTCAAGAGGCTTGGCTGGGGAGCAGGACGGCTGACCAAATAAAAAAAAAACAGAAGAAAGAAAAAGGTTGGGCTTGGGCACTGAACTAGAAGATGCCAAAGGAAAAAGTAGGAACAAAAGAAAGAATTAAGCAAGCGGCTGGGCTTTGTGAGACGGCTGAATAGGCCTGAGGCTCATTTGGTGTGGCGCGGCATGAGGGTGGCTACGCAGGAAGAGAGCCATGCGCAAGGTCCAGGCGTTGGTTTTGTAAGTGCGGGGCCCAGAACTTGTTTCAGTGTGTGGGGCGCTGTGCGGTTGGCTGCTAGTGTGGGTTGAATGAGGCGCTGACTTGAGGGCTTGTGCGCTGGGCTTGAAGGCTTAATGAGCGGCTGATATAAAAGGATTTTAGGGTTGATTAAAACAGTGGACAGCGGCTGTGTGAAGGGGAGAACAGGAGCAGAACAGAGGCACTGTGCGCAGCAGTTCTGGCGCAGAGAAGAAGTCGCGGCTACTCCATGGCTCATTGTTTCTCCGTGAAATTTACGTTATCCATCCTGTACATGGGTAACTAAATTTTCAAGTGGGGTTAGGGATGAACTTATATATTAGATGGTTGTTTTAATTTATTTTTGATTCCTGTACGTAGTTTTTATTTATTAAATTCTTTGATGATCATTTTAAATTAATTGTTGAATTTTATTCTCCGAATAATTAAAGGGTTTAGTCTATTTATAGATTCAGTCATGCTTTTTCTATTGAATAGATTAATTTTTTGATTATTTTGGAACAATTAATTATTCATATTAATTTAATTCTTTGCTGTAGTATTGCTTGTTGGGTATATTGTCGTCGTTGGATTTTCTCAATGTGAATATTAATTTGGGTGATTTAAAATTGATGAATGATTTTTCGAAGGGTTATTTTCAGTCTAATTTTGGTTCATAATTTTAAATCTTCCGATTGAGATTTTTGAAATTTAATTTTTTAATTGAGTTATCAGTGAATTAAAAATAGTTAAAATACCAGATATGTGCAAGGGATTCCCGACACTCCACTATTAGTTAAATTTGAGTATTTTGTCGGTTATTCAGCTTGTTTAATTTTCAATTTGCATTCAAAATCACTGTTTATATTTTTATTTTCTCGTTAACCGTTTAATACTTTCTTTAGCTTCAGAAATTCTGTTTATTATTCTTTTAATTTAGTCTCCCTGTGGAATTGACACCCCCAAAGCTACACTACAATTACCGCGTTATTCTTTAGGGCGTAATCACAACCCAACCTGAAGACCTATTCTTAAGCTAAAATACTTGGTTGTGAATCAACGGATTAAGAACAAGTCTTAACTTGATGCCCACGTACAGTTGTTGGACCCAAATAATTAAACTAACCAAATTCAACTGGACTCTGGACTCTCTTAGATTAAATAATAGGCAACCAACAACTGGGCCTTTATGCAGACCATGACCTAGCCCATGTACACATGACATATTTATCCTGAAAATAGATATGAAATAGCCAAAGAGTTCCTCTTCAAGAGTAAAACATAATCGACCAAAATGGTAAAACTCTCAACTGACTTTGAAATTAAATTAGGTATAGAATATCAGATAATGTGGCCTAAGCTCGTGCCAGTGAACGGATTACATATGTCTCATGATTTTTTGTCCAGATTCCAATTTTATTTATGCAAAAACTAATATTGGGTTTTTCAAAAGTTGTTACTAATATTTTGATTACAAAAATTGTTACTAACATCTTCTCTGTAATGCTATGCACACGTTCCAATCTTGTTTGCAACTACTACATATAATTCTTTATATGTTACTGAGAACGCAAACAAAGCTAAACAAAAACAAGAAGATTCAGGAAGTCTCTTTAGGGTACCTACTTGATATTGTTTCCTCTGTACTACTACCTGATTTGAAAGTCTTTGATTCATGTTCATCGGTGCAATATAACTTACTGATAAAAAACTCAGTGCAGATTTCTTTCACTTGACAATTCTTTGATTTTCTCCCTACTTCCTTTTCGGGCTCGGGCTCAACCTGATACAAGTTATGTATGTTCGGGGCAGGGCTCGGGCTTGAGCTGATATGTTAGGGCTCGGGCCAAGCCCCTCCCGAGTTGCACCCCTACTGATATGGAATAGCAATTATAATTTGTTTTTAATTGTTGCCTTTCGAGTTGCATTCTTTGACACCAAATACTGATCCAAGGTTGCATCTGAACACTATCTCGGCACATGAAAGTAATGCATTAATGATTGAAAGTAGACGAGAGTGTCTTTTCCAAATACATTTTGTCGCATATTACACTGAGAATGACTTTCCCACGAACGCTACAAAGTGAAGATGATCAAGAAAAAACACAGACGCGTATGTTTTTGAAACGTCCCAGCAAACATCTCCTTTTACATTTCTCTATCTCCTCTCCCTCCCTATAATGGCAGCCGTAGCATTCACTTATTCTTCTTCCCTCCAGCCAGAATACGTTGAATCTGAAGCCCTCGGCTGAAAGCTTGGTTGAAAAGCAGCCTGGTTTGGAACTCTGACACGAATGGGAACCAGGCTAGGACAGCCACAGGTCCAAAGATCATCAGCCCCATTAGGTACTCGTACCCTCTTGCTAGAGCTTTCACAGACCCCCACATTCCCAGGCCCTTCACCAATGGCCTGCATGCTTGTCCTATCTGCATAAATAGTAAAACATTAATTATTCTTCCAAAACACCAATCCTGATGATCAAAATGTGTATTATCAGAAAAATCACTCGTATCCTCAATTTATATCACCAATTGTATCCTCACTGTGATGTGATGTGTCATTAAGTGATGGTTTTGAAAATCACACCATGTGGGGCCACATCAGATTGGGAATATAAATTGGAGCAATTTTTCAGTGATCTCTTGGGACCATGGTCTGAAAGGTCCAATTGAAAGCCACATGTGATCTATCATCCCATCGTCGGGACCATTGAACCGGGCCCGGGATCATTAAATCATTTTTCTATAAATTGGAGATACATAGCATTTTCCAAATATACAAATTAGCAACAGGATTTGTTTAGAAGCATTCACTTCCTGGTTGAAATCTAATGAAGTATCAAATAACGTCAAAATGCAGTAATATACATAATTCAAACTTCAGATCTGTCTATAATTGCATAATGATTCATGTGTACACATAAGCAAGGCAAAAAGTGCAAAGAAAAGATCTGCTACGTACAGGGAGAAGCTGCAAGGATTTTAAAATAGCATCTACAATGGATGATGTATACCTGCAGAAGAGCCCATCCAGTTGGCATGAAGGCCAGTAAGCTAGCAAAGATGTCTCCCACAGTGAGACTAAGGAATGCGAACAGAATGCCAACAATGACTACAAACCCAATAAACAGGAATAGCTTGAGAAGTCTGAACATCAGCTGGAAATCTGCACTGAACTTCTTTCTACCCATGGACACAATCTGCAATTGAAAGATGCATTATTTCATTAATTACGTGCTAGAAGAACAATCAGAAATTTGATGAATCATAATCTTTTCCATCCAGAATAATATTAAGTGAATAGGCAGGTCTTCATAATTTGAGCACTGACCTTCAAGATGACCACAACGGCAACAATGACCAGCCAGGATAGACCATAGACCTGTAATCACAATAGTAAATCAGATAGCGATACTAATATTTTGTGCACCACTTTTTGCGTGTATGAATCAATGCATCGGTTAGATATCAATTAGGACAGCTTTAAGGTTTAAGATCAAGATTCTAATACTTCACAAGATACTGGAAATATAGCATATAAAGGATTGAAGATTCAAATAGCTGGTAACCAAAATGGAACTTTGGAGTTTCTAAAATTCTATTGAAATCTCAATACCTTGGACAGCGGATCAGAAGGCAAAGCAAAAAAGAATTCTCAAAGGCAGCTCATAAACTTACCATGATGCTTGTGTCACCATTTGCCACGTGGAGATGATACACAATTCCATACTGGTATATAAAGAAGCGCACGGAAAGAACAATTTCACAGAATCGTCCAAGAAACCCAGTATACTGCAGGTGCTCCTGTTCCTCGTCCCACCAGGACTCCCAGCTCTTGTTTGCGGGCACACCAATACCACCCCGGCTGCTAATCCACTTTGTCCAGTCATCAAAATCTTCCACTATCTTTGGCCACTCGAATCCCGACGGATTAAAAAGGAAAGGAGCAAACAACCAAGAAACTACTAGGAACCACATTGAGAAAGTGATGAGCATGTAAGAAACAGAATCAGTAGCTGACACACTATAAATTTGATAAGCTATAAGCAATATCATAACCTCCAGTGCTTTCACAAAATGGCTCCTTGAGTACATCCTGTAGTTCTCAGCAAACTTTTCATGTCGGACAACAAAACCACGGCCAGTAGCTCTGTACTTAGCCCCACCATGCAAGATTGCACGCCCAAAATAATGGAGCTTTGTCCCAAGAGAGAAAGTGAAGAAGACGGCTGCTAGCTGAAGCTGCATGATTATCATGTCGCCTAATGCAGTTCTGAACCCTCTCTCCAGTCCAATCTCCATAATCATGGGCAAGGCCATCAAAAGACCTATTTGAACAAGGGACTGTGAAGCCATGGCTGCCTTGAGGGGATCATTTCCTTTAGACCTTGCAAACTTAACTATTGACTTCTCCAATCCACTCAAAGAAAGGTAGAGTCTGCCGTATAAGAATACATAAACAGTAAGAACAACCATCTGCACAGGATCAAGAAAAATTGTCAGCTGAAAAGATGCAATGAAGAGAGACGTGCAAATAAACTAAATTCTTAAATTTTTTAATCAGGTTTTTGTGCCATAAGCACTAAATTGCTCCAGAATTTTTTAGATTCCTCTTTAGTTTTTGCTCATTTTTATCAGTAATGTGGTTTTAAATTTTGGTGGGTAGTTTACAATAAGCTTAGAAACATATTTAACAAAGAATTAGCCTTAAATATAACTTTTAAAGTTTTTGCTCATTTTTATCGGTAATGTGGATTTAGATTTTGGTGGGTAGTTTACTCTAAGCTTAAAAACACATCTAACAAAGAATTAGTCTTACATGTAACTCTTAAACTGGGAAGCTTCAAAATTTATACCCTCCCATAAATGTGAAAATATTTATCAGACGTATCGTGATAAGATGATAAAGCCTATATTTTCAGAAGGTCACCAACAATTGCCTGTATCTCTTGCGACTGTGTAGTTTACTTTACAAGAAATGAGTACCTTCCACATTACCTTTGGACAAATACCTATTTTGAGCGTCTGACAGGAAAAATTAACTTGTGTAACAGCTGCATATTTTCTAGTGTGTATGGCATATTTTCAAAAGGGATGACATAAATGAAATCAGTAGAATAATGATCTAAAACCACTTTATACCTTTTGGTGATGTTTCTGATAGTTTGATATTAAGTTTGGCATGTACTGCATATGTTAGTATATTTACAATGAAATATATGAAGTTATGAACACGTCTACTCTAGTAATTCATACCGGACTTGAATACGTGAATAAGTATTAGATTATTAGTTTCCCAACATGGAATGAAGTTGGTTTTTCCAATGAACAGTGATTATTTCATATTTGTCATTGTTACAAAAGGTGATCAAGTTATGGAGTCCTTGACTCCTTGTAACATAATTGCAACTTACTCCACAAGTCTCGTGTAGACTCTGTTGGAGTGAGAGTTTGATAACTAATCCAAGAGACGAAATTTCTTGTTACCTTGTTTATAATACATTGAGCACTTATTTGAGATTCTTGATTATTTTGTTTATCATATGTCTCATTTTAAATTACATTGGTAACATCAAGGAAACTTTTAAGCTAACTCTTACTTCCAAATCAGCTTAGTTATAATAGTCTAGTTTTCTTTAAGTGTTAAATGCATGTAAATGAGAATTACCATTGAGCTGACATAGAATCCAGTGGTCGTAAAATAGCATGACAGCATGCGGAAGAAGTCAAAACGATGGCCTAAACGGTAAATATCCCGACTGAGTGTTTGCTCCCCATTACCACTTGCCACTTTTGCTTCAAAAAGTGAGATTTGGTTGAGACCAACATCTCGTCCCTTCCCGACTTGGATATACTCATGGTGAGTGATATTTCCACGCCTTAGTGTGGAATTGAAACCTATAGAGGCAAAACATATTTCAAGACATAAACTAAATTAAATGAATACCTATAAAAGTAGAAGTTCTAAAAACCTACCAGCAAAGATATCCTCGCTCAGATTGATGCCCCGAGAAGATTTGCTGATGCCACCACGGGTGATGTGGAAAATTCTGTCGAACACATCTGGATGCCCATAGTGGAATCGAACCCTAATCCAACCAATTTTAAGGAACACATTAAATTTCATGTTGCAAGCACAAATGGTGACATCCAATGATCTTCATTAACACACCCCCACCCCCCAAAACAACCCAAAAAAAAGTATTTGTCCATGGAACTAATAGGTTGCAGGAACTGATGTCGGAGATTCAGTGTGGCCCAGTCCATTCACACACACACAGATTTCAAATATAATAAATCGTGAAACTTTTATTTTCCTTTTTTTGAAAAAAAAATGTTCCTCTATTCAAGACAAACAAGATATTTTTTTAGATGATTCCTTCAAAATAATTACTGATCATTAAATTAAAGAAGGAAGATAAAGAAAAAAAACATACTTCAAAGGTCTCGCCAGAACTCTTTGACCTATGGTGACAAAGCTCGTTTCTTGCATTGACATAAACCAAGCCAAAGAAGAAACACTGCACAGATGTAATAACATATCAGATATAATTAAAATCTGAATGTCACCGATGAACTCATTAACTCCAGAAAAGTAAAATATCATCCAACCTTCCAGTGAAGATATGTTCACGAACACCAAGAATTGTTGGTGGACGCACCCCGTGATCCTCATTAAATTCTTCTAGTAGGTTACGCATTTTAAAAGCTTCTTCCAAGTAATTGTCCTACAACAAAAAAATGGGACTAAGTAATGATCACTACACAAGACATCTTAGTCAACTGTAATGAATTCAAACTTCTAAGGGTTTACCTGGTTCATGTCAATGGTTTGAAGTGCTTCCCCTCGGGTAAAAATTATAGCATGGTTCTGATTTTCAGGCTTTCCTTCTCCTATCTTTGCTGCACCAGGCAATTTTATGCGGTAGATTTCCTTTAGGGAGAAAACACCAGGCAATCATTCTTTGAGATACAATAAATCAATGTGGTTAGTCTGTTAAGAGTTAAAAGGAGACTTACCTGGTCAAGATTATCAACAGCTTTAACCAATACCGAATAATACACCTTCTGTGCCTTTCCGCCTTCACTTTCTTCAACTTCATCAATATATGCCACACGGAGAGCTGGATTGCTGTATAGGAAGCACTAGGAATCAGATTCTCAGATAAATTCTTTAACCAAAAACTTAATTAGAAATCAATGCTGGAGAATCTTTCACTTCAGTGGATCGCAAACATACTTGACCATCAAATTCAAAATGTCAGTTGCATGACGATCTCCACTCCGCTTCTGGTTCCCATAGTTCTGACAGGTAGCAACATATGTGAATTTCATGTCAGCTACAGCCTCTAATTGAGCATATAAGGATCTCTGACTTTTCTTATCTTCCTCTGATGGAACTGTCACAGCTTTGTAGCCTTCTAGTATCTCTGCACAAGAACGATCCCACGGGTCATTTGTATTTAATCCCGAATGATATTTTAATTTCTTTTAGGGATTATTTATTTTAAGACTTATTTTATATTAGGAACTATTTTATTTTGGTAAATTTTTTTGTTTTGGGTAAGTAATAATTGCATTAAAAGAGAAAAGATATAGGGGGAGGAGGAGGGGGCATAACCCCCTGCTGTACATAAAAGTATCAAGAGAGAACAAAGAAACAAGCTCCAAAAAGGAGCAAGAATAGAAAATCAGAATCCAAAACAAACAACAATGAAGAGGATTAGGATCCAAATATTGATCTAGGGAAGTTCCAATATAAGGCAGCCAACCAGTTTTTATAAGTGGTAGGGACCTTCCTCCAAGTAGAGGCTCTAGCCAAGACAGCTTTAACAATCTGTTGGGTAATCAAGCCACGGTTGAAAGATTTCCTTCTCCACAGTCCATTGTTCCTTTCAAACCACATCTAATAAACTGATGTTGCCAGAGAAAGTTTTCTAAGGTTAGCAAGAAAGGAGGAGCCATTTAGGTGGTGAGTAGCCCTAGTAAACTCATCCTTCCATCCTCCTATAGATCGAGAAATAAGGCAGTAGCTAACATAGATTTAAATCGCGGTCACAAGATACGCCGTGGTCGTGGTGTAACGGTATCAGGAGTATCGAGTCATACATAATAGGAATCGGAAACCGCAACCGTAAATGTTTTTCAAACACTAGCAATTCTCTTAAAAATCACTGATGCGCATATCTTGATTACAATTTATCACATTTTAATATTTTTTACTGTTATTTTTCAATTTTCTAGCACTTAAAAAATATATTCCTTTTAAATAACACCTAAGAATGTTTTTTATTATTTTATATAAATTTCTTAAAGTTAAACTAATAAGAAGTATCAATTAATTTGAATAATAGTACAACAAGTAATATAAATAATAAGAAAAAAATAATTATGAGCATGAAAATCAATTTAGTGTAATTAATTATAAAAAAAAAAAAATTTAAGACTAAGAGGCCTTTTCGAGGTCGTATTGGCTTTTATATTTTTGGTAACCCTTTTCAATTTTTTGGATTATTTTGTTTAGTATCTCTTTTGTATATAAATTTATAAAAATAGAAATCATAAAAATTTTGCAAAAATAAAAATAAAATTTAAAATTTAAAAACATAACAGTCCTATAACAGCCATGACGGTTCTATAGCAGCCCGTAATAGGTGTAACAGGCTGATAGGTAACGGTATTAGTTGATACGACTGTGAATTTTGGTTACACCGATATATCAGACCATAACGGTATCGAAAGGTCAAAAAACTGATAAATAACGGCCGTTATTTAAAACCATGGTAGCTAAGGATGGTTTTCCAAATTTTGTGGGAAAAGGGACAAGGAAAAAATAAGTGGTCTGCAGATTCATTGCTAGAATTGCATAAGAAGCAATCCAATGTAGTAGAAATAGTGAAATACCCATGTCAGAAATTTTGTCTCTGGTAGAAAGTTTCCCCTTACACAGCAGCCAAAGAATGAAGAAAATTTAGGCACAAATTTGGATGACCAAACAAAAAAGACCAAGCTGCAGTAGGCAGTTGGCCTCTGAGATGTTGCCAAGCAGATTAGGTAGAGAAAAAGCCAGAGGGGTGAAGGGACCACATAATCTTATCATCAATTGAAGGATTAGCCTTGAAAGAAACAGGAGTGACTGATTGGATAGCAAGGATAGAGAAGGTGGAATAAGTTGGCCATTCCCAGTTATTCCCTTGAATTATAGAGGAAACTTTAGCATTGTGGTTGCTAGAAAAATCCCTAATAACCTGGTAGCCAAATTTGTCAATGAGAGGGCCACTTGGGTGCCAGTTATCATACCAAAGAAAGGTACTTCCTCCATTTTCTATAGCAGTTCTGATGAGAGATCTGAATTCAGTCCTTGAGCTGATGAGCTTCTTCCAGCACTAGGAACATTCTTTTGGAGTTTGAATGACTCCACTGGATCTAGAAGCCGATTTTGTCCATGCAAAGTCTCCATAAGTGCTTCATAATAATGGCTTTATTCCATCAACCAATCTTCTAAGACCAAGACCACCTTCAGTTTTTGGGATGCAGAGGCTGGACCATTGGACTTTTGCCAGCAGTGTGCTTGAGATCAGGGCCAGTCCACAAGAAGTTTAGAAGAACTCTTTCAATATCATAGAGAACACCTTTGGGCAATATAAATACAGCTGACCAATAGAGTTGGATACTGCATAAGACTGAGGAAATCAAATGTTGTCTGCCTGCATAGGAAAGGAGCTTAGCTGTCCAGCTCAACTCTAGACACGATTCTATCAACTAGAGCTTCGCAGTCTTTCGTACTAAGCTTAGAAGTGATCAAGGGAACTCCAAGATACCTGACAGGTAAGGTATCTTCACTGATGTTAAGGCAGGAAATGAGTTCAGATTTTGCATCAGTGGGAATACCAGTATAGGCTCCTCTTATGAGTGTTTGGTTGCAAACCTGAGAGGCATTGGAACTCGAGGAGGGTATCTTTGATAGTTTGAGATGAGTCAAGGTTGGCAGCACTCAAGATGAAAAGGTCATCAGCAAAATAGAGACGGGAAAAATTTTCGGTCTGAACATTTGGGATGATAGGAAAAATTTGAGTGACTGATATTCTAATCAAAGAGGCAGGAGAAACCTTCCATAATGAGGATTTAAAAAAAATACATAGATCCCCTTGTCTTAACCCCCTGCCATTACGGAAGAATCCTTTAAGGCTACGTTTGACTTCAGATCATTTTGTGTTTACTCGTCATTCCTCGTAAGGAATTATAGTACTAATAGTTTATCCGATGACATTATTATTAGTGGCAGTGCCTCAGTAGGTATAGCAGGCTTGAAGCTTCATTTTAGTAAGCACTTTCACACCAAAGATTTGGGTCACCTTTGTTTTCTTCTTGGAATTGAGGTTGTTCGATCTAAGGAAGGTATCAGTTTGTGTTAGCGGAAGTATGTATTGGACTTACTTGCTTGAGACTGGTACTCTTGGTGCCCATCGTATTGATACTCCATTGGATTCCATTGTGAAGTTAAATGCTAATAATGGAGAGGTGTTTCAGGACACTGGGAGATATAGTACGTTGGTATGTAAGTTGATTTATCTCACAGTGACACGCCTAGATATTACTTATATTGTTGGTGTAGTTAGTCACTTTATACATGCTCCTCGTAAACCTCATTGAGAGGTTGTTTGTCATATTCTCCGGTACCTCGAGGGAGCACCATGTAAGGGATTGTTATATAGGTCGTCATCATCCTTATTTGTTGCTGGTTTTTCTGATGTTGACTGGGTAGGCAATTAGAGTTATCGACGGTCTATTTCTGGCTATTGTATATTTATTGGTAATAATCTTGTTACTTGGCATAGTAAAAAATAGAATGTTGTCATGACTCATACTACGTGTGAGATGTTATGGGTCTGATCTTTACTTCGTGACATGGGTATTGATGTGACATCCCCTATGCCAATGTATTGTAATAATCTAGTGTTTCATGAACGGACCAAACACATTGAGTTTGATTGTCACTTTATTCAGAATCTTATCATGCAGAAGCAAATTGTCACTCCATATGTTTGGTTTGGAGCACAACTAGGTGATATTTTTACCAAGTCATTATTGTCTTTGTCCACTTTCAATGGTTTATATTCCAAGTTGGGCATATTTGACTTGTATGCTCCAACCTAAGGAAGAGTGTTAGAGTTCTTATTTTATTTTTATGTGTTATGTTCTGGGATATGACAAAATATTTAAGTAGAGGTAACACTGTAATCTTGTGCCTTCTTTCATCATATTATAGTTGGGAGTGTGTAGATAGAAACACATAACCCTATCATTATTAAAATCATTCATCTCTTCTTGTTCTCTTCTCTCCTTTTGAAAACCCTAATTAGCATAACTTAACTGCTTTATTCTAGTCTTTTAGTCTCCTCAAGTCAAGGCCTCCTTCATCCTTGGGATTACATACATTAGCCCAGGCAACTTTGGAGGCATTAGGCTTTAAATCTATCCCAGACCAAAGAAAAGCACTCAATAACCTTTCAATCTCTTTGAGAACCCCAAACCGAATGATGAACAAACCCCTCCAATATAGCAGTATACTTGTAAGAACTGAAGAGATAAGCTGGAGCTTCCCAACATAAGAAAGCAGCTTAACTATCTAGCTTTTCACTCAAGAAGGGGTAGACAGTCCCTTTTCGAGAGCTTTGAGGAATCAGAGGGACCCCAAGGTCAAGGTATATAACAGGAAGTTTTCCCTCTTTGATACCCACAAAATCACATAGAGCCCTTTTAGTAGCTTGATCCACCCCAGGTATAAAAGCCTGACTTTCTGCAAGTTTACTTGAAGACCAGACAAAGCTTTGAATTCCTCTAAGACATTTTTAATCACTTGGACTAAAGGCAAGTCAACAACACTTAAAATGAACAAGTCATCTGCAAACACAAAATGAGTAATGTTAAGTTCCTGACAATTAGGGTTGTAGTTAAAACTTGCATGAGAGGTATGCTATTCCATTAGTTCGGAAAAACCTTCCATCACAATCAGGAAAAGATAGAAAGTTTTGGGATCTCCCTCTCTAAGACCTCTTCTTCCTTAAAAAAAAAACTTCCAAAACACCATTTAGGGACACAAAATTTGCAGGCTTGTGACACATTCCATAATCAATCCTCCGACAACATTTGGAAATCCCAAAACCTTTAGCATTTCATTAAGGAAGCTCCATGAAACTGAGTCATAAGCCTTCATTATATCAATATTCCAAGCATAGCTAGGAGAACCTTTCGCTCTATGGTAATTCCTCACCAATTCTTGCATCAAAAGAACATCATCTGCTATCTGTCTACCTTCCACAAATGCTGATTGAGTCTGGCTAATAATGTGGGGTAGCACAACCTTTAGCCTGACAGCCAAAACTTTAGTGATACACTTGTACAAAGCGTTAAAACATGATATTGGCCTAAAATCCTTCATATTGCTAGGGTATGGAACTTTGGGGACTAGGGAAATAGCAGTAACATTCCATTCTCTGAGTAGTCTACCAGATTAAAAAATGATTGCATAGCCTCCACCATCTCAGGTCCTAAAATTTTCCTATTGTGTTTAAAAAAGCCTCCATTATACCCATCAGGGCTGGGGGCTTTATTACTATTCAAAGAGAACATAGCACTCCTGATTTCCTCCTCACAATTAACTGATCAGGAACTCTAGTTGTGATCACAGATCTGAGTCTTGTATCCATATTAGCACAAGGATGAAAGGGGTTAACCAACAACTTTACTTTCAAATACCTTATAATCCAAAATTCTATTACCTTGATCATCAAGAAGGGACAATATTTTGTCCCTACCAATATTGGTATTGACCTTTCTATGGAAGAAGGTTGTATTTGAATCCCCAAGGTTGAGCCACCTAATACAAGATTTTTATTGGAAAAAACTCTCCTTTGCACTACTGTAATCAGCGTACTACAAGGTGAGAGACTTCTCTTGATGGGCTATTGAATACCATCAATAGAAACATACTGCAAGGTTTACCAGACATGGTGCACAATGGATTTAAAGGTGGAGTGTTGCATCTAAAAGTTGCAAATTTTTAAGGCTTCCTTTTGTGTTGAGACTCGGGGATGATGGTAATTATTCCTGGGCAATGATCAAAAAGGCCAGGGGAAGATAAATGACTTCAAAGATGGGGAAAGAGGTGAACCAGCCATCATTTCCAAGGGTTCTGTCTAATCTACTTTGTATATTGGCTGGACCATGCCTCTTGTTATCCCGGGTTAGCCGAGCACCTAGGTTCTAAGCTCATCAATTTCAATGTCAAAGATGCAATGGTTAAAAGCATTAGTTGCCTTAGTTCGAATACCATTGCCTCTAAGTCTTTCATTGGGGTGCCTAACTTTATTGAAATCACCGGTTAATAGCCACGGGGTTCCATTAACATGAGAAGACCATTGCCTTAAGGAATCCCACCAATCAGATCTCTTATCATGATCATTATGACCATAGATGAAAGAGATGAAAAAGGATTTTGGAAAGAAGAAGCATCAACATGACAGAGAGACCCTTGGTCGGAAAAAGCTATGGTAGAGACATCAAAGATGGTAGGATCCCATCCTATCCAAATTCTTCCAACTCCATTAGGTTTGGCTATTTATAGGGGTTGATGTTTTAAAGAAAACAACTTTGATTATTAAATTGATATTGGATATAGGATCTAGTTCCTTTACCAATGAACTCCCGTCCATTTGCATCTACAGTTTCTTTTGCCCAACAACTTTTATAATCTTCATGTTGATATGTGTTATAAAATTATTTTGGGTAATGAAAATTCTAAGCACGTTGTAACACTGCACAACAAGAAACAAGAATTTAATGAAAGCAATCATGACATATTTCATGTTCTCCCACATGTTCAAACCTCCAATCTTGTTTGCCTTACCCTTAAATTGGACTTTAGTCCATGTTTACTTGACTTATTTCATGTTCTCCCACATGTTCAAACCAAGACACTTTTGAGCCTTTATTGTTCCTCACAAGTGTTCACACGAATGGTGTTGCTTCTTCCTCCACATCATTAGTTATTTTCCCACCATTTCATTCACAGAGCATGAATCAGTTTGCAGATGTTCCTAATCTTTTAGAACATGATCAATATTTTTAAGTGTTCAGACGAATGGTGTTGCTTCTTCCTCAACATCGATAGTTATTTTCTCACCATTTTATTAACAGAGCATGAAACAGTTTGCAGATGTTCCTAATCTTTTAGAACATGACCAATATCCTAACTCACCGGAATCGAGTTCTTCTGAGCCGGGAGAAATGATGGGAACACGGTCCCCACTGGCCATTCACATTTGATCTTGGAGGATATTTTATTTATGTATTTTATTTTAGGGCTTATTTATTTTAAGACTTATTTAATATTAGGAGCTATTTTATTTTGGTAAGGTTGGCTATTTATAGGGGTAGAGCTCTTGAAAACATAAACTTTGATTATTGATTATTGAATTTTCTCTTGTGGTTTTCTCTTCTCCCTTGGTTTGCCTCTTTTTCTCCTTATCTTTCTTCTCTTCTCTGTTCTTTATTAGTTTATCTTACTGGTCCTACACCAGTAAGAACCAGCATATTGCCTCTAAAAGCTTTACTTCACTAACCACTAGACAGAAGATGCCAAGCTGCATCTCAGTAAAAAATCACAATATACAATATAAAATACATAATAAAAGGAAAACAATCTCAGGTTTGAAGACACTAAAAAGCATATGCCTGACATCATGTTCTGCTTCTCTCAATTAACATCACAGTCAGACCTTCACCTCAATTGTTTTGCTGTAAACTAATAAGAGTTGTAGAGCAACTCATCAAATATAGCATTCTATTTTTGAAACTATTTTAAATCCCTAAATACATGAATTAACCATGATACGTTAAACTTGGCTAGCAGAAAAGAATTATTGGTGCTCACTTTACTTTGAACAGTAAATGAAGGGAATTTATGGGTCGCAAAGCCGTAGAATTACAGGGTTACAAAGCCATAGAATTATACAATAATTTCACCACAATACAATACGTTAGTGGCTATGAATCCTCATAAAGACCAGTTCTCTCCTCAACACTCGTAACAATATGTTAGTCTCAACATTTCCAGCTTTAGATCAAAAGATCCTGTATTTTATTCATGTCAATAACCATATTAAACGCGCTTTAATTGACAATCTACCGTGCCACTTTGTTTTCAAATTACTGCTTATTTGATGGAAAGCTGAGAATTTGATTTATGAAGCATGGAATAACAGATATGTCTTCTTAACTAAAATTTAGCAGTTCCAAGTATTAAATCTTTCATTGCATAATTCATATTTCTTAAGGCATTCATCTCATCTCTCAATTCATTTACACAAAAAGCATGCTTAAGAGGCTTAAGCTGGAAGTGAATAAAAGATCCCCATCTCACAGAGTAAATATTGAAAATATTATCAAAATGTTGTGCAAAAAAGGGTATCTTGCTCTTACCGCTTTCAGATGCCATGTCAAGAAAAGCCTGAAGCTTCAAAGCCCTTCGATAATACATCATTCCTCTAACTGCATCACCAACATCTATTAATAACAGACAAAAAGTGTGAGAAAATTTTAAAGGAGAGAATAAACAATAAGGCACCTGTTCTGCAGAGAGTCTGTCCTCTTAAGGAGACCCAATGACGTAGTTGCAAAATGTTTTCTTCATTTTCCCAAACCTCACTCTCTTTCTTACAATTGAGTCGCTCCATGAAGTTATTCCATTCATCTAAAAGAAGCAAACGAATTGATTGCCAAGTCAGTAACGTAAACCACATTGAAACATGTGGAACAAAATTACCATGCATTATTCTGGATTCTAATATATTTGAAACCTGGGAAGATTTTTTGCAGGTAGTATATGATTGATACACCATCTTCGTTCTCCATCTCAAGGTCACTTTTAGAATACACAGTCTCCTCACTGTAGTATGGAGTCATGACGCTGCCAATGCCAAGTAGTATACTTATGATCATGAGACAGTTGAAGAATTACAAAGGCATTATAGATTCCAATACTCAGGACAGTGTTAAAAAAACCGACAAGTTTTTCTTTTGTTGTAATGGAAAAATAATTAATTAAGATTTCTCTAGTAGTTTATGATGGCAATTATATTGCAAACAAGAGTTAACACTCCCATTTGATGATGATGGCGAGGACAATAATACTACATTAATGGTTCCTTATTGAGTTCTGATCTTTCCCTTGCAGGCCAGGTATACTATGTATGCTGGGAAGTTTTAAATGGTTAAGCAATTGAGCACAGGTTAAGTCAATGAGCAAATGGCATGTCAAGGATAAGGCTGCAAACAAATTGAGTTGTTCATAAAGTGCTTGAGATTGGGTGGACCATAGGCTCATTCAAGCTCATTTGTCTAACATATGAACCAAACCTAAACAAGCCCAAGCTTAGTTCAATAGTAGAGGTGTCAAACGGGCCGGGCCAGCCCGTTTCAGCCATCCCATTGGGGCCAACAGGCCGTGCCATGGCAGGCCCATGTGCCAAACCACTAGGGCCCCGCCCGGCCCGTGGGCCACTCAGTTTGTTTTTTTTTTGCTTTTAATAACTAATATGGATCATTATTTTTTTAAATGTTATATTTTTTTATATTCTAATTACATAATATCACTATTTTTTATTTTATTATTTGTAATTATAATATTTTGTTTAACTTTTGTATTTTTTACTTTGTTATTTGTTAGTTTAATATTATTATTATTTTGTTATTATAATTTTTTGTTTATATTTGTATTTTTTTCAAAATTATTATAATATTTTACTTAAATATATTCACATAATAATAATAAATAAAAATAAAATACGAAATAAACTGGGCCTAATTTTCCTTGCCAACGGGCAGCTGTGCTCGTGCCTGGGCCGTGCCCGTGCTGGGCCTCCAGTCGTGCCGTGCCCGTGCCGCGTGCTTGAGAGGGCCGGCCCAGCACAGCCCACCATGCCGTGCCGTGCCGTGCGTGCCTGGCCCCGACTCGATTGACAACTCTACTCAATAGGCTCGTGGACATGGGGTAGCAGAATCTTTTGTAATTTATACTTTAAAGGGGGTTAATTACAAGTGAATATTATGATATTGTATTAAAAGCAAAGAAGCCGAGCTCGAGCAGCCAGATTCTTGGCTCCGTGTGGTTATTTTGCAGCCATATCCATTAACAAAGAATGAAATATCCAACAATTGATTTCTCCCAACCATGTTGACCTCATGTTATCAACCTATATCATATGCTTAAGGAAATATGAGTTTCACCTGAAAGAGAGCATTTTGCGAACACGAGGAGCACGTGGCATATCCATGAACAATGAATTTGTAAAGAATGCAATTCTTCGGCGTGCTTCAAGGTTTGTTGGCACATCAATGGCAGCTTCTTTTACCGTCAGAAGAAGATAGAGTCGTCTTATCTATAATATTAACAGGGAAAAAAAATTAACTATTTTTTTTACAGAAAATGATCGGTTTGATATATTTATTTTTATGGATTTATAGATGTACCTGTTCTTCCCATTGTGCTGTAACTACAGGAGGGAACGCAATAGCAGGTTTTTTGCCAGTATTAGCAAAAAGTTGCCTTCCAGAATCCTTGTTACTATGACCAAGTTCTACCAATTCACTGAATAACTCAATATAATAAATAAAAAATCAATATATTGCCATAACAGTGAAAACTAGGAATATCCCACTAAGCATTATGAAAGGTTTGCTCCTATTGGAATGCTACAGAATTCACCAACCGAATCTCATTCACCATCATGTCACGGGTTACTACTTCTAACATGTCCTGCAGCAACAACACCACAGTATCTCGCTTGGATGAATCAGCATCTTTCTGCAACATGCAAGAAAGTGTAAGTTTCCAATACATGCAAATGAAGGAAGTATATGTTAACTCAACTATATTGTAGATATGACTAATTCCCCTCTGTAAATGACCCACCAGTATTTCCACAAGCTCCACAAATTTCTTGCAGAGAGTAGGTAAAGGACCCATTCTGAAATTTGTGAGAAATGTATTCTTTGAAATGTTACTTTCAACTTCTTTAATAATGATGCCAATTATCCTGTTGCATAGAAATTAGACTTAGAATTGCAGTAGAAATGGCAAAAATGTACATTCAAGAATATCACCATCAGAATAGTTCATAGGTCTCTCTAATTATCTAAACTGGTCTTGCAGATAAGTGAAAAGGAAGAAAGAAAACTATTCTGTAAGTTGTAATCGTGCACTATCTTATGAGAATCTTTGATGACATGCAGTTTCAGCATCAGACTCTTTTGTAAAGTGATAGAGATTTTTTTGTTGTTGATAGGTATACAATAATAGATATAATCGTCAATATTAGACAAGTCGACACAAAAAGACATAATTAGAAGAGGGGTTTTAGGTTGGAAAATAGGTGCAGCATTTGTAAGAAAGAGTAAGAGACCATCACTCATTTGTTCATTCATTTTTCGGTGGCATGGTGTTTGTGGTGTCTTCTCTTCTCTCTATTTGGTTGCTATTGCCATGTTCTATTTTGGATTTCTTCAAAGGGTGACAAGGTCACATGAGCCTCTGTAAAGAAAAATGTTTCATTTGGAACTTAACACCTCTTTGTCTTTTTTAGTACATTTGGCGTGAAAGGAATAGTAATATTTTTGAAGGGCTAGAAATTGCCACATGTAGATTGAAAGATAGTTTTGTATGAGTCTTATACTTTTGAGTTGTAAAATCTTTCTCTTTGATGTATTTATCCTTTTATAGAGTTTTTGGGGGATTTAAAACTCTAACTGGAGTTTTTCCCTTATTTTCGTAATGGCTTTGCCCTCATCAGGCTGTCTTTAATGAATATATTACTTATCAAAATTCAAAATAAAAGGAACACAAATAAACTGTTTGACAGAAACATGGGGTGTCTAAACTGAAAACATGCCTAATATAAAAGGGTTAAGGACATAAGATCAGTTCCCTTTTAGTAACTTGAGTTCTAGCAAGATACATATGTGAAGGGGGGAAAAGAGAACATTAATTATCAACAGTAAAAAAATTGATACACACTTGAAAAACAAATTTTGTTCAGTTAATAGACAAGTCTTAGAAACTACTAGTAATGGCAGATATATGTTGATGTTATGATCGAATACCATGGAATGACCAGACAATTCAACCACATTGGTTTAAGGGGAAAAAAAGAAAACAAAAACAACCTTTTCTCAGTTTCTCCAACAACCAAAGCATTCAGGACAAGTTTGAACGACTCATAGCATTCAATGACAGCACATTTCATATATTCATCCGCACATATACGCTTCCAAAGATCAGCATCTTTGGGTCGAAATTGAACTGCCATATCCAATGCAATTGGGATCTGTAAAGGTATACAGTCAACAACAAAATCAAGTATGAGATATGAAAATTTTCATGAGAATGCCCTGACCTTGCTAGCAAGCAAAAAAGGTGGCCATTGAATTAGTTTAAGGCTAGGATCTGATGAATAAGGAACTAGCAACAAATCCATCTCCCTGGAATAAATAAATGCCCAGTTTCAGTTCCATGTACATGATGAATAACAAGGATAGATGGGTGAACAAACCAAGAAGGCAGTTTAGGGTTCTTTCCTGTCACTTATGAGATCTTCCTCACGGAAACTACATATTACTTCATTCCATAACTGAGCAAATTTTGCAGCTTCACTTCTCCTGCTTGCTGTAACCTATAGATGCATAAAAATATAATTATTAGATCTATAAAACTCTACCTATCTTAACATGTGCTTAAATATAATAAATATGGAAACAAGAGATGCAACCTCAGCAAAACGCTTTGAGAGAGAAAATCCTCTTTTCTTAGTCTTATCAGAAGGCACCAAATGTGTGTTAAATGCACCAGGTAAAGACTGGAACCGAGACCTTAGCATGCCCAGAGTTCGAATCTATAAGAAAAGATGTGAATATGAACATTAACCAGAAAAATAGTTGATGTTGTCAGATTAAATATGAGACCATTCATATTGCCAATGCATAGCTGCCAGAAAGGTAAGCAAAAATGAAAACTGTAAGAGAGATGGAATTACGCTTCAAAAATACCATGGGAACTGGGAAGTGATCGATGATATGAACTTGGAAATTTATCAAAATAATTTTTCAGAAAAGTCATGTATTATTGTTGAAAAAAATGAGTAAAGAAACAAATGTATGAGAAGGGTGATTCTTATAAGTTGTCAACGTTTCTCTAGAGCTTCTCTAAAGTTCTTTACAGTTTCCCCAAATTTTCCAAGACATTCCTGAAATGTTTTCTGCATAATTTATTCTAAAATTTCTTACAAGTTTCATCTCAATTTCCAAAATGAATTTCCACAGAAACGGGTTTCCTCCTTCAGAACAAGTTTCTTGGAAACTGTGTCAATCCTCGTGCCACTGATTTATATTACCATGATAATTCCTCAAAAAAAAAAAACAGATTTTTCTCTCTTTTTCTGTTTTTTTGCAGGGGCATGATCAGATTAAATATAAGGCAACAGTATTGCATCAAGAGATTCAAACTCCTGACTACAATTAAACTCAACTAGTATGTGATAGATAGGAATGAAATTTTTACAATTCAAAGATCTAAATTGCTGGCCCAATAGCCCTGGGGTTATCCAAGCCAGGGATGGAATCAGTAATTTACTTTAGGAGGGCCAAACTTTGTTCTTAATGTTCAATCATAAATTTAAAAATTAAAGAAATATAAAAAATTATTATTGATTGAGAATATTTTTGATAAATAACTAAATTTATCAGTATTAAGGAGCTTGCAAATTAGACAAGATGTCTAACCAAAGAAAGAGACCCTAAAAAACCTATTCCAAAAAGCCCCAAAATATTGATAAAAGTCCTATTGAGGGGATCAAGCTGAAATTAGGATAAGGGTAGAGTGTGAAAAATACTAACAGCTAGTGGGGAAAAAATATAAATTAAAGAAAATTTTCAAATAAAAAAATTTGGTGGGGTGTATTGGCCCCCTAGGGAGGGAAAAAAATATAAACTGAAGGGGTATATTTGAAATTTTTTGATGAGTATAGGAAAATTTTCAAATAAAAAATATATTGCAGCGGGGGGGGAGTATTGGCCCCCTAGGGACCAAGGTAGCTCCATCCCTGATCTAAAACAACACATTTTTGGGAAAAACCTTACAATTTCATTTCTTAGATCAAACATGGTTGCTTGTGAGATCAATAAAATATGCAGGCAATTCACTGTTGATTTACAGTAATTATGGGAATGATGAAAATTAAGTACAAAAACTTGAAAGAGAAATTGTTTATAGAAACTACCTCTCCTAGACGATCAAAGGCCCCAATAACACCACCACAGAGAGTTGAGAAAACAGCATACCAAATTTGAGTGTCCATAAAATAAACCTGCATAAAACTAGTAAAATCATACGAGATACTTTGCCAACAACAATATAGGAAATGATCATACTGAAAAAATTGAGCAAACTAACGAATATATGAATGAAACCGGAAATGGATATGGATATAGAAAGACAAACCAAGATTACTGGTGCCCAAAGCGAGATAAGTGCTCCAAAGTTGTTTTTAGCTGCATTGACATGAGACTTTTAACATGTAACTATAAGTTGAGAAGAAAGGCATGGAAAGAAAGAACTAACAGATGATGAATACCATTTGGGAAAAATTCATGCCAAGCATACTGAACATGGCGAATACTCATTATATCTTTTGTTGGCTTAATCATAGGTTTTATCTGGGTAAATATAAGCAACATGGTTAAAAGGAAACCCAACAACTCTTCATATCCAAGTTTAGAAGAACTAGAGATTGATAGCTACCGTGACAAAAAAGGTAAATGCGAATTTGGAACACAGAAGAAGCACCCAAAAAAGAGTGTACCTGAAATTGTTAAAAAGGATCCAAACAATTAAAAATTTTGACCAATTTAACAAATAAAATTTGTAGCACCAGTCAATTGAAATATGATATAATGTGCATTCCTTGCTAAACTTACTTTATAAGCACAAATTGACTTTCATGCATTCCCCTCCCAATATAAATTCTGGGCTGCAGCAAAGTGAATAAATTCATTCAGAAGGTGAAACATTTGCTTATACCTTCAGCATTAGAAAATTCTACAAAAGAGAGTTCATAACCATCCAATGGTTCTAATTTTGCAGTGATTGTCATGCAAGAGCAAGGCAGAATCAAAGTAGTCTTAGTTAATGATTAGCAGTTGCAAGATATGTAGAAATGCATGGCAAAGAGAAAGCATGACTGTACAATTGTTTAATAACAGTCATTATTCTAGAATTAAAGTGCGGTGGAGCTTGAATCACTAGTCGAGCATGCTTGACCTGTTCAAGAATGATTACATAGGGATTTATCTTATGCATCTACTGTAAAAACAAAACAAACTTGATCTGAATCACATACAATCCCTGAATTTAAGCTCTCTCTGATTGCATTTTAGGCATATCTCAGCTCAAGATAGCAGTTTAAGCCTCAGTCAAAGCCTATCTGGAACTATGAAATTAAGTTATTTTCTCACTTGTAGATTATTATTCCAACAGATTTGAACTAAGGAATATCAATTCTTAAGGATCAGCAAATTTTTTTGATAGGATGGATGATTTGTCAGATTGATCATACAATGTAACATATTGGCATCCCTACAACCTAAGGCTAACTATTGGAGAATATAGTTGAAACAACGGGACATAATTACCAATATATTGTTCATCAAATTAGTATTAAATTCTAGGAAGAAGATTCAAGTGTTATAAATAACCATCTAAATAAGTTTTATAAAAAAGAAAGCTCTGGTTGTGCAACTAAGAGAAAATCACAAGTCAGATAGACCGAAGAAGAAATCACTTCCAGTTCGTGCAACAGAAATATAAGTTTAGCACCAATTAATATCGGCACACATGTAACATAAGCAAACAAAATTTATCATTAACTCTGGAAGCCAATATATCACAAATACTTCAATAATAAATCAATAATACTGGTTAATCTGGCATATACTAGAAAATGTAGTTGCTCTTTTGTATGACAGTTCGAGTTAAGGATATGTTTAAATGTATTACAATTGAAAGCTAACTTTGGTCGTGTGTTTCAAGTATGTGTTAGCCACACATTGGATCATATAAGTCAGGAAAGGAACACTGCCAACCAGTTCAACAATCAAATGAACTTGAATGAAATTAAAAAAAGAAAGTGCTATACACATAGGAATAAAGGAGAAGAAGATGAGGGCAACAAGGATACCTGAGACCACCAAAGAAGAAGCCTTATAATATGCCAGTCTGAGTTCTCAATCCAACGCCGGAGCATTGGGAAAACAAATAACACTGCTGCCAGTAAATTTGGAAGCAAATATAAAGCCACAGCTATGATGTATAAAGGAGGAATGCCCTTTGCTCGATTAAGGACCGACAGCACATCTTTAATTTTTTCAGGGGCAAATCGGAAGGTATGCACATAACATAGTGGAAGAATGATGACCCATGCAAGACTAGCAACTATCTTGAGAATGTTTCTCATGACATCACTGAACTTCCATCTATGATAGCCCGGGAAGTTCAAAATAAGGTCCAAGATACCTAATATTGATATAAATAAGAAATGAGATTTTAATAACCATGTCTCAATACATTAAAATCAATTTACAAATTGACAATGAAGATTGACCAAGCAAGCAGAATTTCATTTCTTTAAAAACAATAAGATATCTTCGGATAAATTAATGAATCATGCATTTCAGCAGCAGGCTTTTAAATTCAAGTAGAATATAAGGTAAGCAAAGCAGGATAAGGGAGTGAGAGATTAGTGCTGTTACTAGCACCATAAACACGTATATGTGGTGAACTTGTCTTGTTTATGACTGATTGGAAAAATCTATTTACCACTACATGATTAGCTTTACTATTTTGTAGAGCCTCTATCAATTCTGCAAATATTATTAAATTTTTTTTGAAAAACCTTCAAGATATGGTTACTTTTGGAGAGTGTTTTTTATGTCATATACTAGCATAGGATGTCTAAGATTGGTTAATTAGGTATCAAATTATATTCTTGGACTCTGTCTTCTTAGAACTATTAGGAAGCCTTTGCAAGGTTCTTGTTAATTTTTATTTCTCCCAATTGTCAATTCAAAGTTCAGTAAATCTTCAAGATTTGGTTATCTTTCTGGGAGTGTTTTTAATGTCAAATATAGTAGTTTATACCATCCCAGATGCCCACTACTTGGATTATATTTACACTGTTTTATTGTCATTGTATTGACCCTAAATTTGGAGGTTCTGAATAGGTCTAGAGAAGGTGATGAGTCTTTTGGAGGTTCTAAACAGGTTTAGAGTGATTGAGGGAGGGGTATGCCCTTGTTTGGACCCTAAATAGTCCTAAGAAATTCGCTCTTCAATCTTTTTACAAAGAGTTTATGGCTGGACAAGAGATGTAGTTTCCTTGGTACTCTTGAGTCCCTTCCAATGTGCCTTTCTTTCGTTGGTTGGTAAGTTGGGCTACAATACTGACGATAGATAATCTTTAGAGGAGAGGCTTTCAATTGGCTAACCGTTGTTGCATGCACATGTTGAGAGCTTGTTATACATTGTTGATTTAAAATTTTGGAGCAAATGGACACCTGCAGAGCCTTACGAGAGGTTTTGAGTTCAAGTCTCTCTATTTGCATTTATCTTCGTTTAGTTTGTTTGCATTTTGTTTTACTCTGCAACTTTTGGTGATATCTTTGCCTCTTCACGTACGAGTCTGGGGTCAGCATATGAGAGGAAGAGTTGAAAGTTTGATATACATTGATGACTCATTCTCTAATAGTTTAAATTTTGGCAGCAATTGGTTACCTGACAGTGCAAAGAAGAGGTGGAGACGGTGATCATCCTCTTATCCACTATTCAGTGGCTAGAGACGGTTGGAGTCTTTTGTTTTCTATCTTTGGCTGTTTTCTGGTGATGCTAGCTACTTTACAGAGTTGTTCCTCAATTGGAGAGAGAGTCGGGTTAGGAAGGATGTGTTTTTGGTGTGGAGGACTATCTGCTTGATTTGTTGTATTTGGAGGGAGCGGAATTGGAGAATTTTTTAGGGGGATTGAGCAACCCCCTTTTGCTTCTGAGGATAATTTTTTGCATTTATTATACTGGGTCAAAGAGGCCTATCCACAATACATATAGTTTCTTTTGTACATTTTGTGGGGTCCCTAAGGCTTGGATTTTGTAGCCTTTCCCTTATAATTACGGCCTCACCCCCATTGGGCATTTTGTGTGTACCTATATATATATATATATATATGTATGTATATATGTGTTATATATACACACCCGCCTTTACTTATCAAATAAAATCATTGTATTGAGTCTAAATCAAGTGGCAATTTTTGTCCGCTTCTTTTTTTAGTAGCTAATATTCAGAAAATAATGAATTATAAGTGCATGTGTCACTAGAAAATAATGATGAGCAACAGGTTGGCTTATACTTGTGAGGTAAAAAATTCACCAAGTAAATAAGAATATATAATTACACTATCCATGAGAATCGAACTTGGGAGGCTGACAGGTTTTGAGTGCCTGTTCTACTTTATGTAGTGAAGTGTCTTCTTCTATCACCCAACACAAAAATACTCAAAACAGATGTTCCACAAAGATTTAATAACCAAATAAATGTGGCAGTGACTACATAAAAACAATTATATGTCAATTGTCATAGCAAAATCCTTACTTTGAACTGTTTAGACAGCCAATTGCTTTAAAAACCTAAGCTATTAAGGAATGAGCCTACCAATGTATATAAAGTTCTCACACACTCCCTCACGTGTGACCACCTCTCACACATGGTAAGACAAACAAATTAATCAGTATAGATAGCATACCATGTTAGCCAATTAGTTGCCCCAGAAGTTTAAACTGTTCATGGAAAGGATCCAACAATGTATTTCAAGATCTCACAAGACCAAAACATGTTCCTTTAAACTAATTACTCTCGCAATCACATCTCCTAAAAAATTGTATATTTTATTCAACAACCGCTTTAACTACTAATATGTATTAAAGAAATTGCATGCCCCAGTGATTCAACATTTTCAAATTTACAAGACTTCTAAAATGATTTGATAGACATTTACCATCTTGAAGTCTTAATATATATTATCAGTTTAAAATCCAGAAAAAGAGAATGAGAAAGAAGCCAAAACACTTGAATAAATAAAAAGATGTAGACACACTATCTCATGTAATATTGGTTTTACCATGAAATATTGCATCAGTCATTCAAAAGCAATACAATTCAATGAAAAGATTCTCATTTCAAACTTTTCTATTTTTTTGGATTCTTTCATTAATACTAATTTAAAAAAAAAACAAAAGAAGTATTGCCTCTTGACTAACTAGCATCTTGATAACATAAAAAATTTAAGGAACGTAGTGCCATCAAATTTCAAAATTTATATTGATTATGCTTTAAGTTGACTGTTGCTGCTATCAAGTAAGAATCTCATACTTTGTAGGAAGCGAAGAAAGGCTGCAGTTATGAAAATACTGACAAGTCTGTACAGGGCATCCTTCTGAAAAATGTTCAGTGGAGAAATATTGTTCCATGCAATGATAACCATAGCCTGCAATAGAACAGTTTAGACATCCGAAGTGAGGAGTGAAGACATCAATTAGAAATTCTACTTTGTTGCAATTAAGTACCTGTAGAGCCAGTATATAAAATGTCCACAAACGATCAAAACTTCGAAAGGTATGCCAAAATGAACGGGTCTCAACAAAATACGATTTGCCAGTGCTCCCAGGATTTCCATTTTTTGCTTTTCTTCCCTGTCAAAGAAGCTACATTAAGCAGAGAAGCAACATGCTACTTAAAACAAAGCAGTAACATCTGCTTAGAATAGAAGAGTACCTGAGCTATGTCACGTGTTGATTTGAAGAAATCACCATCATCACGCATAGGCCAACCCAAAGAGAAGCAGTCAGATGACCTGAATAATGTGAGGCAAAATCCTATATCAGAGCAAATGAAGAAACTCAAGCACTCATGACCCATCGCAATCTAAATTAATGCACTTACGACTTTTTCAATTTCTTACATACCAGAAATACTCATTTAGATCATCATAATTGCACCAAGCTGAATGAGGGGCTTTTCCATTTTTGCTCTTCTTGGCTTCCTGTAGTAGTGTAAGCACCATGGGATTATGTCCAAAAGAGAACAACAACAGTGTGCATATCTGGGTTAGAATTTACCCTGTCAATTACTCGATAAAGGGGTGTTATAACCTTCCGCAGGAAAGACTCATCATCCCCACCGTAAGAAGGCTTAATGTTTTCTCCAGTAACAATGCTGACATTTCCAGCCAACAGACCATGTAGTTCATATGCCATCTGATCATCCACAAGGACATTGCTATAAAACATGTATAATAATATATACAGTTCACTTTTTACGATATATATATATATACAAACACACACACACACACACACATTTAAAGTTCACAGTAACAAATAATCAGTCGATAGAAACTAATGCAGGAATCTAGACAGATGAATGAACTACTCACATTATGAAAAATGTAGCACAGGCACTCTGGCATAAAGCGTACATTAGCTGCTTCACCCCAGATAAGAAGATATAGGCCCATGTAAAGTATCTTTCTCTGCTGCACTTCTTGTTGCCCTTGAGGGAGCCTACAAACATTGAGATTTATATATTTTAGCATCACAGGCTCAAGATCATGCATTGGAAGCAAAAATTCAAACTACAAAAGTATAACCATGTGGATCAAGTGAATGAACAGAAGCAGATGCAGATGTAGTTGTTTCTAACCGTAAACTGTGTTTTCTTCCCAAGAACTTGCACCATGTTTTGTAGTTCTTAAAAATCTTGTTCATGACTGCATCAACAGCTCGATCATCGAGCTGGATAAAAGGAAAGGATTGAAGTTCAATTACTACCCAAGCGTGGAGAGAGATAAGAAGGACAAGTTATTACATTCAAACAATAAAAGAAAAACAGCAATCAGACATGAAAAAATCAGCCAGAGAATCTAGCAAAAGAGACGTCCTTATGGTCCAAAAGGTAACTACAGAAACAAATGAACAGACATGTGAACACAGAAAGAAACATTCCAGTTCATCTCCAAATTTCATATACAACCAGATAAAAACCTAAGATGCATCAAAATACAAGACACTGATGCTATCAATAGCAGAGCTAATTGTAGAAGTTATGAAATGTCCAAAACACAATACAGTCATAATTTGATATGAGAAATTGGTGCATGCCTTGTTAAGAGGTTCAGGCTTGGGAATAAGCCTTATATGAACATTGGCAAGTAGCAGAATCAAATGCTCCCTCTGGTTCCTGACGTTATCTCTCTGTACACACCAAAATAATCCAAAGGTATTCATTACTAATTGAATTTCATTAAGTGACTGTAAAAAAATTAATATCAAATTCTTGAATTCATACCTGAAAACCGAACATAGCCCTTAACCAATCAAGAAGGTCCAATTCCCCTGCTTTCTGCCTATGCTTTTCAAATGCAGCTGGCCAGTTCAAGCCACGTGCGTTCAACAGTGCAGCAACAGCAGCCTTAACCTGAAATACACAATTTTTTTTAAAAAAAAAAAAAGTGAGCAAACCTATGTATTGTGTGTGTGTGTGTGTGTCTTTGTGCTTATGCTACCTCCTCGAGCTGCATGATGGACTGTGATGCGCCAGCAGCATCCAGAGGAAGAATGTTATAAGGAGCGTAGATTTCCTTCTTTGCCTGGACATCTTTTGCCGCGGCAATAATCTACACACGAGATTAACATTGCTTATGTCATAACGCCATAGATTTGTATAACATAGGTATAACGAACAGACCACCATAGCCGTGTATGAATAAATAAATATAGTTAGTAACAAGTAACAACGAATTGGGGCTGACCTCGGGAGCAACTTCTTCAACTTTTTCGGTCTTGTTAACGGCACAGAGGACTTCGAAAAGCACCCCGGCTGTCTGGTAAGCTTTGCCAAGTTGGGCTCTGCCAAAATATATATGTATGTATCAAGTAGCTTGTAATGAGAGGTGGTGTATGACAAAAATCATAAGAGAGGAGAGTTGTAAAACCAATGTGTTTAAGTACCTATCTGCTTGCTCTCCCTTGTCCAGAGCTCTAATATAGTTCTCATAGTACTGTTGGTAGAAGCTCTCGATTTCCCGTGCATCGGTCTTCTTAACCCGAGAAGCAAGACTTGATGCATTGTCCTGAATCAAAGTTGTCACTTTAGTTACTCTTACTTCAAAATCAGAGTTTTCATAATTGCAACTATCCTCGTCAAGACGCCTCCATCATTTTGTTCAATGTTGAATATCCAACTCTTTTCTTCAATGTTGTGCGCAGCCCAAAAAGCCAATGAAAAATTTAATTTTGGGACAAATGCAGATGACCCAATTCAGAGAACGTATAGAACACGAAAGGAGTCACCTAAGCAAATGCATACATACTAATTGATAACCGTGTGTGAATGGTTGAAATAAACAGTTCTGGACAGTGGAACCGACGAAACTCGCCCTCTGCTCTCTTGTTTTCGCCTGTGTTCTTATGTGATTCAGCTGTACATAAGACGAAACCAACAGATTGTTCTGGCACGGAAGAGGGGGATATAGAAGAACCAAACTAACGCTGACAGATGAGGAAAGAAGGGAACCAAAATTATTTATAAAACCATTGGTCTCCTGGAGTTTCCACGATACCCATTACCAATTGCTGACTACAACTGCCCTAACCCCTCTACCAATTCTCCACTTCTATTTTGCATTTGTTCAGAAAGATTTGTGAAGGCAGAGAGAAAATTGCGGCAGCGGGAGAGAAAAAAGGATAAATTTCTATGTTTAAACCTGTGCTCAAATATATGACATTTAAATGATTCTTACATTTTTATTTAGACACAGATTTCAATATAAAAATTTAATTCATAAAACATAATCCCAAAACAAATGCGGAATAAAGGAAGTGAATTGCCCGCGTTTTTCATTTACTCTTTCACATAAGTTGACGTTGGAGAGTGCACGAGGAGAAAGAAGGCCAGGTACTGTTGGAAGAACACGCGGCGAATACCGTATCATTGGAGAATTTTTAAGCACAAAAAATTTGATTCAGAGCATATTTTCCATCAAAGTAATTTTCTCTTTCCTTTATTTTCTCTTTCTGTCTTCCTTTAATTTTCTTTTCCTTTTATTTCCTACCAAACATGACAAAAGAAAATTTAAAACAATAGCTCACATGTAGCTTCTCTATTCTTTCACCTTTTTCCCCTTTTCTTTTATTTCTCTCCTTTGTTTTCTTCTTAATCAAAGAAAAGAAAAGAACTATATCCTCTTTCTTCCTCTCCTTTTATTTTCTTTCCTTCCATTCCTTTCTCCTCACTTTCTCCCCTACCAAAGACAAGGTGAATGTACTCACATTTTCTTTCTTTTTTCTTTTTTTAATATTTCTTTTCGAGTTTTATCTATGGTAAAATGTGATAAAGTTATTTATTATTCTTTAATTACTTAACATATAGCACTTCTGAAAATTACTTCTGTGCCCCAACTACAAAAGTGATATGTGAAATTTAAATTTTGCCATTGCCATATACTATAATTCTCTTTCTTTTCCAATTTCTTTCAATTCATCCACATATATCACATTTAAATTTAAAATATTAATAGCAACAAAAAACTTCATCCTTTCACAAAAAAAAACATTTTCTTTAAGATTAAGCAAGTGTAAATATGGGATTAAAATGAAACTTTAACCTAAGTATGTGCTGCTTATACCAATATGCCTTTCTATTAGCTGGCATCTCCATAAATAAAATTGGAAAACGTAAAATGATTTTTTTTTTGGGCTAAAAATACTTTTTCTATACTTACTTTTTTTTTAAATATATTTTTAAAGTATAAAATGTAACTTTTAAGAAAAATGTTCCATATGTGATGAAATTATAATTCACATTGTTTTTAGATGTGATGAATACATTTTTATATGCAAGAAAAAAAATGAACAATCACTTTTCTATTCTTTTATATATTTTCACCTCTATACGTTTTAATAATTTACATTTTTAATATTTCATGAGAAATAAGTAAAATGAAGCTTAAATATATTTTAATACCTTTTTATATAAGATAAATTAGTTTTACTCTTTTATATTTAAGCGCGTATAGAATTTATAAGTTTATAAAAATTACTTCTTTATGTGTTAAAAATCAAATTCAATTTATAAATATAAAATATATTTTTGACATGTGATATAATATATCTTTTATCTTTTAAATTACAAAGTAAAATGCATGATTTTTTTGTATAATTCTACCTAAAGTAATGCCAGAGAGTCCTAATTAATATTTTTAATTATATCTCTAATGTAATTTGTTATTATATGCATTTTATGGGATCCAAAAGTACTATATAATAAGTTAAATTAAAAATATAATTAAGAATATGAATTAAAAAAATATAATATTTTTAGTTTTGTGTTTTAAAAAATATTATACATCTACAATTTATATTTACAATTATAAATTATAAATATATAGTTTATATTTACAGTTATATTTTTAACATCACCAATGACTATGTGATACTTTTGAACCTTATATGTAATTTTCAAAGTTATTAATAAAATACAATTAAATATATAAATTGCTCGTATGGCCGGTTCATATGTGATGATCGTTCGGGGCTGGGACACAGCCAAGTAAAGCCAATCGCTAATGGCCGTGTAATTCGATCACGCATGAGTGAGAATGCATTTGATTACTAATCTTTAGCATAAACAAGTTTGGCCACCTGGGTCCTCACTCCTCACCGATCAATTACAGGTTCTCTCTCTATAACTAACTCTCTTACACTCTCTAGTTGAATCTCTCGGCAAAGTCGGACGGTTATGTCTGAGACCTATGGAAGGATTATCAACTACCCTAATTCTCTTAACAAAAACAGAGCAAAGTGTCAGAAATCAGATGCATTACCCGCTCTAATCTTTGAAGCAGAGCTGTCTTAAACTGTCGCACACCACGACCGCTGGAGCTCGGATCTAACCTGTGAGCTTTCTCGAACGCATAGAACCGACCTTCCCACCGAAAATCACAACATACAAAACAAGTAAAAAACACTTTCAGAAAACATTCAAAACACAACTGGCTCATCATATACACAATAATTCAAAACCTAATAGTTAAAAAGCAATCAAAGACACGAAAAAAAATGTGCGTCGAGATTGGGTTTGATTGTATGATAAGGTGATCAGAGTAAATTACAGAGATAAGCGACGCGAGGACGCTCATTCTCAATCTCGGTGGCAACACGGAGGACCGCCGAAATAGATCCGAGAGATGACGGCACGACCTCATTGTCGAAGACCTCCAAGGAGAAGGTGGTGGTGGCGGCGCTACGTGATGGCCGCCTCATCAGGGCCTGCTGGCCTGATTCGTGGGCCGACGACATGGCTTCTACCTCAACAAATTAAATTCCACTCACTTCACGCTGTACATCAACATAACTTCGAATTATTGTAAATAAAGATCTCAGGGAATTCATATATGATATATATATATATATAAACATATATGTGTACATATACACAATAACACGCAACATGAAGAACGCAGTGTGTTACCTGTTTGATCAAGAACAACTGAAGATATATGATGAATGTACGTTGAATTGGCTTATGTTTCAATATTTGTAGAAGGAACTTTGTAGATTACGGGTTGAAGAACCATCGCCTGCGATTAGAGTACTTAATGTGATGATCAATCTAGAGAGAAATGGAGTGATGAATCTAGTGAGAGAATGTGTATATAAAGGGACCTACCGAAGGCCGACGAGGGGGCGCTTAAGGTTCTGGGGAGAGGGAGCAAAAATATAACGGAGGGAGGGAGGGAGGGAGAGAGGGAGAGGGGGAGAGAGAGGGCGGGCAGGCACGCGGGTGGAATGGGAGGGAGATGGAAGTGTTTTAGAATAGAGAGAGAGAGAGAGAAATGTACGGACAGGGGACACATGTAGTGAGAGTGGGAGCGGGGTTGGAGAGGAGAGAGAGTTGGCTGCGTGCTATTTGGAGAGGCATTTTGAACGGGTCTTGATTGTTATGATTGGATGCCCGCTTTTTCCTCGGGCGTCAAATGAAGGACGTGGTTGAAACAACTTTGACTAACCACCGTACGATCATTGATCTTGCATGCATCATCCCTCAAATGGTCAAATGGCTGGGAAAAAGAGAAAAAAGTCTTAAGAGGCATGGAAGTTGGTCAGAAATTTTTCCGTGATGAAAATTAAATTCTCATATATGACATGTGTTTTAAATTATAATATTATCATAATATTATTTATATCATGATATACCACTATGTGACACATCAACCACTGCACGACACGTGTAAGTACGGATCGGCTCAGGCTCAATCATTCAGATCATGCTCGGTCATACGACCTGGGCTCGGTCATTCAGTTCATGATCGGCCACATGACTTATGTTCGGTCAATCAAAGGCGTAGCCCAAATAAACCGATCTCACAGTATCAAAGCAAGGTAGCTCTCCTACAAAGCTAAATATATACAGATGCAAACTTGCAGTACAGTAAGTCAATAATCAGATCTTATCACCGCCTCAACAAGCTCCGAGCAAGGAATAAGAAAGTTGTTTCCAACAAGGGAACTGCCACATTAAGTTTCCATATTCAACAAGGTAACTTATATCTCCGAAGATCTAATCCCTATATTCATGGTTCCAAATCCTAATCAACTTGGGAGAACAACCACCTATAAATTCAACCCTTAAGGTACGCTTTATGATCATGCTCATTATTTTGGCTTTCATTACGAGTCTTTCAATTCAGTTTATTGACTTAAGCATCGGAGCGGCTACCGCCGGAGCCAACCCGGTGGTCCTCTGATCTTCTGTTTCGAGTGTTTCGCAGGGAGCCGAGCTTGGATCTCACGTGGGCCAAAAAGTGCAGCATCAGTTTGGCGCCGTCTGTGGGAAAGACAATCACCAAGTGCTCTACTCAATCTAAGCTCATCGTCCGTTTATCAAAAGGATCATGGCTCCCAACTTGCGACCCAAGAAGAATACTCAAAACCCTCATCCTCAACCAACTGCCGGACAAGGAAGAGGGCGAGTGAATAATCCTGTACAACAAGAACTGCTCGAAACTAGGCGGCAGAACCAATTGCTACGGGAACAGCTCTTGACTATGTCCAGGACCCTGGCAATGTTCACCCAGAACCATGAAACCAATCCTCAAAATCCACCCGTTGTCGCAAACACTCAGGAGGAGCAGCCTCCTACGGCTGCCGGTATTCATGGAGATCCCCAGCCGTCGATGGCAGCCGGCCGAGGAGTTCCCGCCTTTGTCCCGGAGGTCCATTATCGAAGCACTACCCGACTCCCCATCTCTGGGGCCTCGGGAGTAAACCACGTTCCACAAGGGTCACCTCCTCGAGTGGTTCCTATACCACCAGTGCCAGAGAATCAAAACAACCCCCCAGTAATGGGCCAAGATCAGCCTACCCATGTAGGCCCTGAGGTCATGAGACCTGCCTCACAGCAGCCCGTCCTGCCAAGGGGGTCAGTAAGAGCCGAAGAAGTTGTTGAATCAATGGACCATACTGCCATCATAAGAGGTGCCCAGTATCCGGAACAAGACGAGCTGGCCAGACTGCTCGGGAGGTCGGCCACCCCGTTTACCAATGCTATCATGGCTGAGGAAAGACCCAAGAAATTTATCGTCGCTAAGTTCACCCCTTATGATGGGACTGGGGACCCGGGGGACCACCTCTCTCACTATCAGCACACCATGGCTTTGCACGGTACTTCTGATGCCTTTCTATGCCGAACGTTCGTGACCAGCCTCAATGGTACCGCCCTGAAGTGGTTCCACCACCTCCCGCCGAACTCAGTATCTAGCTTCTATGAGCTCGGCAGAAGGTTCTTGGACAGATTCATGACTAGCAGGAGGCTAAGAAAGGGTCCGGAATTCCTTTTGAACGTAAAGCAAACAAGGGAAGAATCACTCAGGGGGTATATTGCACGTTTCAACACCGAGCTCACCGAGGTTACAGACTGCAGCCCTGGTTTCCTAGTGGCTGCTCTAGCCGCTGGTCTTGCACAAGGAGGCTTTAGAGACTCCCTGACCAAAAATCCCCTTGCGGATATGGCGGCACTCATGGACCGTGCAAGGAAGTACATTAACTTGGAAGAGGCCAGGAACACCTCTAGAAAGGTCAAAGAGCAAGCTCAGAAGGACGATCAGAAGAAAGATAGCCAAAGGAAGGACGACCAAAAGAAGGACACCAGCTCGGCCAGGAAGAGAGTCAGGAGCCCAGAAAAAAGGAGGGCCCCCAGAACCTCCTACAATTCTAGGCTGAGGGAATTCAACCACTTTACTCCTCTAAACGCCTCTCCGTACAACATATTGAAGCAAGTAAGATCTCGAGAAAATCTGAGATGGCTAGAGCCTTTGAAAGGAGACCCCAGCTATCGAGATCAAACCAAATATTGTGATTTTCACAAGGACCGAGGGCACACGACCAATACCTGCAAAGCTCTCAAGCATGAGATTGAGCAGCTAATAAGGAGAGGACGGCTGCAAGAGTTCGTCAAGCAGGACGGAGGACAGAACCCCCGTGACGAACGACCCCAGCAGAGAAAGGCCGACCAGAGGCAAGAACAGAAAGAGGGCAGGAACGAGCCCCCACGACAGAACAATCAAGTGATCTTCGTTCTACACGCAGATTCCCCTACAACAGGCACCTCTAACAGGTCAAGGAAACGATATGCTCGGGAGGCCAGGTCTGCTCCCAACGTCATGCAGGTCGCTAACTTGGAGAAAAGGTTAAAGCCCGTACCAGAAATCCAATTTACGGATCATGACCTTATAGGAGTTCATTGTCCTCACAGCGACGCCCTGGTTATCTCCCTTAAGATCGCCAACTTCGAGATCCGAAGAGTCCTCGTTGACACTAGGTGCTCAACCAATGTACTGTTCTACGATCCTTTCAAGCATATGAAACTCGACCCCAATGACATTAAGCCCACGGGCATAATCATGACGGGCTTCGATGGAAACACTAACACTCCACTAGGAAGGGTCGATCTGGCCACAACTGCAGGTGTAGGGGACGGGCAAAAGACCATGATAGCTGAGTACATGGTCGTAAAAGCCAAATCTCCCTACAACGTTATAATTGGAAGGCCCTAGCTACATGAGATGGGAGTAGTCACCTCGACTCTCCACCAATGCTTGAAATACGTTCACAATCAGACAGTCTATTCCATCAGAGGATGCCAACCGACCTCCCGAGAATGCCATGCCCTCGCACTCAAGGCTAAGGCCCCTAAATAGCAATTACTGCACGCCCGTGAATGCAAGGATGCAATCTACCCTTGCTATCACGAGGCAAAAGACTGCCCCTCCAGGATTGACGAGCCATTAAGCCCCAGAGGAAGGGATAGCAGAGCCAAACCTATAGGGGAGCCTATTAAAATCCTGGTCAGCTCGGAGGATCAAGGACGTTTCCTACAGATAGGTCCCGACCTGACACATGCCGAGCAGGATAAGCTGGTTGAGTTTTTGAAGAAAAACCTCTCCGTATTCGCCTGGGAGACAAGGGACATGGAAGGGATAGATCCCGACCTGATTACACACAGACTAATGGTGGATCCGGATCATCCACCAGTGAGACAAAAGAGAAGGCCACTCGCTCTAGAGCGACATCAGGTCATCAACGACGAAGTTCAAAGGTTGCTCGACGCCAACATGATACGAGAGGTATTTTATCCTGATTGGTTAGCCAACACTGTTCTGGTCAAGAAGAAGAACGGCAAATGGAGAGTCTGTGTTGACTACACGGATCTCAACAAAGCATGCCAGAAGGATAGCTTCCCTCTTCCACGAATAGATCAATTAGTCGATGCAACTGCAGGGCACGAGCTCATGAGCTTCATGGATGCTTATTCTGGGTACAACCAAATACAGATGCATCCCCCCGACCAGGTGAAGACTTCATTCATCACCGAACGAGGTCTCTATTGTTATAAAGTGATGCCGTTCGGACTGAAGAATGCTGGAGCTACCTACCAACGTCTTGTTAGTAAGATGTTCAGCTCCCTAATCGGCAACACTATGGAAGTTTACATCGACGATATGCTGGTCAAAAGCCTAAGGAAGAGCAGTCATCTCCAGCACCTAGCACAAACCTTTGATATTCTCAGACAATATAAGATGAAGCTCAATCCCTCAAAGTGCACCTTTGGTGTAACAAAAGAGAAATTCCTTGGGTACATAGTCTCTCAAAGAGGTATAGAAGCAGACCCGACTCAGATCGGGGCTCTGATCGGACTGAAATCTCCAAAGACCCGGAAAGACATTCAAGCTCTGAACGGCAGGATAGCAGCTCTTAGCAGATTTATTTCAAAATCCACAGATCGGTGTCTACCATTCTTCAAGGCTCTAAAAGGTAACAAATCTTTGCAATGGACTGACGAGTGCGAAAAATCCTTTCAGGAACTCAAAAGGTACTTGGCTTCGCCCGAGCTCTTATCAAAACCGATCCAAGGAGAAAGGTTGCTTCTCTACCTTGCAGTCTCTGAGAACGCTGTCAGTTCAGTACTAGTCAGGCAAGACAGGAGCGTGCAGAGGCCCATCTTCTATGTCAGCAAGACATTACTGGACACAGAAAGGAGGTACCCCGAGATCGAAAAACTAGCCCTTGCACTCATAGTATCTGCACGGAAGCTGAGACCTTACTTCCAAGCACACCCCATAGAGATTCCAACTGCTTACCCATTGAAAACAATCCTGAGAAAACCAGAAGTATCAGGACGGTTGGTCAAATGGTCGGTGGAACTAGGAGAGTTCGATCTGTCCTACGTTCCACGAGTCTCAATTAAAGGGCAAGCCTTGGCAGACTTCGTCGCAGAATTCACTCCCGCACTACTAAGCAAAACGCAACTCTCCGACGATATGGGAACTTGGAAATTGTATACTGATGGATCATCTACCGACCGAGGTGCTGGAGCCGGGCTAGTACTACACTCTCCTGATGGACTTACGACCGAAAGAGCAATTAGCTTGGGGTTCAAAGCCTCCAACAACGAAGCAGAGTATGAGGCCCTTATCTTAGGGATGAAGCTAGCTCAGGAGTGCGAAGTGCAGAACCTCGAGGTATTTTCTGACTCCCAACTAGTTGTTAGCCAAGTTCAAGGAGAATACGCTGTCAAGGATGAGAGAATGCTTCGATATTCGGAGTTAGTCAATTCGTTGAAACATTCCTTCCTAACATTCTCAATCCAAAAAATAGAAAGAGGTCAAAACAGTAGAGCCGATGCCTTAGCAAACATGGCATCTCACATGAAAACGAGGGTGGAGTCAACGATAAAATTCTCTCACCAGTCGAGGCTTAGCACCGAGGAGATCCAGGTCGCCCAAGTCACAGAACAGCCTCAGAACTGGATGACTCCTATACTCCAGTACCTGGAAGAAGGACTCCTCCTAGAAGACAGAAATAAGGCAAAAAGAATCCGCATCAGAGCAGCTCGGTATCTTGTCCTTAACGGAAAGCTCTACCGAAGATCTTACACTCAGCCATTGTTAAAATGCCTAACACCTGAAGAGTCTCAGTACGTCTTGGCAGAAATCCACGAAGGAGTTTGTGGAAATCATAACGAAGGGAGAACCATAGCCCACCGAGCTCTAACTCAAGGCTACTACTGGCCTGGAATGCTGAAGGAAGCAAAGGAATACACTCGAAAGTGTGACAAGTGCCAGAGGTTCGCCCCTTATTAGCACCAGCCACGACATGAGCTCATCCCCGTCACTAGCCCATGGCCTTTTGCACAGTGGGGAATGGACATCATAGGACCATTGCCTAAAGCCAAACCGAACAGGAGGTACCTATTAGTGGCCATTGACTACTTCTCAAAATGGGCCGAAGCAGAGCCATTGACTCACATCACTGAAAAGGAGGTCCAGAGCTTTACTTAGAGAAATATAGTTTGCAGGTTCGGCATACCTCACGTGATCGTCTCAGATAATGGCACACAGTTTACTGGAAAAATATTCAAGAAATTCTGCCAAGATCTAAACATCAACTAGCATTTTTCCTCCCCTGGTCATCCTCAGGCAAACGGACAGGCTGAGGTCACTAACCAGACGATCCTGGACGCTCTCAAGAAAAGATTAGAGGCAACTAAAGGGAAATGGGTTGAGGAACTCCCTGGGGCACTCTGGGCCTACCGAACAACCAGGAGAACTCCAACATCAGAAACTCCCTTCTCACTCGCCTACGGAACTGAGGCAGTAATCCCTGTTGAGATCGGCATGCCTACCCTAAGGACTGAGGCTTTCAACGAAGAGACCAATGACCAACAACTAGCAGAAAATTTGGATTTGCTCGAGGAAAAGAGAGAGCAGGCCGTAATCAGAATGGAAGCATATCAGCGCAGGATGGTTAACCGCTCAAAAATTGGCCTCAAGCCTGTTAGCTTCCAAGTTGGGGACCTCGTCCTAAGAAGGGTTTTCCAGAACACCAAGGATCCCACCATGGGGAAGTTATCACCAAACTGGGAGGGCCCCTACAAAATTACCAAGACAGTAAGACCGACCACTTATTGGTTGGAAAGCATGGATGGGAAACCTGTCCCCAGACTATGGAATATGGAGCACTTAAGAAAGTATTATCAATAAAATAATTTCTTTTTCCAAATATATTCCGTAAAATATTACAATGTACAGACTTAAGGTCTGGTCCATCTAAATGCACGGGCTCAGGCCTGGTCCATCTCAAATGTACAGACCTTTAGGGTCTGGTCCATATCAATGCACAGACTCAGGTCTGGTCCGTCTCAATGTACAGACTCAGGTCTGGTCCATCACAATGTACAGACTTAAGGTCTGGTCCATCTAAATGCACGGGCTCAGGCCTGGTCCATCTCAAATGTACAGACCTCTAGGGTCTGGTCCATCTCAATGTACAGACTCAGGTCTTGTCCGTCTCAATGTACAGACTCAGGTCTGGTCCGTCACAATGTACAGACTTAAGGTCTGGTCCATCTAAATGCACAGGCTCAGGCCTGGTCCATCTCAAATGTACAGACCTCTAGGGTCTGGTCCATCTAAATGCACAGGCTCAAGCCTGGTCCATCTCAAATGTACAGACCTCTAAGGTCTGGTCCATCTCAATGCACAGACTCAGGTCTGGTCCGTCTCAATGTACAGACTTAAGGTCTGGTCCATCTCAAATGTACAGACCTCTAAGGTCTGGTCCATCTCAATGCACAGACTCAGGTCTGGTCCGTCTCAATGTACAGACTCAGGTCTGGTCCGTCACAATGTACAGACTTAAGGTCTGGTCCATCTAAATGCACGGGCTCAGGCCTGGTCCATCTCAAATGTACAGACCTCTAGGGTCTGGTCCATCTAAATGCACAGGCTCAGGCCTGGTCCATCTCAAATGTACAGACCTCTAAGGTCTGGTCCATCTCAATGCACAGACTCAGGTCTGGTCCGTCTCAATGTACAGACTTAAGGTCTGGTCCATCTCAAATGTACAGACCTCTAAGGTCTGGTCCATCTCAATGCACAGACTCAGGTCTGGTCCGTCTCAATGTACAGACTTAAGGTCTGGTCCATCTCAAATGTACAGGCTTAGGTTTGGTCCATCTCAATGCACAGACTCAAGTCTGGTCCATCTCAAATGTACAGGCTCAGGTCTGGTCCATCTAAATGTACAGACTTCAGGTCTGGTCCGTCTCAATGCACAGACCTCAGGTCTGCTCCATCTTAATGAACAAAATCCTTAAGTCTGATCCATCTTAATATATGAGGATGATGTTTGATAACAAGTACACAAGGGCTCTGTGTCAGAAGTTATAAAAGAATCAACTCTAAGTGCTCAGTCATACCGACCGTCAAAATATCCTTGCAAATACAAGTCCCTTTGTTCAGCAATCAAGCTCGGGTCTTGTTCTAAGGGGTCAGAATAACTGTCTTGTGCCAGTTTTTACGATTGACGATTAGTGATCAGATTGATTGATTATTATTTAAGTTATCTTTCTTAAAGAAAGTCCGTAATTCAAAAACCCCTCCAATATCGAGGGTTCGGCACAAGTTGGTTATTTCTTCACCTTATTTCAGAAGACCACCCATGGTCGGTAGAAACAGTACTCTGGAAACCGAGCAGGATTACTTGTGTCATACTACAAACATCAAAAACCGGACTCCGTTTACACACAACAAAACATTGATACATCTTTAGAGCAGAACTCAAAGATTGCCAACAGTCAAAGAAAGACAGAGACAAAAACCGAAGAGAAGATATTTTCATTAATATGCAAGCTCGGTTACAAAGAAGATGAACAAGGACTACAAAAGTTTTCCCTAAACTAAGGGGCTTGCAGGTCCATCATCCTCATCACCATCTTCGTCCTCATCGTCGTCATCGATCCCAGACAGGTCGATATCCGGGAACTTGGCGAGAAGCTTGGACTTGAGGTTATCGTAACCAAGCTGCGCGATTGTATCTCCCATCTTCTCAAGCTCGGTCTTCAGCCTGGCCTCGGTCTCAACCTTGGCCTCCTCAACCTTCTGAGCAATGGAATCCTGAAGGGCACTGTTCTCCTCCTTCAGCTTGGTCAAGTCCTGACGAAGGGAGTCCCGTTCAGATTGAAAAGAATCCCTCTCAAGTTTAATGGAATCCCTTTCGGACTCCATAATTGAGAGGCAATTCCTCGCCTCCTTGAGCTCGTCCTCGGCCTGAGGTGGCTTGGGACTGAGCCGTGCCGAGCTGTAGCCGGACATCATCAATTTCTTCCTCCAGCCTCTCCAAGGCCTGGAGATCCACCGTGGCCTCCATCAGAGCGGCCAAGCTATGCAGAGTCTGCAAAAACAAAACAAGAGGCATATCAGTAAAGAGGAAAAGAAAGAAAAACACCAAAGGAAGGAAGGTCGGTCGTTACCTTCAAATGGGCCCTCATGGTACCAGCCACAGTCTTCTCAGTACCCTTCCTGGTGCTGCAGGAAGGGATGTCAGTCCGAGGGGCCTCAGCCCAAAAGTCTTCAATAGCCTGATGGACGGCCTTATATCCATCGGGCATCTCGGTACCCACTTTTGCCTTACCCCTCTGTTGAGATTTTTGGGCCGAAGAGGGAACAGGCCGAAGTACCGCCGTACCCCTCTGAGGGGTAGAAGAGGGTTCCCTGATCACCACCCCCTTTTGGGGGGCAGAGGAGGGTTCCCTGATCACAACTCCCTTCAGAGGAGGCCGGAAAGAGGGAGAAGCAGAGGAAACAGCCCCCTTCTTGGGAGGCGCCGAAGAGGACGGGTCAGTCGTCCTCGTCTTCTTCGAAGAAGACACAGAGGGAGGAGGTTGGCTCGCCACCCTCTTCTTCTTTGACGCCCCCCATTTACCGGCAACTGACTTAAGGACCTCATCAACCACATTCTTGTCCTTGGGAGGCATTGTAGGGCCTGAATGAAGAATGGCTCGGTAGTCCCTGTTTGGAGTCTGGAAGAGCCTCTTGTATTGGTCTTTCAAAACAAGGGTGAAGTGAGGCCTCTTCTTGACGCTCTTGGCTGCACAAAAGAATTTTGAGCAAAGGTTAGTCAGACACACAAAAACAAGCACAGAACAAAATTGCAAAAGAAAAAGGGTGTCTCACCCATAAACCCCGTGCTCCGGGGGAACGTGGAGAACTGGTCCTCGGGGTCGGTCACTTCCCACTCTCCACCAACAAAAAAGAACCGATCCTTCCAAAATTTATTGGAGGACGGTACATAGGTCAAAGACCGGAATCCCTTGTCGAACGACATGTAATAGAGGCCCTCCGCCTTCCTATACTTAAGATCCATTTTACTACGGATCAGATCTAAAGAAACCTCAACACCGTTCAGACGACCTAAGGCTATAAACCCTAACAGGTGCCTCTAACTATTCAAAAGCAGGTCGGCCGGGCAGAGGTTAAACCAGCGGAAAAAATCCCTAAGCAAACTAGGGAAGGGAAGACGCAGCCCCATCTCAAACCAGGCAGCATAAACACAGATTTCTCCCTCCTGAACTTCCCAAGGGTAGTCTAGGTCATCGGGAGCCCTAAGGGTGACATTTGGAGGAATCTCATACTTCTCCCTAATAACCTCTAACCAAAAGGATGTTACAGTACTCTCTATCTGAGAAGACCGACCCGAGACTTCACCCTCTCTATCCCTAGATTCCGAGAAGGCATCAACGATTCTAACTGAGGGACTAGAGTGAGTCTCCTCTGATCCAGTCCCCGAGGAACTGCTACCCCTAATTAGGGTTTGTGACAAGGAAGGAGCCTCCGGGAGGCTCCCCGACCCATTACCAACATCAGAAGATGCCGAAGAAGTCGACATTTCAAAATAACCAAAGGAGAGGAAGAGAAAGTGAAAAGATGAACAAAAATACTAAAACCGAACCTGAATCAAAGTAAGGGACTTCGGATGGATGGGATTCTTCACAAGGTAGCTTGCTGGTTCGACAATGTCGAATGTATATCTCACTTCGTATAGTAGAAGATGGTAAAAAGAATCGTACAAGGCTCTTTCTCCCTTTTATACGCATCTAGAGAGTAATTGCTACCCAGGCGAACCGTCGCGATAGTATCGCAACAATAATGACTTGAGAAACCCAAGAACCGGCTTGCGCAATAAATGATGTACCAACGGACGTCTCGAGATACGAGACGACAGAACGCATGGCTTTTCGGACGCTCATAAAACCTTAGTTACGACCCGAGCTCAAACTAAGGCTTGGGGGGGGGAGTAACTGATATACCACTATGTGACACATCAACCACTGCACGACACGTGTAAGTACGGATCGGCTCAGGCTCAGTCATTCAGATCATGCTCGGTCATACGACCTGGGCTCGGTCATTCAGTTCATGATCGGCCACATGACTTATGTTCGGTCAATCAAAGGCGTAGCCCAAATAAACCGATCTCACAGTATCAAAGCAAGGTAGCTCTCCTACAAAGCTAAATATATACAGATGCAAACTTGCAGTACAGTAAGTCAATAATCAGATCTTATCACCGCCTCAACAAGCTCCGAGCAAGGAATAAGGAAGTTGTTTCCAACAAGGGAACTACCACATTAAGTTTCCATATTCAACAAGGTAACTTATATCTCCGAAGATCTAATCCCTATATTCATGGTTCCAAATCCTAATCAACTTGGGAGAACAACCACCTATAAATTCATCCCTTAAGGTACGCTTTATGATCATGCTCATTATTTTGGCTTTCATTACGAGTCTTTCAATTCAGTTTATTGACTTAAGCATCGGAGCGGCTACCGCCGGAGCCAACCCGGTGGTCCTCTGATCTTCTGTTTCGAGTGTTTCGCAGGGAGCCGAGCTTGGATCTCACGTGGGCCAAAAAGTGCAGCATCATATCATATGTCTAAATTTTATTTTAATATATTAATAAATTGTTATAACTTTTTTATTATTTATGTAGGGTCAATACCCCCTCTCAAATTGTTGGTAGGCTTTGCAAATAACAATGTCTTGCTAAATAGTTAAAATTTGGATGAGGTAAATCCTTTGATAAAGATGTCTGCCTGTTGATCCTGAGTGCAGACATATTGAATAGCTAGGGCTTTCCATGTTACCCTTTATCTGAGAAAGTAGTAGTTAACTTTTATATGTTTTGTAATTCGAGTATGAAAAATAGAGCGATGTTATCAAACTAAATAATAGGAATTCAAGAAATAGGAATATGCATGTCATGAAAGGGCATTCTAAGTCAAGATAGATCTACTACAATGATTATTAGAGCTTTATATTTTACTTCAGTTGATGATTTGGTAATATATAGTTGGTTTTAGTGGCCCTACCAATGAGGTTAGGGCCAAAATGAAGAATTTGACTTCAGTTAGACTTTCTATCTACAAGATCACCTGCCTAGTCTATATTTGCAAATGCAAACAATACCAAAGTTGTTTAGTTGTAATGAAGTCCTAATGAGGTGGTCCTTTGAGATATCTGAAAATCCTTTTGACTATTACAAGATGAGTGCCTATAGGAGTTTGTATAAATTGACATACTTGGTTAATTGAAAAAGCAATCTTTGGTCTAGTGAATGTGAGATACTGTAGAGCTCCAACAATGCTTCTATAGAATGTAGGATAATCTAATGGAATTCCATCTATTTTGATAGGCCTAGGAGTAATGGTGCCCTTTGTAAAAGTTCTAGAGTGTATTTTTCTTAGGTGATATGAAGACTAGATGAGGTACCGTTAATTTTAAAGCCAAGAAGGTAGTGTGGGGAGCCTAAGTCCTTCATTTCAAAATCATTGTTGAGTTGAGTAATAAGGGATTGAATGTATAAGGAATCTATATCAGTCAACATAATGTCATCAACATATACAAAATAATGGTTAGTAAAGATGGAGTGCTCTTGACAAAGAGGTCGTGATCTACATAAGATTGAGTAAAGTGGTGAGTGAGGAGCTGAGATATAAATTTCTTAAACTAGACTCTTGGGGCTTGTTCAAGGCCGTAGATAGATATATGTAGTTTACACATCTAAATTTGAAGTTATACAACCTTATGGTTCCATCATGTAGACTTCTTCTTAGAGAATTCCATGCAAAAAGGTATTTTAGACATCTAATTGTCTAAGAGACCACCCAAAATATGATGCAAGAGCTAACACTAATTTGAAAGTAGGTTGTTTCACTATAGGGATGATTTTTTTCTCACAATCCAAACTCATCTCTTGATTAAATCTTTTGGCAACCAATCTGGCTTTATATCTTGCAATAAAGCCATCTGCACTTTTTTTTTAATTCTATAAACACATATGCAACCAACAAGATTTTTATTCGATGGAAAAAGGACAAGTGCCTTGTTGTTGTAAAGCAAAAAATCCCTCTGCCATTACTTTTCTCCAATCAAGAATTTTGTTGGCAGTAGTGAAAGATTGAGGTTTGGGAAGAGTGGAAAGTGAAAAAGACTTGTTTCTTGATGATGCCAAACTTAGATATAGTTTTCATAGGGTATATGTTTGCTGGAGATAATGAAGGTGAGAATTCAATTGAAGTACTTGATGAAGTTAGGAGAGGATTATAGACAATTAAAGATTGAGATGAGGTAGATAGAGGGAGGGTGATGAAATGGGAGGGAGAGGAACATGTGGTAACAAAAGTGTAGGATCGATGAAGTTTGTTTGATGGGAAGGATGGAGGGAGATGTAGGACTGGAAGGAGTATGAGAAGGAAAAGATGGTTGAGATTGAGAATTGGTATGAATAAATGATGATGGTGTTCAAATGAAAGGATTATAACTAAGAGGGGTAGAACCAAGGGTGGAGTAGATGTTAGTGGTTAGAAAAAATATTCTCAACAAAAAGTACATTTCTATAAATGTAAAATTTTTTGTTTGCAAGATTAAGACAAAGATAGCCTTTGTAGTCCATTATGTATCCCAAAAAAAATGTATTATGTTGTTTAGTTTGAAGTTTATGTTTGTTTTAGGGATGAGTAAAAGGTAGCAAACACAATCAAATACTTTAAATTAAGAATAATATGATAAGTAATCAAAAAGTAGTTGATATGGTGATTTGTTGGAAGTGTTGGGATTGTGAAGTTTATTGATTAGGAAAATTACAGTGGCTCCAGCATGAAACCCAAAGGCAGGTGGTAAAGCATCTCTAAATAGTAGTGTAAGGGTAATGAGAACACTTTGTGTAGAATTTGATTTGAGAGATGGCCTAATCTGTTATGTCACAGTTTGTAAGATACTAATTTACTTACATTTGTAGTGGGAGACTTCAGTGGAGGTGTCATGGTTGCTGTATGGTTGAACTGATAACTATAATTGACTATAGGTGTTAAAGGCTTTGTAGGATTATTACAAGTTCTCTACCTTCAACTTGCTAGATTAGTTTCCTCATTGTTGACATTATTGCCGAGACAAAGGTTAGATAAATTGTGGATAAGATAGAGGTCATTTTGACTATTGTCTTGCCAGAGTATCTCCCTATTTGCTTTGTCCAAGATTTAGAGCATGCATGCCCCAAATATACATCTGCAGTTATGATCTAATCATAATTTGGGTACGAAAACCATATTTAATGTAATAGATGGTACAAATAGCACATCATCGAGTTTGAAGGTGTGACTAGAGGTATTTGAAAGGGAGCTTCTAGTGTGAGATATAAACAAACCTTAGCCATTTCCAATTGAGACAAGATCTTCTCCTTGACATTCATTAGAAATAGTGAGTTGAGACAAATCATTGGATGCTATGATTTGTTGCTCCAGATTTAGTAAGCCAAGGATTTTGATGTTGATTGGGTAATGCTGTGAGAAGCAGTCATTGTCGCTAAGTGAGTAAGCAGATATTTTCCTTGATATGCATAGTTCATTACGTGGTAACAATCTAAGGCTTGTGGGTTGTTTTGTGACAAATTTTACAGGCTTGAGAAAATTGAGGATTCTTGGTTTACCTTTGTTGTGAAAGATTGACAGTTCTATCAAAACCTTGAGAAGAAAATTGATTATTGGTATGCCCGCCTAGATTGTTAAATATGCCTAATCTAAAGCTAGATTTGCCTATGCCTTGCCTCTACCTTGAAACTGATTTGAGAAGTTTTTGTTTAAAGGAGATTGATGCCTGACTTGAGAAACTAACATTGTGGTTGGGATATGAGTGTTTACATCATGTTTCTTGAGACTTTTTAATGAGGTTTCTTGAGCTTTAAGAAAAATATAATTTTTTCAAATGTGATTGGATTTTTTCTTGTTCTAATTGAGGTCCTGAAAGCATTGAATTCTTGAGGCAATCCATTTAGAATATAGATCAACAAATCTTCATAAACAACTTTAATAGAAACTGAGGCCAACTCATCCCTATTCTCTTTGATTCTTTGTATATACACATTTATTATATCACCCCATTGATTAATAGATTACAACTCAAATTTGAGTTACAGAACATTTGACCTTATTAAAGACGAAAATCTTATTTCTAAAGCAAGCCATACTTCCCTTGCTGATATGTATCCAATTATGTGTAAGAGTGCAACTAGTGAGAGAATAGCATTGGTCAAGGTCATAAGTACCTGATTTTTAGAAATCTAATGTTTATAATTGTTATTTGCCTCAATAGTTAGATATACTCTCTCATTTCTGCTATGTTCTTCAAGACATAGATAAATTCCATCAATGTATCTCATTAGAGAGAAAGCCTTAAGGCTTATTGTGAATAGAAACCTTCATAATATGAAAATTTTAGAATCTAGTCTTACTATAATCAGGTTATAGATGTTTAAAAATAGATTGCTTGGAAGTTGTGGAATGAAAGAAGAGGTAGCCATTTGTATACTCTGAATTGTATAGTTAATTGCAAGGGTGATTGTGTTGTAGTCATTTCTAAGTGTCTCTTGTACAAACTTTGATATCATGAAAGAAGTGAGTTTCCCTATTTTGTGATTACAACAAGAACAAAGAATTGAAAGAATACAAATGGGTAAAAGACTCCATTTTCTAATTTCTCATTAATGAAGAGTTGATCCATTACACTTACATTTCATTACATGTTTTGATTTTATACAACTCTCCCAACCACTCCAACTACTAGTACAACTCACATGTCCATAACAAACCTTAATTGTTAAGTTTGTTATAATTAACTATAAGCTGTTAATTTAACCCAAAAAAAAATATAACTTGTTATATTAACTTGGCAATTGTATAGAGCTTGCATCACTTGGTTAATGTATCAGTAGGTTTTCATAGCTTGTTGATTTTTTATGTAGGGTCAATAGGGTGAACGAAACTAGGTGGCCCTGATCTTTTCTTTGTTGATCACCACGCATATTCACCACCATCATCAATTATTTTAATTGAGATACAGAATGATAATATAAGAGAACTATTGATAGTATGACAATGTCACATTTTAAATTGAAAGAGACAAAGTTCGATTCAAAGATTCTGGGGTCTAATGTCTAGGAGGTTAATTATTACAATTTTTGACTTTAGATTCTATAGTTTCCTGTATTCTGTTGTTTTAATTACAAAGGGCGTTTTTAATTTATGTTTTCTTCAGTTTCTTATTGGCATGTGGATTATGTTGCATGGGTTTGTGATCAAGATGTATATGCACATAGTGGTGAAAAGTGCTTAGAGACATAAATTATACCATAAAGAGATTGTTGGTATTCAAGAGAGAGTTGATATTGAAGATTGTCTTCTGTTTGTCCTTTTGAATTGATGGAATTTTGTTATTTTCTTTGTATTTTTTTTTTAATTTTGTGATGTCAAAGTACTCTGATGTAATAGAAAAATAAAGTTAGGTAATGTATCGTTACTTGTACACAATGTATAAAGATATACCAATACTAATATAAAAATGCACCTCTTCTTATACATGAATGCAATTGCATTTTTTGAGAAAATGCGATGACGAGATTTTATTGAGATGAAGATTCAAGATCAACTTGGAAGGACCTTACAAGAAACGAAGGAGGGTCCTCCAACCAAACTAAAGCCGAATCAATAAACTGGGCATTCCTAGCTAGTATGTGTGCAGCACTATCGACAGATCTTCTAACAAAATTACATTCAAAACTATGAAAGTTACCTATCAATGCTTTAGTATCATCACGAATAATACCTAGTGAAAACCAATCTTCTGCCACAGAATTAATTTCATTTATAGTGCTTAGAGAATCACCTTCAAAAGAAACACTCCTCAAACCAATATCAATTGCAAACTGAACCGCAACAAGGGCAACCATTGATTCAGCAAAATCAACATCCAAAGAGGCAACCATCCTGTTTTAAACTGTCACGACCCGGAACCCGGCCTATGCAGATTAGGGGTCCGTGATTGACCACCAAAGACTTTCAATGATCAAACCATCTTTCTAATTATATATTGATCAAACGTAGCGGAATAGTTTTTTTTTTTTCTTTTTCATATTCATAAAGTAAACCATATAACATAATCAATCATTTCAAACATTGTCTCCAACAAATGTAGTTTCCATAACACAATGCGATACTGAGTAGGTTTAAAATTAAACAACTGAACCAGTTCAATAACTACATATTTAAATTCACCTAGTCAAAAATCATCTAGTCCATCTCCAGTTAAAGATCCATCAAAAGAACTTGCTTCCTTGCTTAATCATTTAGCCTGCATTGCCTGAAACAAGCTTGTCTAACTCTTGCCTGAAAACATGGTAAACATTTGTAATGAGCTCGACAGTTCTGTAAGCATTTCATAACATGCTAAGGGCTTCAAAACTATTATGTAGTTCTATACTGAAATGTCTATATTCATTTAGAATACGTCATATCAAAACACAAGAGTTCAACGAATAGTATCAAATTCATTTTCAATAGTTGTTAGTTCAATCATAGTTGTAATTTAATAATCAATATTATAGTTCAATAATTAATTTCGTAGTTCAATCATAGTCATAGTTCAATAACATAGTTTGATAACAATAGTCATAGTTTAATCGTCAATATCATAGTTTAATCTTAATCATAGTTCAAAATCATGGTTAAATAACAATAGTCATAGTTCAATCGTCAATATCATAGTTCAATCTTAGTCATAGTTCAAAATCATGTTCGATAATAATAGTCATAGTTCAATAGTCAATATCATAGTTCGATCTTAGTTATAGTTCAATAATCAATATCATAGTTCAATCTTAATCATGGTTCGATAAATAAAATTCATAGTTCAATAGTCAATATCATAGTTCAATCATAGTCATATATGTGATATGTATGTATATGTGTTTGTTGCATGAATTTTCATTGGTTGAGAGGTGAGTCCAATGGGGCGATGACACTTGTCTCATTTTTCTGAATTTTCCTACATTTTCTCACCTTATATACTTTTCTTTGGGCCATTATAGCACAAAAGGGTTGATAGCCTAGTGGCTATTATTTTTGGGGTTTTATCATTTGCTTGTACAAGGTGCAAGGTTCAAGTCTTGGCCAACCCCTATTTGGCCACATTTTACTCTTTTCTTTTATTTGTCATGCATTAAGTTTTCTCGTCATTTATTTATTTAATTTTTTGTTCACTAATTGCTTGCATTGTTTTTGTCTTTAGTACTAGTATTCTTGATTTTGTCATCTTGTCATAACTTGTGTCATTTTTAGGGAGTATTGTTCCTTAGTCTCTAATATGGTGTAATTACACACTAATGACATTAACATCCTTTAATGGACAATAATTACCCAGAATTTAGGTCAAGAGTGTTACACAAGCCACCAATGAACTGACCACAGCTGTCCCTAACCACAATACCCAACCCAACACACCCAACATTCTTGAAAATTGCGGCATCAAAATTCACCTTATCCACATTTTTCAAAGGCAATTGCATTTTTCAAGGGCCACATTTTGAAATCTTGTTTGTGATTAGTAAAAAAGCAATTTAATAATAAGTCATAGTTGTTAAGCTCTTTTCAAAGAAAACGGTAATACTTTGCAAATAGAGGTAATAATTATATTCCTCCACAAACAAGAATACAATTTCATGTGCGACTGAACAAAATGGTAATACCTTTACAGACAAAAGGTACCATATTATGAATAAAAGTTAGAATATAACGAATCAGTAGTTGTACATATTATATTATAAAAGAAAAAATGCTTTAAGTAAGCCTTATTAATTAAAAAATGTATTATATTATGAAAAATAATTAGTACACAGTGAATCGGTAATTGTACATTATAAAGAAGCGAAGAAGTGCCCAAATAAGCATCATTAAGTCAAAAAAATTCATTTTTCTTTTTATTGATATTTTATTGCTTGCCTCTGCCTATCTTTGTTTAATTCATGGAAATTCACTATGCTATAGCATAATGTAATACATTTTTCTATGATATTTTATTCATTTTTCTATGTTATTTTGTTCATATGACTTTGTTTTTATTTCTGAGCTTTGAATAGTAAGAGTAGTGCTTTTTTCTACAATTAACTATATATGTTTATGTATAAATAGTAGTACTGTTTTGCACAAGTAGCGGTAAATTTCTGTATTTTTTTTATTTAAAAATAAATCCAATTTTTATTAAAAATAACCAAATATAAAAAAAACTTACAGCCTATATTTTTTTGAAACTGAACAGTAACTATAGTTTAATTAGGATTATTTAATTTATAATTAAATAAAAAATTATCATTACGTTTTCAGAAATGCACCACTGTTAATATAAAAATGTACTAGTGCTTTTATGTAAAATTTAATACTACTGCTTGTACAAAAACATGCTATACTTTGTACAGACGAATTATTTTTTTAAATTAATTAAAAATTAAAATATTACGATATATTTAATTATTTTTTTAACATATTGGGCCTTCAAATTTGACTAGTTATTTAAATCCAGAATTAATCCAAATTGATAATTCTTTGTACAGAAATAATGATATATTTTTGTACAAGCAACGATATTATTGTGTATAAACAATGATACAATTTTGCAAGTAAATTTGTGTATGATTTTAAGTTTTAAGTAGCCAACAAAACTTCATCAATCCATCCCACCTTGTTTAAAACCTTACAAGTAATGCCCTCTTTCACCAACACAACTTCTTTAAAATCATCCATTAACCTATTACACAAAATTGCCCCTGGTTTCACCGCAAATTTCATCATCTTTGCGTAGACGTAGTAAACACTGGACCTCTATTAGCATAGGCATTTCAAATTGTTTTTTTATGTTGGTTGGTTGTAGAAATTCATCTGAACTTTTTATGATCTATTTGTGATTTGAGACGACACAAAAAATATGCATGTGTAGCCGATTTTATTTTTGCGTCTATTTGGTCTCTTATGTTGAGTGATTGTCAGGAATTTATCTGAATTTTCCGTTTGCGATCCGAGACGATCCAAAAAATATGCATGTGTATCCCGTTTTTATTTTTGGGTCTATTTTGTCTCTTATGTTGGGTGGTTGTTAGAAATTTATCTGAATTTTTTATAACCCGTTTGCGAATCCGAGACTACTCAAAAAATATGCATGTGTACCCGTTTTTATTTTTGGGTCTATTTTGTCTCTTATGTTATAATCTACTTACATAAGAGTGTTATCTTTGACTTAGGAGAAGATAGCCGTCATCGGAGAAAAAGAGTTTTTAGATTTTGGGAGTTTTTGCACTCTTATAATCTCTTTGATACATAATAGACTAATTATCGTTGCCCATAAACATAAGCTTCTTGCTGAACCACGTAAATCTTGTGTCTTCTTTGTACGTTTTGTTAATTTTTTGCTTGTTTGAGATTGATTTATTATTTGTTAGGTAGCTTTCCTTGTGTATGTTTCTAATCAAAATTTCAAAAACCTGCTCAGCCTAGTTGGCCAGATAATGTCACCCACATCATCCTCTTTCTTTAGGCAATGTATAATATTGGGCTTGTTTGATAATGTTGTTATTTTTTGATTTTTGATTTTAGTTTTTAATTTTTTGAAAACTAAAACAGAAAAATGTGTTTGATTGCTAGTTTTTGTTTTTACTTTTTGAAAAGATTTTTAAATTTAGGCTAAAAACTAGAAACAAAAATAGTAGTTTCCAAAACTTTTCGAAAACAAAAGCAAGATATAGTAGCAACTCGTACTTTAATGAGGTTCAGATATCGACTCCCATTAACTAAAATAATTTTTCACATTTTATAATACTCTTAAAAGTTTTTAGATTTTTTTCCAACTCATATCTATCGTCATTTTGCCACTTCCCCTTCAATGTTTACTCCCAAGCAGTTACTCATCATTTTGTCATTAAGCTATTTGGGTTCCTCTTTAAGATTTACCCCAAGCCCCTATTAAACTTTTTGATTTTCCCTTCAACGTTTACTTCCAAGCCTTCTTCCTTAACGTTAAAACACTTTCTCATTTCTCTCTACAAGATGCCCAATGTGCAAGTGTGTGTATATATATATATATGTATATGTATATTGATGCTACACTTGTCTGATCTGTCGAGGCTCTGTTCTTCGTCGGTATGAAATCTGACAAGAAAGGGAGTTAGAGGTGCCGCCTGGGATGGCTCCGGCAGTAGCCACTCCGATGATGAAGATAGTAGAGAGTGAATAAAGACTGATCATGAGATAATTCATTGTGTCTAGATGCGTACCTTAAAGGTGATAATTATAGGATGGTTGTCTTTCAAAGTGGGTAGGATTTGGTACCGTGAAATCTGAGATTCACTGTTATCCAAAGGTGGCAGTCTCATTATTACCACCTGCCTCACTGTTCCACATCGCCACTTACCTCATCGTTCTGAAGTCGGCAAGCCAAGATGATGATGACAACGAGGTCGGTACCACCGAGAACTAGTACTTCCGAGCCCACTGATCCGATGTCAGATCGATATAGCTAATTACTTCATGACCTGCATACAGCAAAGCTAGACATGTGTCAAGTTCAGATTAGTCTGCATATTTTTGGCGTATCAGCTACTTCCCCCCCCCGGAGCCTTAGTTTTAAGTACCCGTACAGAACTCAGGCTAGGGTTTCTAAAGAGTCACGCGTACAATAATTAATGTGTTGTTCCGTATTCCGAAGGAGACAGGAGTCGCCGTGGCATAATTACCACGCGCGTTGTCATTTTGGCAATTGAGGCCATTATTATTCAGCCCTCATTCGATTTTTGAGACATTAAATGATATCTCTACCATTTCTTTTAAATAGCGAAGATGGTCATTGGTTTTCGTTTAGAGTTTTCATATATCCTCAAAGCATTTCTTAGGCGAATTTTCGGTATCCCAGCGTGATCTCCAAGTTTCTCAGTGCGATCTTCGGCCACCGTCGTTTGACTTTCTTCCCTCTGGCAAGTCAGGTAATTTCTCATCCTTTCTTGCTTTAATCGTTCCCTTCTTCTTCTTCTACCTCTCTCTTTCATTCTCTATTTCTTGCCATATCGAACTTTGGCACTCGCTTCAACAGTAGGGAGGTTAGAGAAAACATAGAAATGGGTAGTGATAGGGGTTCCTCGTCCAGATGGGTTCAGTTACGAGTCTAGTAGTGAATTTGACTTGGTACTAGTTGAAGCCCGTATCGAGTCTAGGAACAAAGAGGTCGGCATCTCAGGCCGATCTCAAAGGGAGGAAGGAGAGAGTGCCATCACTTAGGGAATGTTGAAAACCCTCAGAAAGCAGTACGGGTTCCCAAAAAACATGACTTGTAGGGTTTCCAAGAGGTCTGATCGTCCCTCGGACATAGAGCGGGGGGAGATCTGCGTCTATCTCTAATGGTTCAAGATCGGTGCATGATTTCCCCTATACCCCCTTTTGAATGAATTCTTCAATTGGTTCAAGATCTGCTCGACCGAGTTGAATATCAACAACTGGACCTCATTCGGAGTAACATGGATATGAAATACCTCAGGTTGGAGGGACTTTACTACATGTCCTTTGATAAGAAGTTCAGGCCTTTAACTTCAGTACCCACTTCCAACAAGACATGGAAGAAGTGGTACTTCTTTGTCGGAGGAGGCTGGGAGCATGAAGACTTTGAGGACTGGTTGAGTCTCTTTCCTCGACACACTGGCTTCAAGGGTGAGACCTCAGACCTGTAATAGTTAAATTTTTCTCCATTCCCTTATTTCTTTGGCTGATTCACCATTTTTTTTTTTCTGTTTTTCGTGTTGTTTCGCTAATAAGAAAGCTTGGAGGAGGCCAACCTTCACTCCAGAACCTCAAGAGAAGTACAAGAGACTGCTGCAGCCACTTGACCTGTCCGCACGATAGGATTCTCTCTCCGCAGAACCTAATGGAGGCAAACTTGGTGAAAAGTAGGGCTACTACAATGAAGAAGTCGGTATTATTCGGCTATATTCCGAGCACGAAGAAGAAGGCCGATGGCTCATCTTCTTCTGCTACTGTTCCCCCTCATCAGAAGAAAATGAGGGTTGATACTAGGGCATCCAAAGCTGCTCCCTATACCCCCTCTAGAGGTAACCGTGGAACAGGGGGCTCCGACTTCCTCTTAGGAGCCCCTCCCACTATCTTCAGGAGCTGGTTCGGTACCGACTAGTACGGGAGAGCCGAACCTCATCCATGTCCGCCTTCACTAGAACAGCCTCAGGGAAGGAAGCCGTGAGGCTAGCTTTCGAGAGGTTGTGGTTTGCATCCTTCGAGGGTCTGAACTTATGAAAGATTACCTTCAACCTCATGGTAGGTCAAGCTCAAGGTAAATGTTGTTCCCGAAAGAGAGATTTTTTTTTTTACTAACTTTTCCGTTCTGCACTTGCAGGCTGCCCAGGCAATGGCCGCCATTTTGGATTACCCTGAAGACACCGAGAGCAGTGAATCATCTTCAGGCCGACCTGGATGCAGCCCGTACCGAGCTCGTCGCCTCTCGATCTGCCTTTCACTCTCTTAAAGAGAAGTATAATTCTCTCGAAGGGAAATACAAGGAAGCAGTGGATGCAATAAGCATTCTTCAGGCTCAGAGGAACAAGTACGTCCTTCGTCTAGGACGTGATGAGGAAAGAGTTCGCAGAAGCGGAGGCTGCGGCAGCTCAGAAGCTGTCATCCAACGTAGAGGCGGCCTGAGCAACGGCTAGGAAGAAGATCGAGAAAGAGCTTATGGAAGAGGTGAACAAGTTAGGGCATGAATTTGTGGATACCAGATACCTCTTCTTTAGGAAGAGGATCCAAAAGCTCTATCCCGACCTAGACATCTCCGGGGCTGGATGATATAGAGGTGGAAGATTCAGACCCAACCTCTCCCGAGCCTCCCCCAATCCATCCAGCTGAGGGTGCCATAGTTGAGGACGCAGTGTCTATCTCTACAGTTCCCCCTAGTTACTTTAGATTAGGTTTTTTTTTTTTTTTTTGTAACCTCTAGCCCTTTCGGGCTTTATTAATGAAAATCAATTTTCTTATATTGCTTGTTCTTTCATAACTGAGTTGCTTTGGTATCGTCTAGTCCTGAAAGCATTAACCCGCAGTCGGGACTCCAGAAGTAGAACACTTGTAACAAACAAGATAATTAATAATACTTCAGACCTGAAAGTATTATCCCGCAGTCGGGCTCTAGAAGTAAAACACTCATAAAAAACAAGATAATTAATAATACTTCAGACCTGAAGATAAAAAAGTGACAATAAAGTGAAATTTTATCCAGACCCGAAGATATTAGTACTTAGTTCAGTGCTTCCAGACCTGACATACTTGAAAATAATTGAAATAACTAAAATACCTAAGGCTTGAGAATGGGCTAGGTCTGAAGGTCTAAGAATTAGATTGGGACCATGCCTATGGCACTTGTGGTGGATATAAGGCTCATAGGAGTCTTTTGAGATGGACCAGATCTGGAGATCTGTGCATTAATTTGAGACCATGCTCACAACACTTGTGCTGGTAGGAGTCTTTTAAGATGGACTAGATCTGAGATCTGTGTATTAGTTTGAGACTATGCCTACAGCACTTGTGCTAGTAGAAGTCTTTTGAGATGGACTAGATCTGGAGATTTATGCACTAATTTGAGACCATGCCTACAACACTTGTACTGGTAAGAGTCCTTTGAGATAGGACCAGATCTGGTGATCTGTGCATTAATTTGAGATCATGCCTACAACACCTGTGCTGGTCGGAAGCCTTTTGAGATGGACCAGATTTGGAGATCTGTGCATTAATTTGAGACCATGCTTACAACACCTGTGCTGGTAGGAGTTTTTTGAGATGAACCAGATCTGGAGATCTATGTATTAATTTGAGAAACACCTTTAAAGAGGAAAATGAGTTTTATTGATAATATTTTCTCAAGTGCTCGATGTTCCAAGGCCTAGGAACGGGCTTTCCAGACATATCCTCTAACCTAGTAGGTTGTGGGCCTGATAATTTTGATCACTTTGTAAGGCCCTTCCCAGTTCGGGGAGAGCTTTCCCATGATGGGATCCTTAGTGTTAGGAAAAATCCTTTTAGGAAAAGATCGTTGAGCTGAAAACTTAAGGACTTCACCTTCTGATTAAAGCTCTTGGCCATTTTACGTTAATATTCCTCAGCCTTGATTCCGGCCTGCTCTCTTCTTTCTTCTAGCAGGTCAAGATTTTCTTGCCCATTGGTGATCGTTGGTCGCCTGGTCGAAGGCTTTTGACCTCAATGTGGGCATACCGATCTCAACCGGAATGACCGCCTTGGTACCGTATGCAAGTAAGAATGGCTGTTTCAGTGGTTGGCATCCTTCTTGTGGTTCGGTAAGCCCAGAGTACCGATAGGAGCTCCTCAACCCACTTCCCTTTGGCTTGTTCCAGTCTCTTTTTGATGGCATCGAGGATCGAACGGTTGGTGACCTCGGCCTGCCCATTAGCTTGGGGGATGCCCTGATATGAAGAAGTGATGGCTTATATGCAGGTCACTGCAGAATTTTTTGAATACCTTCCGGCGAATTAGGGTGCCATTGTCCAAGATGATAACGCGGGGTATACTGAACCTGCATATGATATTCTTCCATGTGAAGCTTTTTACCTTGTTTCAGTGATGTGGGTCAAAGGCTCTACGTCCGCCCATTTGGAGAAGTAGTCTATGGCGACGAGCAAGTATCTCTTGTTCTGTGAAGCCTTAAATAGCAGACCAATGATATCCATTCCCCACTGGGCGAAGGGCCACGGACTGGCAATGAGGGATGAGCTCATAATGGGGGCCGATGTTGATATGAGAGGTAGTGCTGACATTTTTTATCGCACATCTTCACATACTCTTTGGCATGTCTGAGCATACCAACCAATAATAGTCCTGAGTCAAAGCTCGGTGGGCGATGGTCCTACCACCGTTGTGATTTTCGTATATTCCTTCATGAATTTCAGGCTAGGACGTACTCGGAGTCTTCCGAGGATAAGCATCTCAAGAGAGGCTGGGTATACGACCTATGGTTTGGCTTTTCGTTCAAGATAAGGTACCGCGCAGTTATGATCCGTATATTTCGGGTTTGGTTCTTGTCCTCTAGAAGTTGCCTATTTTTCAAGTACAAGAGGATAGGCATCCTCTAGTCCTGAATCTGTTCTGAGGACTGCGTGGACTGAATCTCCTCTATGCTTGGCCTAGCTTGGAAAGAGATACCGACTTTCAGAATCCCCATCATGTTTGAGGTGAGATGCTATGTTCGCTAAGGCATCGGCTTCGGGTGTTCTAACCTCTCTCGATCTTAATTTAGGACTGACTCCTATGGGAGACTGTGGAACCACCTCAAAGCGGCACCTTTGAGACTTGTTACGAAGATACGGCACAAGAAGGCGTCAGTAGCCCCATGCAGAGCCATCGTGTGTTGATAATGGGAGAGATGGTCCCTAGGGTCTTCCGACCCATCATACGGGGTGAACTTGGGGACAATGAATTTTCGGGGGCATTCCTCCACCATTATAGCTGAGGTGAATGAAGTGGTGAATCTTTCGAGTAGCTTCGTTAGCTCATCTTGTTTGGGAGAGAGGTTGTCCCCCCTGGTGAGGGCTGCTTGTCCAACTAAATTCCGCCACCTTCTTCCGCCCTCAGAGGAACTCTAGATGGGGCTAGCTGATGCCTGCCCTGGCATGATGGTTTTGGGTCTCATGCGCAAAGGGCATTCTTGCCCGGTGACGGTATTATGTTGTTGCCCTTGGAGTAGAAGAGCTGACATCTGGGGTGGCTGGAGATCTGGTAAGCACTGGGTCAGCCCTCGAATTCGTAAGGCTCAAGATCCTTGTCCTACTATAGTGATAGATAGTAGGACAAGGGTTCGGCATTCCTTTCCAAGGGATATGCGACGGCGGGGGGTCACCTCCGACATGAACGGAGCCTTGGGGATGTGACTGATGTGCATCGGGATCCCCCTCTTCGTGAAGTCCGTAACCTCCGTCTGGGATAGTAGGGAGCTGAATCCTTTCATCATACACGCCTGGTGGAAGATGTGCGTGGCGACTTTGCAAGTTTTGGGTTAGAGATGTCAGAGTCTGGGATATGGAAAGGAGTTGCTCTTGTATTAGATCAGACTATTGCCAAATCTAATCAAATTGCTACTGTACATGATTGGGGGTTTCCCCCCCTTCATTCTCAATTGAAGGCTAGGTTTTGGGAAACTGGCCTTGGACAAAGATTATGAGCCATAACGAAGAAGGTGTTGTTTGAGATAACGAAATTAATGAGAACGATTGTCGTTTCCACAGATGGCACCAAGTTGATGGTTCATTTGCTAATCTGCCGAGGATTTGTTTTTCGTCGATATGAAATCTGAAAAGAAAGGGAGTTAGAGTAGCCGCCGGGATGGCTCTAGGGGTAGCCACTCCGATGATGATGTTAGTAGAGAGTGAATAAAGACTGATCATGAAATAATTCATTGTGTCTAGATGCGTACCTTAAAGGTGATAATTATAGGATGGTTGTCTTCCAAAGTGGGTAGGATTTGGTACCGTAAAATCTGGGATTCACTATTGTCTGGAAGGTGGCAGTCTCATTATTACCACCTGTCTCACTGTTTCACATGGTTACCCTGCTTCACTGTTCCACATCGCCACATGCCTCATTGTTCTGAGGTCGGTAGGCCAAGATGATGACTGACGACGAGGTCGGTACCACCGAGAACTAGTGCTTCCGAGCCTGCTGATCCAACTTCAGATCGGTATAGCTAATTACTTCATGACCCGGACACAACAAAGCTAGACACGTGTCAAGTTCAGATTAGTCCGCATATTTTTGGCGTATCCTATATATATATATATGTATATGTATATTACTAGCACAACGAAAGTAATTACACATGATATCTATTATACATTACCTTTCTATTTATATCTACTATATATATTTCTTTGTATTATATATATATATATATATATCTATTATGTTGGGTGATTGTGAGAAATTTATTTAAATTTTTTATGAACCGTTTGCGATTCGAGACGACCCAAAAAATATGCATGTGTACCCGTTTTTATTTTTGGGTCTATTTTTTCTTTAAAATGACAAATTTGTCTCTTTTATTTATTTATTTTTGCATTTTTTTTCAATTTTGACCAATTTTTTCCAACTTTTTTTAAAGATTTATTATTATTATTTTACTTAAAAATAAATTTAAGGCAAATAACTTATTTTTATTTTATATAAAAAAAATTGGCCAAAATTTAAAAAATTGAAAAGAAAACATGAAAGGAGTACTTTTGTCATTTTGAAGAAAAAATTGATTGGAGGGGATATCTATATATTGTTATATAAAATTGATGACATAAAAAGCCGTATTTACTATCTTAACCTAGAAGAACTTAGGAAGCCCAACATTTAATTTCATGCACCTTGCTTTTTCAGCAACTATTCTATTCAACCTCTCGGCCACACCATTCTGTTGAGGTGTCTTCCACACTGTGAAATGTCTCTTGATGTCGTGTTCTTCGCAGAACCTCAAGAATCTAGTATCCTTGTATTCTATACCATTATTTGTTCTAAGGCATTTGATTTTTCTCCCAATTTAGTTTTCCACTCCAGCCTTCCATATTCTAAATTTTGAAAAGGTCTCAGACTTGCACTTCATGAAGTAAACCCAAGTCTTTCTGTAGAAGTCATCAATAAAGCTCACACAATACAGAGATCCCCATCTTAAAGCTATTCTCGTAGGCCCCCAAACATTTGAATGAATCCAATCTAAAATACCTTCTGTCTTATGAGTGACAATCTTGAATTTCACCCTGCATTGTTTTCCCAGAACACAATATTTACAAAAGTCTAGTTTACAAGAATTGATCCCTTTCAATAGTTTTTTCTTGTGCAGTTTCATCATACCACTCTTCCTGATATGCCCTAGCTGTATATGCCGCAAAAGTGTATCGTCGTCCTAACCTTCAGATGATGTAGTTGCTATAACTCCACCCACAATCGTGCTACCCAGCAATTTATAAATATTACCAGTAACTTTCTGACCTTTCATGAATACCATAACACCCTTAGTCACTTTCATTACTCCACTCTTAGACTTATAGTTATAACCGTTTTAGTTTAGGGTACCCAATGAAATTAGGTTTTTCTTTAAATCTAGTACATGTCTAACATCTCCTAATGTTCTCACCACACCATCAAACATTTTAATCTTGATTGTTCCTATTCCAATGACTTCACAAGTTACATCATTACCCATAAGAACAAAACCATATTTTATTGACCTGTAGGTGTCAAACCAATCCTTATTAGGAGACATATGATAAGAACATACAGAGTCCAGAATCCATGAATATGTGAATCGGTCAGAACCTGATGAGACTAAGAGCATATCGCCATTCCCGCCATTTGAATCTCCTTCTGCTATATTGGCAAAATTTGAGGGTCCTTCATTCCGCTTTCCCTTATTTTTTTCCTACTCTTTTTCCTTTCTTCCATTGTGGACAGTCTCGCTTCATATACCCAATTTCTTGTCGTTTACAGCACTAGACATTCTTGTTCTTCAATTTTGATAGACTATTTTCGTTATCCGACCCCCTTTTTTTTTCATTCTCCTTCCACGACTATAATTACCCTTCGCTTTAAGCCCTTGATCATAAAACTTTGTTGTATTATGCTTTCTTTGATTATATGCGAGCAGGGCTGCCGTAACTTCCTTTATTTCTAGAGTTTCTTTCCCCTAAAGAAGAGTTGTAACCAAATGTTTATAAGAAGCTAGAAGCAAGGTTAGGAGCATCAGTGTCTTGTCTTCGTCCTTGAACATCACATCAATTCTGAGCAGATTACTGATAACTTGGTTGAATGTATTGATGTGTTGAGTCAAATCTAAGTCGTTAATCATCTTAAGCCCGTACAATTTATGCTTAAGATAAGCTTATTTGTAAGCAACTTGGACATGTATCGGCTTTCCAATTTTGTCCAGATCCATTGCAGGAGACTTTTCATCTATGACATGGTACATAACCTTGTCTTCCAGACAAAGCTGAATGGTACTTACTGCTCTCATCTCGAGTTCTTCCCATTCATCACCTGCCATATTCTCTAGCTTATTCATTTTCTCATACAATGCCTTCACCAAACCTTGTTGTACTAATAGATCATTCACCCTTCGCTGCCACAATCCAAAATTCCCAATTCCATCGAACTTCACCACATCGGCCTTGACAATAGAAGTGTTTACTGCCATTGATTCGACCAACAACTCTAATATCCAATTGTTGTGTAATTAATGATCTATGCAACAAGAATTAGTGAGAAAGAGAGAAATTGATAAAAAAAAAAAAAAATTATGTGGTTTGGCAATGTGCTTACATTCACGGGTGTGGCTATTTTTCACTATGTAAAAAAATAGGGTTACAACGTATTTATACTACGTCGTAGTTAAATCCTAACCCTAATCTAATACATTGAAATTCTCCAATATAACCTTACTGTACCACGGGGGCCAAACCCCCTGTCACCCTCAACCTATTATTCGTCCCTAGCAACACAACTAGGGTTAAGCCATATGGGTTTTATGTGCTTCACTACGCTCCACACATAATACCAATATACCTAGTTTAATTGTTACAATAATATAAGCCACATCTCTAACATTTCTCAAGGAAGAGAGTTTTAAAGACGTCATAGTCCACTACTATGGTAAGCCTAACTGACTTCCACAAATCTTAGGCCTCTCCCTCTAAACAAATTGTAGCAAAGTTGATCCAAAGATCATCCTCATAGATTTGAAGTGTGTCAAGAAGTCTACTGACACTTTGCAACTAGTATTTCATTGTAAGTGGATCAAGCTCTCCTCAATATTTTGGAGGGTAGAGCCCTTGAAAATCTCTTATGGCCCTAGTGGCCCAACTCTTTCTTGTAAAGGCTGTGACAGTGCCTCATCCCTGTTGGCTTGACAGAATTGTTGCATAAATTCCATCTTGCCCCTCACAATTTCTACCCCATCCATATGCACCTGTGGGGCTATAGGATGCTCGGGGACTAGTGCTCCCCCCTCTCCTACTACAATCTCAACCTCAACCTCGGACTCTATGTGGAACTCTATATTCATACATAAGATGTAGATAAAATAGGCATTAGTAGTTCTTTACAATATTTCAACTCCCCAACATGTCATGTCCCAATGGTACATCAAATAATCCCACCATTTTAGATATAAGAAATTCAATAAGACACGATGTTCTAGATTACCAAGTGGTCTCAAGTGGAGCCCATGCACATTTGGATAGGCACACTGATTATTATTTATTGTGTAGATGAATTAAAGTTTTTTAATTCAAAATTATTTTGCTAAAAATTAATTAAAAATATATTTCTATTTTACATAAATACGAGATGATTATGAGCTTACGAAAATTTTCGATCTCATAGTATAGTATAGAATAAAATAATATTTTTAATTAGATTTTTGACTACAAAATAATATGATAAATATATACTTAAATATCACACCACATTATGTGATAATAATGAAATTACTTAAATTAATGTAAATGTTGACTTGACTAAGATAAATGAGTAAAGATGACCACATCACATATATGGAAAAGACATTGGACCAACAGGAAACATGGTCTAACATCTTGAAACATGGAAGCTTGACATAATTGATTAAGTTAGTACATATGCTTCATCTAGAGAGTATACACACAAATCTCCTTGCAATTTTGTTGGTATTTGTTCCATAACAAATATAGACGTGCCTCTGATGAGTAGTAAAGGATAAATTTTTGAGCCTTTGTTTTTGTAAAAGATTTAATCATTATTGCCGGGTTACGGATGGGTTCGAAGTCGTGTACATATAGTTAACTTGAGGACTGAGTAATTTTCTAGTGCGGTAGTTTAATTTAGAATAGATATAGTACTCCTAAAAACATGAATATATGTTTTAGAGTTCTTTAAGATTCTTTGCTTTTTCAAATTTGAGCTTATCTTAAATTAGTTATTTTAGAGAAATTATCTTTTATATTTATTGTTTTCTATTCAAAATTAAGGACTTTTTATTTTAATAGGATTGGGACTTCCAATGTCTATATATAAGATTGTAAGTCTCCATTAAAAACATCTTTTAATTTTTTTATCAATAATAATATAATTTCAAATTTTAGAGAATTTATTCCCTTATTAGGTCTAAAATTGCTGTGTTACTTGAAATTTTAAAATTTCGACGTGTTTAATTTCTTTTTACTTTTTTTTTGCTACGTCATATTTGGAAAGATTTTTTAATAATAAACTCTAATAAAAAATAGTGCTTTTTAAGTTCTGAGCCCTCTCCCCCGCCCCCCCCCCCCCCAAGCCCCCAATTGGGATTGTAAATCTCTATCAGAAGCATCTTTTATTATTTTTTTTTTATCAATAATAATATAATTTTAAAATTTTGAAAATTTATTTATTTTTGTTAGGTGAATAATTTGAAAAGACCTTCCAATAATAAACTTTAATAAAAAAATTATACTTTTTAAGCTCCCATTCCCCAACCCAACTCCAAAAGATATGGGCTTTTTAATCAACCCGAGTCCCCAACCCAACTCCAAAAGATATGGGCTTTTTAATCAAACTAGTCACAAAAGAGAGTCTTATGAACAACCAACTTGACATAAGGATTTTAGCCCACATACAAATTTTGCATAATAAATGAGCACTTACAAAAAAAAAAAAAAGAGTAAGCCAACCAATTACATGGAACAAAAATTGAAAACCTTTTGTCTATTTTTTACAGCGATGAGCCCGATGATATATATATATATATATATATATATATATAGACACACACACCACCAATGCCGCCGCCACACGTTGGTAAATACTAAATGAGTAATCGTAAATACTAAATACTAAAGTAGTGTTTACTTTTCATGAGTTGACAATGTTGTATAGGTTGGATATCACATGATGTCACATCATGATGTGATATCTAATCAATACAATACTATCAACTCATGAAGGTAAATATTTTTAATAAAATTTTTAAGTAAACCTAATATTATTTAACTTAAATTAGTCCATTGTGCAAGTGGGTTCATGAAAAAACTTTAAATCATAATTAATATTTTAAAGATATCTATGGTTGTGACGGTAAGATGATACCAAACTTTCCGGTCTAATAATGCTACAGAGAATTTGATCGTGTTGATTGAAGCCTTGTATTATGATTGCTGTGCAAAGAGTAGGCCCACCTTCAGTACCCAACTTGCATGATACCAAAACAGATCATGTCAATCATTCCCATCTCTTTATTGATGTGGGTCCATCATATCTACATGATCTGAAGGTAGTTAAAGCTGTTTATCTAATTTGAACGGGCCAAAAAAATTGATATAGAAATATGGTCCAAGAGAATAAAGGTTTTTAATATGTAGTCTTAATCATAAGAAGGATTATTATATTTAATTTCATTATTAATTGGTGCTTGGCTCTTGTGTTGTCAAGCTCATTTCTCTTAAATTGTGAATACATGGAACAAGTCTTTAGAGAGGACTGCATGGCTCTAACTTGTCAAATTTTCAACTAACTCTCTCTTCTCTCTTCTCTCTTCTGTTTTTTTTTTTTTGGACCTTTTTTCAGTCCAATATATATATATATATATATATATATATATAGACACACAAACATTTCTTGTTTTTTTTTTTTTTTGTCCTTTTTTACACACACATTTCTTGTTTTTTGCCTATTTTTTTAGTCCAATATATATATATATATATATATATATATATAATACATAATAAAAAATTTATACCATGATGATAGGAGAAATCTAATTACTACTAGTGTGTGTGCTGTTATAAAAAATTAAACTCACGTCAATTGTGTAAAAATGTATATTTGCACCACTTGAATAAATCTCAATCCTCGTACACATAATACTTTGCCCTTGTATTTGGTTTTTTTTTTTAATCAGTTTTTTTTTTTATTAAGACTTAACAAATTCTTACTTTGCTTAAGCTTAATCTAAACCTAATAATCAATTTTCCTCCTTTTTACCTCTACGATTGTTTACCTTTCATATAATTTTTATAAATTAATTTACATTTATATATATATATATATATATATATTTTGCTTTGCAAAATGCTTTTGAAGCACTACTCTAGATTTTTAACTTAAAATTTAGGAGGAATTAATTTTTTTTTCGAAAAATGTGCTAAGTATGTTCATCCATATATACTGCAGAAAGATCGAGCCCTTCTAAAGTGAAAAGAAGAAAAGAAAAAAAAAACCTTATTCTTCTCTAAGTATTCTTCCCATTGATAGTTTGCATTTAAAATAGCTAGAAATAGAATTAATTTAAAGATAATATTGTTTAATGTGTAAGTCTTTATTTAATTATAAGGACAACTTAGAGGGACGCTTATTATATTTTATCTTCTTTACATGATCCTATTTAAAAGTCGAAAGAGACATTCTTTCTTGTATCAAAAATCAAATTCAATTTATAATTACAAAATACATTTCTAACATATCAAAGAGTATATCTATTAACTTCTAAACGGTAAGAAGTCGAGTGAAATGATAGGAAATTTTGTGTAATTTTTTTTAATATCAGGTGAAAAAGAGTGAAATTGTACGAGATTTTGTGTAATTTTTCTTGATGTCAAAGGTACTAATGATCAACTCAAGCCTGGTTTACACAAAATTCATTGTGGGCACTTTCACTAACTAAAAGAGAATTTGTCTTTGAGTTCAACTCAAGCTAAATCTTCATATTGACTTTGAATTTTACTTAGAACTTAACTTAAATTAAATAATGAAATTATGATAAAATAAAATTTATTATCCAATATTGGTCTCGATCTTGGAAGATATTTTGAAAGAATAATTTAGAGATAAACTTAACATTTGATATTATTTTTATATAAAATAGCTGCTCTCAAACTTGAAATTATATTTTTATCGTTTGATATTACAAACATTTAATCATTGTAATAAGTTGTGTCCCCTAAATAATATAATTTTGGTAGATTAACAATCAACTCAACTCATTTGTATCCTAATTTGGTTAGTTTCAAAGTTTCATGATATAATTATAACTAATGTTGCTCCTTTAAAATTAGAAGCGACTCCCGTTTTTCGTTACCTATTAAGAATTCGAGATTAGAGAGTTACCAGGAAAGATTCGGTAGTAGCCTCTCCGATGATAAAATTAGTAGAGAAAAACAAAGTTATAATTGACCAGACGAATTAAACATCAATAACCAACATGTTGATCGTAAAGGAGCAACGTCAATAACCAACAGGTTTGATACCAAAACAATTAGGTTTATTTTTTTTAATACAAAATACCAAGTTTTTTTTTTCAATTTTAAAAATCTAGTAAAATATTAAGATGTAATTTGTTAAACGCCGGTTTGGTATAATGGTTAAAACTCGGATTATCAAATGAAAGAATCCAACTTAAGTTTAAGAGGCAACCCCTTCGTACCTCTCTAGCCCTAGAAGTAAAATCTGTAATGACTTGTTTTTTAAAACCAATTTGACCAAAATTTGGTGGATGATTGGGTGAACATTTAAAATTTTAACATAATGAATAGACTATTCAAAATCAATTATTTTCAAAAAAAGAAAAAAAAAAACAAATGTTTTAAAATGTCACCTAAATTCACAAAACAGAGTCTAGATTTTCAATTTTGAGTAAATAAACAATAATATTCATATTTAAGTAGTCAAATCCACAATTATTGGGTATGATTTATTCAGCACACTACAAAATTGTTTTGTGTTTGACCCAAAAAAAATAAAATTTAATGGGTCCAACTTAATATATAAACTTGTTCTTTCTATAGTGGGAGAGCCTGTGACTGCTAAATTATTCTTGAAGGACTGGGTCAAGTAACAGTGTCTCCCTATTAATAAATGCAGGCCCCAAGTCCTGTCCATGCCTGCCTCTCAGACCTCAGTCTCCAAACTAGTCCTTAAGGTAGACCCAGTAAAAGGTGACCAAACATCATTTATGTACATGCTTTAATCTAAATAGGAAAAAGAAATCAAAGTATAGACATACAAATTCAAAACACTCAGAAGTCTTCAGTATTGACTATGAAGCAAGTCAAGAATTAAAGGTACGGGTGATAAAAATCTAGATAGTTATTGGGTGGATGCGGCCCTCAAATATTGAATACATGTGCATATAAATACACACACACACACACATATATATATATATATATATAAATACACACACACACATATATATATATTTAATGTTGCATTTCCTGATCAGTGAGGTTTCCGTTCTTCGTCACCTGTCAAAAATTTAAGAATCAGAGGGCCATCGGGTAGACTCCGATGGTAGTCGTTTCGATGATAAAATTAGTAAAATAAAAGACTGTAATTAAGAGAAATTGATTGACTGTAATTTAAAAGTGCACCTTAGGATTTTATTTATAAGCTGCAGACTTCCTAAATTGATTAGGATTCGGACTCGTAAAAATAGAGATTTGAAAATATCCGAGAATAACAGTTGCCATGTTGAACTTTGTTTCCTTATTCCGAGGTCGGTAGGGCATGTAAGGCGGTGATCAGTTTGGGACCCCTCCAGGTACATACTCCGTATTTCTTGCTCTGGAGGAAAGGTCTGTGTCAATCTAATCAAAAAACGTCTGGATTCCTCGTGGTTGTCTGATCTGAGTAGCTTTATGTTATTTCCTGACCTGTACATGGAAGAGCTCTGCACATATACCTGTCAAGCTTTGGTTAGACTGTCACTTTATGGTACATCAATATTGATGAATTTAGTTATGTTGTTGTTAAATGTTATTTAGTTATTAATTTTCTTAAGTCTCGAAGGTCATGTTTGGACGGCGAGATAAGAGAGTTGGATAATATAAATGTTATCTTATTCCATATTTGATGTCTTCCACTAGATTGAATATTTATATCCCTTAAACCATTTATATCCTACCTAGGTGGGATATAACTTATCCCGGGAGGTGGTGGTATTAGAATTATCTTATTCTACTAGAATAAAAATACAATGCAACGTCATCAATAAAATACAATGCTACAATATAGAGAAATAAAAATATTGAAGAGTCAAATTAAAAAATCAGATTTGTCCTTTTTTTTTCATTGTTCAGTTCTTTTTATATGTTCTAGATTTTTTAATGTATTTTTCATATCAATAAATGGACTATTATATATATATATATATATATATATATATATATGCATGCATGTAATTATTGGTTTGAATGATTCTTAGCAATACAAACCATGATTTTTTTTGAGTCACCTTTAAAGTGAGATATTATTGTATTTTGAATGATGTTTGTATAACATTCTAAACTATTGTGATTATGGTTATTAGATTTTACAGTTGATTTGTGAATAAAATTTTAATTTTAGATATCTTGTATGTATATATTTGAAAAAAAAATTAAATGACAATAAATTTTGAAGATCGAACTTTATATGTAAACTTTATATTCGGTAGGCACCCAAATATAAGAATGGAATATAACAACATATCCATGTATTTTATCCGGGTCAGTTCCAAACATTAGATTGAAATATTTAATATCTCATAAAATTTTAAATCATATCTGATCCAATTATATCATATTTAATCTCGTCTTCTTATCCTATCATCCAAAGAAAGACGAAGAGATTTAAGGACTAAATTACATATATCACTTTTAAAGTCTTCTCTAATTTTCACTTTATTCCTTATTATTTTCTATAATATGAAATGATTTGTAATGTAGGCCATTCATCGCATTAGGGTGATTATTTTAGTTTGAAAGGGGACACGTGTACGTCATCCAACCTTTAAAAAGAATATATATTAAAGAAAACTAACATCCGATATAATACACTTTTCATCCTCTAAATTTTAGATAAATCTCACTTTAATTCTCATATGATTAATTTGAACGAATTGATCTCTAAACTTTTATTTCGAGTTTTTCAACTCATATTATTATTATTTTACAAAATAATTATGAAACTTCTTAATTCATGTTTGATGATAAACTAATAGTATAATATCTATTCAATTTGAGAAAAGTAATAAATACATACAATTACTTAGAAAATGATGATTCATCTTATCAAAAATTCAAAAATATTCAATTAAGTGCATCTATTAAAATAATAATTAAAAAATAAAAAAATAATTTGTAGGAGAACTTATATAGTACTTGGAACCTATTAGTGTTTTGGTCTTTTTCCCATCTATAGTTTCATTGCATATTATTTTTTTTGTTGTTGTTGTTGTTATTTTTATTATTATTACTATTATTATTATTATTATTATTATTATTAAATTATGCCATTGGTAACATATGAATAGTTATAGGAGCCTCACTTGAAAGATTAGATTTCATGATATTCTTTACAAAGAGACACAAGATGTCACTTGAGTTACAATATTTTTACATTTGAAATCCCTTGACATTTTGGTTAATAAAATAAAACAAACGAGTCTATAATGAACATGAGAATTTTGAATCCAGGAGCTAAGGTACAAAATGGGAAAGGGTTAAGTTCTATATTGTATGTAATATTATAGTTAAACATTTGATGATGCATACAGACTATATCCGTATGGGCCTTAGGTACTGCATTGAATGCAATGTGGGATTGACAGTGGAGTAGGGTCAATTCTACATCATTAATAAATGTTATGACCTTATTGGTATTGCAATGGTGATTGTGTCTCTATTCAACTATGAGCTGTAAACTCACGTGGGAGGGACTGAAATCAGAGTAGAGTAGGTCCTTGGGATTGAAATCGGTGCATAGTCGATCCCTTATGTGTGTTCATCCTAAAGTATATTATAAATACATTCATGAAAATGTGCATTTATAAAGCATCGATGCATTACATTAAGTGCATTGATGGATAATATAAATTATTTTTGCGGATTATGTTGTGATTTCATGTGTTGAATATGATGGTGTCGTGAATTGTACATGTAGATATTTTGTTATTGATAATGTCTGATGTAGGAAATAAAGGTGTGTCGTAGAGCAAGTATACATAAATGCATTTTATACTTGGGCATCTGCTATAATATTCATTTGTTGTTGCATACAGATAATTTCTTGTATTTTATCATTGTTAATGTTTATTCTTACATCTATGTTATTGATATGTATAGGACACTTGTTGTGTGAATGTGTGCATGAAGGACACTAGGGGTGCCCACATAAGACTTGCGTTAGTTTTAAAATTCTATGTGCCTGTGTGTTTTGGGAAACCAATTGAGCGTTATAGCTCACCCCTGTTGTTCATGGAATAGAAAGTACTAGAATGGTAGATGTTAGCTCTTGGAGCAATGTGAGATAGACAGAGTCATAACATTATATAGACTTACATTTATTGTATTGTATCCAACTATTTAAAGGGTAGATGTACTCTCACTTGTATATTCTTGTACTGTGAACTGTATCATTTGATTAGTGTCAGCTCTAAATACTTAATGTATGTCTTAGGTGGATAACTTGTACAGTTACACCTGATGATAATCAATTTCATTTAATCCCTTTACGAGACTCGAACAAGTATAAATAAGTGAACGAAATGAAACAAATTAAAAAAAGTAAATGATTTCAAAACAAAAAGAAAATATATAGCCTATTTTCAATGGACTTAACTAGGTTGATCTAGTATCTACCTTCTAGTTAGGGTTCAAATGATCATATTATCAGACCTTTTGGGTTAGGGTCGTGACATTAACGGACAATCCATTTTTTTGTGAATCGGGTTTATTATAACCATAGCATCTATTGGAGGCTTTCTCTTTATCTTCGATTTTGTTCTTTTACTAGGCTCTTCTCTATAAGGGTTGTCTGAATTAATCCTTTTTTGTCACTAGAAGTGGTTCTTCTACCTTTTTTTTCTAAGAAACTTTTTAAGTTGTTTCGTAATATAGGTATCCATCATCTTCTCTTAGTTGTTCTTCACTATTAATAACTCTTAAAGCTAACATTGTTGGTTTCTTTGAGGTGTTAGAATTAATTCTTAAGTTTGTAAAGCACCTATCAATTCACCTACGTTAAACGTACTTAGGTCTCTACATTCTTCCATGGTGGAAACCGTAGGTTGAAAACTATCAGGTAAAGATCAAAAGATCTTTTTAAATATTTTAAATTCCTTCATTACCTTTCCTAGGTTATGACATTGAGTGACAATTTCGTTCAGCCAAGTATAAAATTCTATAAAAGTTTCATATTCCTCCATCCAAATAGTTTTCGAATTGGGTTATGAGGAACTGAACCTTAGTGATTTTGACCAGCAATTGTCCTTTCCTAGGTCACTTTAAGCACATCCCAAGCCTCTTTCTTACTTATACAACTGGGAGTCCGTTCGAACTCGCTTGGAAAAACTCTAGAAATATAGAATTTAACGCTTTGGAGTTATAATTTATGATTTGAAATTCCTTGTTGTCCAGGAAGATTTAGATATGAGAGTCCTAACACCTTCAACTAATGTAAAAAGAGGCAACCATCAATTTTCTACTATAATTCATACATTTTCATCTAATGATTGTAGAAAAATCTTTGTACAGGTTTTCTAATAAGCATAATTTGAACCATTAAAAATAAGATGTTGGTTTATTGACTTTTCTAAGGCCAAAATGTAAGGTATCAAATTTAATATCAAATTAAATTGTGGAGGTTCTAGGTCTCAATTGTTTCTACTGTCCTACTGAGTATGCAGATAGCGCCAAATTTTTTTTTTTTAATTAACAAGTCTAATTAGACGGGAAGTTATTAAACTAAATGGTAAACCGATTTTTCTTAAATATAAAATTTAATACTGAATTTCAAGTGAAATATTGCCAAGTTCTATACAACATATATTAAAAAAGTAATATCAAGCACAATAATAGAGAGTAAAAACATAACACCGAATCTTACATGAGAATCCCTCATGGGGAATAAAACTAACACCTGCTAGAAAATTTCACTATGAATCCAATCCGTACAAAGATACTAATAGACCTCTATAAACTAACCTTACTACAGTTTGTCATAGTCTTCTGCCTTGAGTCAACGTCTACAATCCTTTCCGTTATGATCTTTCATATTACTGATTGTGTCTTCACCAATGATCTTCTTCACAATAAACATTTCTACCACCAATCTAAGTTGCATAGATCAACAGTCTACCGTGTTGTGGTAAGAAGTGTACTTAAGACATAATCTTATATTATGTTTGGTTTGGTAGAATGGGCATTTCAGGAATGTCCATTCTAATTTTTTCATTCCTTATTTTTGTTTGGTATAATTGGGAATGCCTATTCTATGGAATGGGCATTACATGAAAAATAATTCTAAGTATTCTTTTGGCCTAGATGAGTAATCCTTATTTTATTCCATGTCATTTTTATTCTATTTTTTATTTCATTTCATGGAATGACCATTCCATTCTTGCGTACCAAAGATGAGACTAGTATCCAAGTACGCATCACAATTACATTTGTGACACGGGGACTATATGAAATATTAATCTAAATATAAATTTAGGCTAAAAGACTCAAAAGAGTATTAAAATACCCAACAAGGCTATTTAGAGGCAGCCACCCAATGAAAAAAATAACTCTTTATTTATGCTTTATAAAGAATTTCGTGATATGAGTATATATAGGCACCCGATAATTTAGATTGATTTGGAATAGGAAATTTCAAAAATTTGCCAAAATTCAGACATGCATGCGAATGAATTAGGGATTTTTGTGCTGATGATGGAACTTGGCTTCCATGTGAACAGGATAGCCATTGTTTTTTTGCACAAGTTTCATTAAAAAACTGTAACAAATTTTTGGTAAAAAACAACTAAGTATCCAAAATGCATGACTTCTAGTGTGACTTTATCTTTTAGTGTGATACGAAGGTTCTAGATTAAACTTTGAATGTCTTCATCAAATTCACAAGTTGTAATTTGAGTCCAGTACGATCAAGTCTTCGAATGTAGAAATTGACTAAAGATGCAAGCTTCAATGAGATTGATATGAACCTAACAATTACAAACTCAATATAAACTTTTTGAACGAATTTCCAACATAGACATAGTAAAAGGGAAGTTTTACAATCATATCTAAGTACTCAAAGTTCCTAACAACCGATATATGATAAATGTGATTTTCTTAACATGTATGTTTAACATTTGAAGCATTTGATACATGAGGATTATAAATGCCATAACTGTGGTTATAATGCATGAAATTGTTTCATAGTTTCATTGTGTGGAAGTTAGTGAGGTGAAATGTATTAGGTGTGCTTGTATGCAACAATAGAATTAGATGGTGAAAGTCATTAACTCCAAATTTTGGTTGGAGATTATGTCTCCCTTCAACTTCTAGTTGTAAATCCATGTGGTTGGTGCTAGAAATATATGTGGTCATGCTTGCATTCTCATAGAAGCTACTAAATAAATGTTTAAACATTGTATTTGATTGATTAAATGATGCTCATTGTCATATATATAGCATGCCACTACACTTGCACATGCTTATTTGACACCATGCTTATTTAGCTTTTTAGTTTGTTTCTCTTACGAGTGCGTCCTCTTATCCCTTACCAATTTTAGGTACCGAGAAGGAGCCTGAGACTTTAGAATGTATTGTGAAGTGGAGTCTTGGCACGTTTTGAAAATGGTGGCCTTTTTTCATGAATGTTGTTGGCCTAGTGGCCATATCTCTTTGTGTTTCAAAAAACCTTGCAAGAATATGTATAATTTTTGCCTAGTGTTTTTTTTAATCTTAATATAAGTATGAAATGATGGAAAACTTATATTCTTGTATGACCAATTGTATTGAAATTTGAGAATTATTATGATGGTAATGAAAGACGAATCAAGAATTGGTTATGTGGGCTTAGATGCTAGAAGATGAAAATATATTAAAGTTCATCATTTTTTGCTTGTAAATGGATGTTTTAATTCTCGTGTCCTTGTTAAACTAATGTATCTACATGTTTTAAAATATTTTACTAATCTTGGCTAAAAGTTAGGTGCAAGAGGAAACCAAAAACATGTTTAAAATACCCTAAAATAATCTAGATAACAAGCTGCTAGGGTAGACTAGTTGAGATGCTACAAGCTGCAACTTCTCTAAAAGTGACGACTGGATGATCGGTTTGTTGTGACCGGCTGACTGGTCCAATATGGCCAAGGCTAATTTCTTTTAATTTTTGAGATGTTTTTCCACTCCTTTTTACCTTACTTTGATCCTCTTAATTTCCCCTCTTAATTCATACAAATTAAATATACATCAATATAACACCGAATAGGGGACTTCAAACAAGGACCAAAAGTGTGGTTTAAAACCATAGAAGTGTTGAAGGAAGTTGGAAACCTCAAGGGGCTTCCACGCTAGTCTTAAAGGTAAAAATAGAAATGATAGTAATCCATATTCCAATTGAATTCCTTGACGAGAACTAACTCTTATTGCCTAATATAAAGGCTATAAAACAAGGAGTTGGGCATTTCTTAACACTTTAAACATACGTGTGAGACTTATGGATTGTTAATTGCTTAAAAACGAAATATAATATTAAGACTGATTGAGGGCTAAACTTTGATTAATAATGAAAGAATGAGGCTACGAACCTAACTTAGTTAAGTAGGTGACCTTGATTATAGAAGTAGGGTTCACCCTCGGGTCTTTGAGTTTTGGATGTAACAATTTGTAAGTTGTGCGTGAGTTTAGTCTTTTAGCATTTTGGTTCTCCGTGAGACTTATGTTACATAGGTTAGACACTTTTTAATTTTGACTATAGGCTTAAAAATATGCTTATATATGTATAACTATGCATTTACTATACTTTTTATAATCTAAAGTCGTAATTAAATCAAATCGCAAAAAATAGTAGTTAGACCGTTCGAACATAGTCAATGATCTTTCGAACAGAATCACCATCTGAATGGAGAACATGAGTTTGTTCGAAACGCACGTCAAGAATCGGAGAATCTGATTGGTTACCTATTCCAAATTGAATTAGGGTTAAGTGAAATCTATATATTACATGGGAATTTTCTTCATGTATGAAAGACAAGATTTACATGTTGGACAACATTCCTTACATCCATATAGAGCACTTCAACATTTTTTGAATCCCTATGTTTAATACATCAATTCTAAACGTCAAATTCAATATAGTCCCTACTCCATATAGGTAATTGTGAAGGTTTTTTCTAAGAGATAATCTTAGGATACTTCTAGAACCACTACAATAGCTTTATGGGTCCACGGGTAATTCAGATCATTGTTGAAATGGTTGTTGTGAAGAATATAGCTAAAAAGCATAAGCAACGGACAATAACAAAATGTAAAGGATTTCGAGGAGTATTGACTAATGGTATAAACCTACCCGGCAACACAACAATTTAGTAATTAATAGTTTGTTGTTACTTGTATTGATTGGATTTCTTAATGTATACGTTTTCTTACAGTGGTGATTTTTTTTTTCCCATGAAGGCTTTCAATATAAGATATGGTGTCTCACTGGCTTAAGTGTGCTATTAATATTCATGTTTTATATTTTTTTATTTTAAGCACTTAGTTGTATTATTGATAGGAGTTTGAAATTAAATAACTATTTAAACACTTAATTAATCCACTTAAGTTCATAATTCTTATCTAATTAATTAAAAAATTAATTTGAGACTATTTGTGTAATTCTATGAGGTAATTAATTGCTTAAATTAACTTTAAATTGATTAATCACAATCTTAAAGCGCCTCAATCATTTTTAAAGGTTACGTGACTTGTATATGTTCACTTTTTTTTTTTTTATCTAAAACAAACAATTCAATGTGATGAAAGGTTTACATTACAATTATGACTTTAAATTATAGGGATTACAATGTCACAAATAAAGCAATTAGGATTAAAGTGAAAATTAAATAAAATAATTTATTGAAAAAAAGTGTAATTTATCTAGATTTGAATGATCCTAAACCCATGGAGTAGTCCTACTCGAGTGTTTATGACTTTGATTGCAGCTGCATGGAAACATCCTTAAGTGAGTAACTTCATATCATCAACAAGGCATAAAGTTGTTGATTAGATGTTGCTATGATGCTAACTTGCCATTGACATTCTGGAGTTATTGGCGAAAAACATCCTTAAGTGAGGTTTTAATATATTATTGTTTGATTAATCTAATATTATATATATATATATATGTGTGTGTGTGTGTGTGTGTACACATCTAAGTTTGTGCCTCTTTTATGGGGTAGTGGGATTACTGTCCCGACTGAAATTTTGAAAAAAGTTAAGTTGGTTTAATTTTTTATAATTTTTTTAAATTTTCCCCCATTAAATAAATTTTCAAATTTACCCTCACTAAATAAGTCTTTTAAATTTGTCCCCACTAAGCTTGTTTTTATAAATTTTTAAATTAGTCATATTAGGAGACAAAAAAAAAAAAAAAGAGTGAGAGATGTTCCTTCGTTTTTTAGACAAAATTTCAATTGTTCATTTCACACTCAATTACATCGTGATTTAGGATTTCAACATTTTTTGATAGTTTTTTTTTTCCTTTAATTTATTTATTCATTTTGTTTTGTTTCTTTAGTTGGTAATTTAATAATTAGCGCAAGAGTTAATCATTTTCCTCTTTCTCTTTAACACTTTCCATGAATTTGCTCAAAAAATCTTAATTAAAGTCTTAAAAATTAAATTGGCATTCAAATAATGAAGAAGATATATACATATATATATATATACATACATACACACACACTGAATATGTAAAATGCCTTTTTGTTTTATATTTTTTCTTGACCAAATTTTCATTGGACACATCACACAAGGGTTTTTTGTATGCTAATTTTCTTTCACTTTTTTTTGTTATATTACTAAATAATAGAGAGAGAGACACCTACAAATTGTTTGAGAAACACTTGATTAGGAAGATTAAAGCAAAAGTAGCCTCAAAGGCCTTAGGAGTTATTTTGATCCCAATTGTACAATTATAGTTAGTGTGAGCATGCCTTGGTGGACTCTCAGTGCACGTCAGTCTCCCAGGACCATGCTATTTTCCTTAGTCCGTGCTAGTCTTTCAAGAGCACACCACTCTTAGTACGCATCAATCTCTCACGAGCGAGCCAAGTGGGTAAGTATGCGGTGGACAAATGCCCCTAATGCAAAGTAGCCTCAGCGCAGCAGTGTTACAGTACTTAATCATTTGAATCATACTGAAATATTATTTTTTAATAGAATAATTATTCTTCCTCTTAATTACAAAAATACTTTTTATGATTTGAGATATTTTTAGTCGTTGATTTAAAAAAATACAGGCCATTGATGTAATATTTTTCTCGCTTTGCATGACCTGTTAAACATCTACATTTTCCACAATATACTTTTATAAGGAAGTTAACCCAAATGGTAACTGTATAGATTATCATCTCATATAACAGAATTTGTTATAAGCTATTCACAAAATCAAAACTTCAATCCTCCGTATGTTTTCAAATATAAATATATATATATATATATATATTCTCAAAAATAGAAAAAATAAAAATATTGACAAAAATTATATATAGAACGGTTTTTCTCATCTTATTTTTTACTCTTGAATACAAAGGTGAGTTCTATTATAATAAATGCATGTGCTTCACCTGCAGGAGCAAAGATAGTAAGGATTTGAACTATCGATCTTAACAATTAACTAAGTTTTTTATAAAAAAATAAATAGACAAGAAGGTCCCATAACCTTGTATACAAGAATGAAAAAATTTTCATTTAGAATTGATTATTGAATAACTATAGTTGCTGAGAAAAGGGTAGTGCACTGGAAAGAATCTCATCAAGTGAATGAGAGAGGATCCTATATATGTGTGTATGTGTGTGTGTGTGTGTGTGTGTGTGTTTGTTGCAAGATTTCCTATATATTCCTTCAACTTCATATTTGGGTCATATTTCTAGAGTTGGATTCAAATTACAATTGTCCAAGTTGAACAATGCTTCTCATATGGAGGAATGATTCAATTGAGCTATCAGAACATACTTGCAGGAACAAAGCCACATGATAATATGAAAATAGTTCATTTTCTGAATTTCGTCCAAATGAAATCATATATTGTCCATTGGGCATTAACTTGTTTTAGTGTCATTATATTTGGTGATTGAGATGATTCTGCAAATAGGTTATTTCTCAAAATTTATAATGATCTAATGCATAACCTTTTATTCGGTGCAATGATTAATTGGATTTTCAAGCATGATAATTTGGATTCAACCTCTATTTTGTACAAAATAATATAACTGACATGGAACCAGTTTTGATAAAAGGCATTTTTTTTTATATAAAACCTAAGCAAATATCAAGTGTGATAATTGTTAGAAATATACTCACCTAATCAGGATCGTGAGATATGAAACTAAACAAGAAAACAAATTAATTGTTAGTAATATACTCATCTAATTAGATCGTGAAACACGAAAACAAACAAGAGAATGGAATTTAAAATCACACACGCATACACAATAATACAAAGATTTACGTAATTCACTCCATAATACGACTACGTCTACGACTGCTTGGGATTTTACTACTGATCTTAAAGAGTTACAAATTCCAGTACAAAGAGATGCAACTCCTCAACTATAAATATGTAGTATTAGGACAATACAAAAATAATGTGAAATATCAAACAATAATTATAGCTTAGATCCGCGGTTAAGAGATTAATATGTAGTACTTAATCAAGATCCACACTATCTAACAATAATTGATACTCAGGTCCCTACTTTGTGTAAAAGTAATGTAGCTTAAAAGAACTAACACTGATTTATAACCTTTTTTTTTATAATAATCTAATGCAAATATCTTTTAAAAAGTTAAGATAAATACACAAACGTAGTTTAAAAGTTGATAGGGATATTTCTTCATATATTAAAAATCAAATTCAATTGATGAATACAAAATATATTTTGACATATAAGGGTTGTATCTGTTGACTTTTAAATTGGAGGGTGTAAAGTAAAAAGTAGGCTGAAGCTACAAAAAGAGTGTATAATTTTTCCATAAAAATTAAAGTAAATAAATTGTTTAACGACGATTTATTGTTAATTGTTTTATTTCATTTAATCATATAATTAAATTTACCATGAGAGTTGCTTATTTAATCAATCAATTTATCAGGGTAATCTAACCGGATGCTTTTTTTATATTTGAATGATTTTGAGTCAATTTATTGGCAAAATTATATTCTAAATGCATTTTCTTTTGTTTGTTGGAAAAAAATTTCTAAATATCTTTTTTCCTTTTTTAATACATGTACGAAAACAAATATTACACTATAAGGCGAGTCGAGACCGTTATTTAATATGATTAGTTGACAAACAGCTATACTTTGTTCTCATTGGGACGAGTATGGAAAAAGGTTTAGGGTAGTGGCATCTTACCTCTATTTTTGTTGATAATTAGTAAAACTTGTGATGAGTCAAAGAGAGCATCGAATAAAGTGTAAGAATTTTATGTCAGACAATCATGATTCCTAAAGTGAAATGATAGGGTGAAGATAGAGGTGATCTAGAGCTGAAAGATTTCATAAGAGTAAGGGTGCGAGGGTATGAGTGTTGATTCGATATCACCATGAGGATGATGACGATAATACTGTACTCAATACACTTTTTTAGGGTTAAGATTTCAGTATGTAATACTGCAGAGAGTAAAGTGTCAAAGCTTATAGTAGCAGGGATAATACCGATTGTTAAGGTTACTGTCTACAATGGGTATTTATAATAGTCTCAATATGTGAGGTTGTTCGAGAATGACGTCACCTATAGTCAACGGTCACCTATAGTCACATAGGATACTACAATCCTAAAATAGAGATTAGTTAAAGGTATATAGTAGAAGGAGACTAAAGGTTTATGGAATCTCTAGTTTTAGAGTAATCCTAAGTGTTCCATGCATGGAATGATATGACAGATTACCTTGGAAGTTCTTAATAATTTAGTCTTCATGTCACAAAATTCTAAGTATACAATCACGTGAATATCATGTAACTATTTAATTGTAAATAAAGAATAATAAAAATGAATCTGCATTACATACATTACATATTGTGATTAAGACACGTATCCGAGTAAGATAAGATTTCTTTTACCTATTTTGAAATTAAGTATTGTTTTTCCTCAATAGACAAAAAAATAAAAAGATGAAACAAATCTCAAACCCGATTGGTTATGTTTTCTAAAATTATTTTCCATTCTAAAAACCAAACAAACAACAGAATTAACAAAAACATGCTTGATAAGGTATTGTCCAAACCATTTTTTAACAATATTTCTAAAACTGACCCCTTTTTATAAAATTAGTAGAAGTTTTCATATTTTCAAAATTTTAAATTTTTAAAAACTAAAAATGATAAAAATACAAATATATTGTCAAAACTCTCATAATTTTCATTCTTGAAAAACAAAATACAAGGAAAATAAAAATCTATCCAACGGAAAAAACCTTTCCTCCTCATGAATAATAATAAATCCCCCCACCCCCTCTCTCTCTCTCTCAAACATGCATATATATATATATATATACACACACACACACGCACACAAATCATAAATGATAAATATAAGTTAAATTTATTTCACATTATTTCATATGATGCACATGGGTTGAAAGTCAAAATCATAATCTCGAACTGTGACAAGTATTAATTATTCACATAAAAGTTACAATTTTTAAACTTATGTCAAAAAAATAATAAATAAATAAATAAAAAACAGCATTTAAGTCCTTGCCTCCCCTACCCTCCCCTCCCCTCAGTCTTCAAACCACTCCTTAAGGTAGACCAAACTTCATTTATGTACATCGTTAAATGTAAATAGGGAAAAAGTCAAAGTATAGACGTACAAATAAGGTTACAAAGGCTTTACTATTGACAATGAAACAAGTCAAAAATTAATGTTCTTAATCTTGACCCTCAAAACATTGAATCCATATCCATGCTAATCACACGCGCGCATATTATTTGGACCCACCAAGAAATTTTACACACACACACACACACACATATATATATATATATAATATAACACTTGAATCCAAGAGAAATTTTATCATGTCTAACAATGTCAAATGGCATAGGCAGACCTCAAATATATGGAAATTGTATTTTTTTTTATGCCTACTGATCATTTTTTTTATAGCTCACATCAAATTTTTTTATTATATTTTTCCAACAATTTTACAATTGAAAAAAAATCAATAGAATTATCGGAATTTTGATACTATTGCCAATCATAAAAATATATATCAGCCACCCAAAAGTCCTCAAAACCCCTGAACTCTCTTAATCCACCAAGATATCAAACCTCAAAACAAAGGCATAAAAAATAAAGGCGAGTTGTCTTTACGTTCTGACCCGTCACTACATACCTATTTTCTATTCAATCTCTCAAATCAAAGCCTACCAACTTCATTAAACACTAACCCTACCCATCTTCAACAAACCCTAACCCTAACCCTACCCTACCTATCCACTGTCTTACAAATCCTCACCCTCAAGTTCCACCACATTTTCACTAATATCAAACCCATGCGTGCTACACTCATTTCACACACACTCGGCGTTTCTCTTCCCATCAGGGCAATGACAGTAATAATGATGAAGACAACACATTTTAATCCGAAAATTTTTATAGAGCACTCACAATTTTTATTTGAAAAAATTATACTTCATAGTCATCAATAGTTCCTTCTGTAGGTCTCCTTCGGCTTCATCAATTTAGAGATTAGAAATAAAAAAACAAAAAGAACATTTTGGTCTTTTATCCAATGGCGGGCTTATAACATTGTTGGAGAGGAGGGGGGGGGAAGGGGGGCGCATTTTAGATTTTTTACCCCTATTCTCTGTAAAAGAAATTTAAAATTTTTGATTTACAACCCCCTAAATATTTCTTATTTTTATAAGAAATCATATTAAATTTTAAATTTTAGGATAGATTACACTTTTCACCCTTAAATTTTAAACCGAATTTTAATTTTAGTCCAAGACCGAATTTTAATTTAGTCTATATCTTTTCTAATTTTACTAATTTCACCCTTTAATTTTTTAACTCATTTCAATTTCAGTCATTCCATCATAATTAGTCATTTAATGTGGATGAAAAAAGACCACGGGTAAGGTGCATGCAATATTTATTCCGTCTATATTAAATGGTCAATTGTAACGAAGTGACGAAAATTAAAATGGAGCTAAAAATTAGAGAGTAAAATTGACAAAATTAATTAAGAGGATATGTACTAAAGTAAAATTCGAGGTAAAATTCAATGGTAAAAAGTATAATTTATCCATAATTTTAACTTTATATTTTTGCCCTGTCTTAACTCCATAGTTTAAATCTAGTCACTATTTTTATCAGTTTAAGTTTTTTAAGAACTGCACTTTTATCTATTCTAATCACTTTAATCTTTGAATAAAACATAATTTTAAAAGATCTAATAAATAAACCTGTTAGATATATAATTATATGTAAATAATGAAGTTGTTGATAGCATTACCCTTTTAAACCGTTGGTAATGGTTCCATAAAGCTAAAATATTGTGTCAAAGGGGCTGCGAAAATGACTAGTGCCGTGTGACTTGAGGTGAGGCCATGGAATGGAAGCAAACTAAACTTGACAAGAATTATTAATGCAGAGAGCATAATATGATAAAGAACATTAAATGAAGCAATTATTGAGTCTTTAAATCTCCCGATAGCTACGACTACTTGTCCATCCATAAATTTTGAATTTAAACAAAATTATAAGTTCTGGTCGAATACAGTCAAATTGAGTTGCAACTTGCAATCATAATATCATGGTTGTACTGATAATTTCATGATCACAACAATTATGAAAAACATAACAATGACATTACATATATATATATATATATATATATATATATATGCATGGGTCACTATTACTTTTTTCTTTTTCTTTTTTTGTTTTTTTTTCTTGGAAACTTTCGCCATATTTGGAGAACTTAAGAAAAGATGTTAAGACAAGTTCTTATGTTTGATAGCATAATAGCTGATGTTGCTTTTTTTTTTTTTATCAGAGGAGCTTCCTGTTCTTCACTATCTGTCAAGAATTCGAAATCAGAGGGTCATCGGGAAGGCTTCGGTGGTAGCTGCTCCAATGTTAAAGTCAGGTAAAATAAAAAGATTGTAATCGAAAGGAACAATTGAACATAAATTGAAAGTGTATCTTGTGGTCTTATTTATAGGTTGTAAATCTCCTAAGTTGAATATGATTTGGAATCCATAAAAGTAGGGATCTGTAGATATCAGAAGATAGAAGTTGCCATATTGAATTCTGTTTCTTAATTCTGAAGTCTGTAGGATATGGAAGGAGGTGACCAGTTTGGAACCCATTCTTGTAGATACTCTACTCTCCTTGCCACGAGGTTTGTAATGAGCCGATCGGTACCCCATCTATTCTAGAGGCAGGGTCGGAGGTGGTGCACCATTTTGAATAATGTACATCTGAACCCCCTACGTCTGTTTGATCTGGATAAAAGAATCTTTTTTAATCTTGTACTATGAAGAGCTCTGTACATACATGTGTCATGCTTTGAATTGATCTGTCACTTTATGGTACATCAACTATGTAATATCCCGACCTAAAATGTAACCGAGCAAGTACTATAAATCCGAATTGATGGGGTTCATTTTTTGAGAATAAATGAATAGTCCGGTTAAGTACCAAAAGTCCCGAGTGTTCGAGTAATACATGAACAAAGCAAAAGATATATAATACATATATATGTATACATACGTGTGCATATATATATATATATGAGTATGTATATATATATATTAGTGTATATTTATACGTATATAAATAAGTATATATATGTGTATATGTATCAATATATACATATAGGTGTAAAAGTGCGTGCAATAAATAAGTAATATATATACTGTGTAGGGGTATATATCTATATATATATATATATATATATATATATAAAAGAGGTGTGCATGTCGGCAGTGTATGTTGTGTGTTTTGGTATATATATAGTATATAATATACAAATATCTAATGAAAGAAAAAGAAAAGAAAAGGAAAAAAGAAAAAGAAAAAAGATAGAGAGGAGAGAGAAAGAGGCGGTGGGGTTTTGATATTTGTGTGTAAATGTGTGTGTGTGTGTGTGTATAGTCTATAAATATATATGCATGCACTACATGCTTAGAAAAGAAAACAAAGAGGAAAAGAAGGAAGGGAAAGAAAGAGAGGAAGTGCTGTAACCAAATTTAGAGAAAGGTGAGTTTTCTCTCTCTCTAGAATTCTTGGCATTTTGATTTAGTTTCTTAGTTTAAAAATGTATGTATATACCTTATGATTATAGGAGATAGATAAGGAAGAAGTAAGGTTTTATTTTGTTAAAGTTAAAGTTCTAAATTTTATTTTTGGATTTTTGTAAAACTTGCATAAAGCTTACAAAAAACTATAGGGACTTAATCTATGAGGAAAATGGTGAGTTTAGAAAGAAATGAGGGATGAATAGTGAAGAAATGAGGGAGAAAATAAAGGTTAAAGGTTTCGGGTGGTGGAGTGTTTTAGTGGTTTTCAAGCTACTTGAGAATTGGGGAATTGTTCCCCTCAACCTCAGAAGCATGTAGGAAGAAAAATGAGAGAAAAATAGTGGCTAGAAAGCCACGAAATAGGAGATAAAGGGGTGGCCGAAAAACCGTGGCTTGTCGGAGCAGCCACTGGTTTCCTCTCTTTCGACCATTTTCGATGAATGAAACCCAAAACCGAGCTTAGATATGGAAACCTTATGAATTTTGTTCGAACCACGTTGGGTCAACACTGAAATTCCACCAAAAATGTTGGCTGGTGCTAGAGAAGACGCCGGAGACTGGCTGGAGAAGAAGGCAGGGTGTTTGGCTATAAGGTTTAAAAACTGATTTGTTTCAGAAAAGGGATAGCCTATCCCTATTCCACCCAATCCACTATTTGGCTTAGGAAATGTTTGAAAAATAAAGGGGGTTACTACCTCCAAGTTTCGATCCCTCAACCATTGAAGCATGTGGGCACCTAAACCTCACACATAGACCACCGTGCCATTGAGGCACGTGCAGTCATATTTTAACATAAATAATACATAAAATTATTTAAATAATTAATTTAGTTAATTATTGAAATAACTCCCAGAGTATAAATAAATTAAAAATATAGTGTATTCTTACTATGTTGGGCATTTTAAACTCAATGGAAGGGTCCGTTTCACTAGACGGGGTCCTAAAAAATTAAGACCCATAAAAGTGCCAAATTACCATTTTGCCCCTATTGCTACCCAAATCTAAATTGAAATTCGTAAAAGCCTAAACCTATTTTTTTTGACGTTCCGGACATAATGGTAGAGTCCATTTTCCCAGATAAAGACACCTATAATATCGATGTATGAAATTGAATAATTTTAAGGGGTTAGGCTATACGTAGTATTGAGTTAAGAACTGTCTACTGATTTATAGGGACTTAAAAAAGAAAGGAGAAAGTGACTAATTATTGAGATAGAACGGACTGTTAAAAGATAAGTAAAACTCGATCTCTTACATGTGGTATTCTCAGCCATGTTTATTTTAATTACTGCCAAAGTTGTACTCTTATACGTACCTGATGCTTATTGATCTCATAATGTGGAGTACTTGTTCTATTCTCTTGTGGACATTATTTATGTGATCTGAATTGTGAAAGAAATTTTTTTTTCATGAACACCATTGAATGTTAATTTAAATAAATTTTAAATCACAAAAAAAATGGGAAAATAATATATAAGATATGATTTATATTCTATATGATATATTATCGAATATATGAAGCTAAAGCTATGGGAGAAAAAAGATCAAAACATGGGAGCAATTCGCGTATACAAAGAGAGAAGAAAAAAAGAAAAGGAAAAGAGAGAAAGTAAAGGGTGTTGACCGGGACAGAAACGACGGTGGTCCGAGGGGAATGAGGTTAGGGGGCGACGGATTGGCGAGGGGTTTTGGATCGCGATTGGGCTGTGTGTTGTGGATTGGAGGGGCGCGAAGCAGTAGATAGGTTGGGACGGATCTGTCGGGGAGTTGTCGACTTTGGTCGTCTCACTCGATCGTGATTTGAATTCGATTTCTGCTTCAGGTTGATGGCTGTAGTGAAATGGATGGAGTTGCGACGGCGTACATGGATTTCAGGTGGGGGGTTCTGATGCTTGCGGTTGTGTGGGGTTTTCCCTGTTTCCGCCATTTCCAGTTAAGAACAGAGGTGGATTAGGGGCTGGTTTGTGCAGCGGTATTGATCACCGTTTTGCCCCGGTTACATCTCGAGATCTTTGAGTGGGAATGAGGAAGTTCAGCCGGGATAAATTATATGTTGCTTTGATGATGCGTAGTTGGAATCCTACGCATTGTGTTGGGTCAGGAGGTGGTGTTTTTGTATAGCTTGTTGGGTTGTGAGTGCGATGTATTGCTTGATGTTGGATTGGCTCGTTTGTTGATGGTCAATTGAAGGGAGGAACTGGCAGATTACTGTTGGAATTGATTTAGAGGTCTTGAAGGCGAACAGTTCAGTTGCTGTAGACTTGATTACAAATTATGGAAGGATTCAAGTGATTGTTGTGAAGAAGTAGGAGGAATTCTCATTGACCCTGCTGGTGAAGATGAGAGATGTTGAGGGTGTCCTGTGAGAATTTCAGTGTGTCACAGATTTCAGTGTGTCACAGATTTCAGTTTGTCACAGATTTCTGTAACAGATGGGTTCTTGAAAGTAGTTGCAGCACTTCGGTCGCTACAAGTTTGGATCTTGGGTCTCTTGGAGTATTCTGATAGTGATGATGTTAAAACGGAAGTACAGAGGCGGTGAAGGGCCTGATATGGGTTCCGGTGATAGATAGGAGTTACGGCAGTATTGAGTTGAATTGGATTGATTTAGTTGGATGTTCTTAGAGCCGCTGATTTGCAAAATCTGATGGATGGGATGATAAAGGGACAGAATTTGTCAGGATCATCATCTGCTTGAGGAGAAAGGCTGAAGAAGGAACCGTGGAGTAAAGATTAACCTGGTTGATTGGATTGTAGAGTGGACACAGCTTAGTGGGGTTGAGATAACCCGATCAGGTATGGTACTTTACTAAGTAAGGAATAGGATTAAATTAGGATTGATGTGCATATTGCTTGAATGATTTTTGTGCTTATCTGCTGATAGAAGATCACATAGGAATTATTGCTTCTTTGAGTTGATTGTTTATATGTTTACGTGTTCTTTATGATTATTTGGAAGTTATGATTTATTTCTTGAGTGCCATCATATGTGATTTATGTTTTAGAAGGATTGTGGATATTGTGACATGTGAATTTGCGTAAGTGTTAAGATTGATCGAGCATGACACGTAGATTTGTGGATGAAGTCTTGGGATTTGATCTTAAATGTGATGCATTATTTAAAGTTGATTGTTTATGTATTTTTAGATTTAAGTGAAATGATGAACGTGAATCATGACATATGTTTAAGTTGATTTCATGAGATATGCTTGCATGTGGAATTGGTTGGTGATATACATATTACTGCCTCGAGCATGCTATATTAATGAAACCTTGTTGCATTGAGATTGCATGAGCATATTGGCATATGGTGAATTCCTTGGGCATATGGCGTGAGTTGAGCACGTGGTGCTTTGCATTATGAGGGTGCAGATCTTGTGGTGAAAAACCCAAAATTGGCCATTGCATTGGTACTTCGATGCCATCGGGGAGTACCCGTAAATGAGACATGGGTGTGACATTGAGATGCATGGGTGTGTCATGCATATTGCCTGTGCACTGTATTGATGAATTTGTGAATATGATATAGGGTTTTATACAGATGTAGTTTGTACATTGCTATTATATTGTATGCATGATTAGGGAGGCATGTAGATATACATGTACACTTGCACATGCCACGTCTTAATTTTGTTCCTTGCATTAGTATTGTACCATACCAGCATGTTGGCGCTGACCCATTCGTGGGAACCATATTTCAGATGACATTCCCGACACCTAAGGCTTGAGGAAGTCTAGCCGAGCGGATGAGACTTGATTGTAGATGGATATTTGGCCCGAGAGGCGTGTTTTGTGATGTACGGGCTTAAGCCCAATGACATAAATGTTGTATCATGGTTGTATATTTTTGGTTGTATAAGTAGGCGATGTATATTTAACTTTGATAAAGTTGTGGCCATCGAGTGAGGATGGATTGTGATGTGTCTGTATATATATAATGTATTGTGATTATCAAGGGGAAAAAGGCTCGAAAAACAAAGGAGGTTCTGCCGAAATTTTTATAAAATAGGCATGTATTTAGGCTTGTGTCAATATTAGTTAAATGAGTTACATATTTATTTATTGACTTTATATTTTATTTTCTTTCTTTTGTTTCGTTCAGTCGCGTCCCCGGGTTCGGTCGGGAATTCGGGGCGTGACAATTTAACTGATATATCTTGATCATAAATGTTGTACACTTTGTACCATGCCTTGAAAAACTAACTGTTATGTTCCCACTGTTGAGAAAAATGAATGATATTCCATATATGTACACTATTTATGGAATTATGATAATCATGATATATTATGAATACCCGAAATTGTGCTCAGTCATAATATTCCATATATGTACCCATGAATGGACCTATGACAATAATGGCGTTATATACACACTAAATTTTGATGGCGTAAAGAAATGCAATGAGTATTAATGGCATAAAAGAAACACACTAAATTTTGTTGGCGTAAAGAAACGCAATAAGTATTGATGGCGTAAAGAAACGCAATGAGTATTAATGGTGTAAAAGAAACGCACTAAATTTTGATGGCATAAAGAAACACACTGACTATTGATCGAGGGTGTGCCAAGCACTGAACATAATGTACATCAAAATGTTGAATGAACATATTTTCCCTATGAATGATCATATGTTGAAAGTTATTGATTTATGATTGATTGGTTATCTATTGATTATTGCAGTATATCTATTATTTTGGCCAAATCCCTATTGATGATTCATGTACCTTGTGCCTTTTGATATTCACTTATTCATGATTGGTTATTGTGATCCTCTATTGTCTTGATTGGCCATTATGGCATTCTACCTTCAGATTGGCTATTGTAGCATTCTATTTTTTGACTGGTTATCATGTTATCATATCATTGTTTATCTTGGATTACGTTCTTTTCTATATTGATCTTGACCCATGGCAAAGAGAAGGGAATTTACTTATTGGGGTAAGTTAGTTCATTCAAACTTACATGTTTATTTCAGGAAAGGACATTGCAAGTAGATAGTAGGAGTTTGTAGGTGATAGAGGGCATTTTTGAGAAATGTAATAGAAAATATCAGTACAGTCATAACTCTCCCATGTATTCATCACCTAGGGGTGATGTAAACGTTGGTTCTCTTTTTGATATGTATACAGAACCTTATTATGACTTTCGCTGTATAACTATACAGAACCTTATTATGACTTTCGCTGTATAACTATTTAATTTTTATATTACACATTGTTACCACTGATACAGTTAAAGGAAAAACTAGGGACGGCTAGAGGGTCAGCCCCACGATCCCTAATTCGCATAAGGTGGGTTTCAGGTAGTGACAAGCTATTCCCCCTGCGAGCCTCTGTTCTACGGGACGCAGAGCTGAGGTTAAGGTTTTTGAAAAGTCACGTGTGATAGTTATAAATGTGTCGTTCTGTCTTCCAAGATAGCCATTGATGCGATATTTATTACATTAGCCGCCGGTTGGAATTACGAGGTGCCATTATTTCCTTAACCACCGTGATGGTTCAGAATCGAAAGCCTCCATTACGCCACTTGTTAATAATCTATAAAAGGTGGGAGAGTACATTGATGTCCCTCCTTTCATCATTTCTTTGTTTCTTGAGAGTCTCGTCATATTTCTTTAAAGGAAAACTTCAAGTAAGGCGATTTTTGACATAAGAAGTCAAATTCCGATCAAACCTGTGGTTCGCTCATACATATCTTTTCTTTACTTCTTTAAATCTTCTTCTACTTCTCCCCAATTTTTGCCATGTCGACTTTTGATGCTCAGTCAAGTACTGGCTATAAAGTAGATGAATCCCTAGAAATGTATGATCAATCGGATGTAAATCTTGTAGATAATAGCCCATCAAGGGATTTAGAAACTAGGATTGTTAGCAACCCAAACCCTAGTTATGAAATTATGATAGTAGAGGCTTTTTCCAAGCCTAGGAACATTGCGGAGGAAATCTCGGGTAGACCCTCCAAAAGGGAAGAAGGAGAAAGTGCCACGACTTAGGGCATGATAGATGCTCTAAAGACTGCTTTTGACTTCTCTGCCAACGTGTCCTGTAGGCTACCAAGACCTATGGACTGCCTCTTTAACACTGAGTAAGGTGAGATATGTGTCTAACTTGAATGGTTCAAAATAAGGGTTAGGTTTCCCTTCCATCCCTTAATCAGGGAATTTTTCAGTTGGTTCAACATATGCCCCACCGATCTGAACATAAACAGTTGGAGGCTCCTACTGGGGTTCATACTTTTAGGTCATTTAAAATCGTCAAGGTGGACCTCCCATTGATAAGGAGCAACATGTATATGAAGTATTTAAAGTCGGTGGGCATGTTTTACATGTCTTTTGACAAAAGGCTCAGAATTTTCTCCTCTGTACCCACTTGTAATAAGACTTGGAAGAAATAGTACTTCTTTGTAAAATGAGGATAGGAGTTCGATGACTTCAAGGGCCAAATTTTAAGATTTCCACAGAAGATTGGGATTAAGGGTGAGGTCCCGTTTGTATTTTGCATTTCTATTTTTGGGCTTTCTGACTGTCTGCTATTGATCTAATCCCATGTTTTTGTGCCAATAAGAGAGCTTGGAAGAGATCAATTTTCACTGTCGATCTTCAGCAAAAGTACAGGAGGCTCCTCTAGAATAGCGATCGCTCTCATAACCTCATTTTCTGCCCAACAATCTAATGTAGGCTGGCTTAGTACGGGATTGGTTTGAGAGTATGAATAAATCCCTAGTGTTTGGATGGGTTCCAAGGAAGAAGAAAAAGAAGGTCGGGGAGAGCTCTTTCCATGCTGAGCCTTCTCTTCAAGTGAAGAGAAGGAGGCTACTATCCAACTCCCCTAAGAGGATTGAATTTAAGGATTTAGGGGATTTCCCCAATTTAGGAGCCCCTATTTCCCTCTGTGCCTGTAGCTAAGAAGAAGAAAATGAGGAAGGGCAAGTTTGTTGCTGTTTCTCTAGTGCCTGATAACTCCGGCTCGTTGGCTGTGAAGAAGGTTTACAAGGATTCTTGGGCAACAGGCCCAAGTAATTTTAAGGGGCTGAAGGCGAAGAAGATCGCCAAAAATATAATGGCGTTCCACATAAGAGTAAGTTCTGAAGAATTCTTTCCTTCCTCCCCTTTTTTTACCTTTCTAGTTCTGTAACATATTCTGACCTGATTGTGTTGCTTTATTTTTTTAGGCTATGCATGGCTTAGCGACCATCATAGACTCTTTTAAGGATTTCGAGCAGATTGACGCCCTCCAATCTAAGTTCGATGAAACTAGAATTCAGTTGGGAACAGCTCAGTCCTAGGCATTAGCAACCGAGGAAAAACTAAAGGAAGCCGCCAACTCCTACTCAATCTTGGAGTCCGGAAGGGATGCCCTTGCTATAGAGTTAGAAGACCTCAAAAAGAGTTTTGCAGACTTCTATGCTACCTCCCTTCAAAAGATCCAGGACACTACTGAAGTTGTTAGAGCTCAAATTGAAGTTGATTTGAAGGCTGAAGTCCAGAATCTAAGTGGTGAGTTGATCAAGCATGGGTACCAAACCTTCATGGCGAAGCTTCGTAAGAAGTATCCTGACCTGGATCTGGTTGGGCTAGATGATATTAAAATCTCCCAAGCTGAGATTGAGGTGTAGGAGGATGAAGAGGAGGAGGCGGATCTAGAGTTCCCACAAGCTGACGTTTCAGAGGCTACCGAACCAGTAGTAGATTAGGGACTTTGTATTATTTCTTGTTTTTATCTTGTAACTTTCCCATATTTTAGGCCAATATAAATAGAATTTGACTTCTTTTAAAACTCTTGTTTTATTCGATAATCTCTTCAATATCTAGGCCATTAGAAATTCCAAAGCTCCCATGAGATATTTCAGAAGTCGAAATAACAGGATACTCAAGGCAGCCATACTTGTAAAAAGGTTCTCAGGCATCTGTATATTAACAAGTCGTAATGTACCAACCTTTGATACTTATAATCAAGCCTTAAAACGAGCTTTGTCAACAGATCTTTAACACTTGTAATTAAAACAAGCTTTGTTCACAGACCTGTAGGATCAGACTCGTGACATTTATAATAAATGAAAGGCCTTGGGAGATCTATATATTGATTGAAATGGACCAGGCCTTTAGCACTTGTAATGCTTTTACATATCTATGTTGAGTAAAATGGACCAGACCTGAAGCACTTGTAATGAATACAAGGCTTTAGGGGGTCTGTACTTTAATTGAAATGGATCAGACCTGTAGCACTTGTAATGAATATAAGACTTTTAGGTGTCTGTACATTGAGTGAAATAGACCAGACTTGAAGCACTTGTAATGAATACAAGGCTTTTGGGGGTTTGTAAATTGATTAAAATAGACCAGACCGGTAGCACTTGTAATGAATACAAGGCTTTTAGGGGTCTGTATATTGATTGAAATGGACTAGACCTGTAACACATGTAATGAATACAAAACTTTTAGGGGTTTGTACGTTGCGTGAAATGGACCAGACCTGTGGCACTTGTAATGAATACAAGGCTTTTAGGGGTCTGTGTATTGAATGAAATGGACTAGACGTAAAGCAGTTGTAATGAATACAAGGCTTTTAGGGGTCTATACATTGAGTGAAATAGACTAGACTTGTAGCACTTGTAATGAATACAAGGCTTTTAGGGGTCTGTATATTAAATGAAATGGACCAAACTTGTAGCCCTTATAGTGAATACAAGGTTTTTAGGGGTCTGTATATTGATAAAATTACTCAAATTTGAATAAAAAATAACTTTTTATTGATAATACTTGCGTAAATGTTTGATATTTCAGGGTCTAGGTACAAGCTTCCCAGTCAAATCTTCGAACCAATAAGTCGTAGGTCTGACGATCTTGGTTCTCTTGTTGGGACCTTCCCAATTAGGGAAAAGTCTTCCCATGGTGGTATCTTTAGTGTTTGGAAACACCTTCTTAGGACGAGGTCTCCGATCTGGAAGTTGATAGGTTTTAACCCCTAGTTAAAACATTTAGCCATTTTTTGCCGATAGGCTTCCGTCCTAATCCCAACTTGCTCACGTATTTCTTCAAGTATGTCCAGATTCTCCACGAGCTGTTGGTTATTGGTCCCTTAGTTAAAGAAGTCTATCTTAAGGGTCAGCATGCCAATTTCAACAAGAATGGCTACCTCGGTGCCATAGGTGAGTGAGAATGGTCTCTCTGCAGTTCGGGTCCTTCTGGTAGTTCAGTAAGCCGAGAGCATTCTAGGGAGTTCTTCGACCCATCTTTCCTTGGCCTCCTCCAACCTTCTCTTAATTGCTTCGAGAATAGTACGGTTGGTGACCTTAACTTGCCCATTAGCTTGGGGTGCCTTGAAGAGGAGAAGTGATGACTGATGTGCAAGTTTTTACCTAATTTTTCGAACACTTTTCCAACAATTTGCGTTCCATTGTCTGAAATGATGACGCGGGGTATACCAAACCTTCATACTATATTTTTCCATGTGAAATTATTTACTCCCACCTTTGTTATGTGGTTTAGTGGTTTAGCCTCTGCCCATTTAGAAAAATAATCAATGGTGATTAGCAAGAATTTCCTATTCTGAGGGGCCTTTGGCAATGGCCCTACAATATACATTCCTCATTGAGCGAAAGGCCAAGGACTGGTGATAGGGATGAGTTCATGATAAGGTTGGTACTCGTATGAGGCAAATCGTTGACATTTGTCACATCTCTGGACATATTCTTTAGCTTGTTTTAACATATCAGGCCAGTAGTAGCCCTGAGTTAGTGCTCAGTACACTATGGTCCTTCTGCTATTGTGGTTGCCACGGATCCCTTTATGTATCTCGGCTATGACGTTGTGGGCCTCTTCTGGAGTTAAGCACCATAGGAAGGGTTGCATGTAGAACCTTCAGTAAAGCTTTCCTTTAAGAATTAGATACCAAGTTACCCTAATTAGAATTCTCTTAGCATGATTTTTATCCCCCAGAAGCAACCCTTCCTTTAGATACTAGATGATGAGAGTCATTCAATCTTGTGGTTGTTTTAGAATTTGAAGAGATTGTATTTACTCAATGCTTGGTTTTGACTGGTAGGAGATTTTCCTCGTTGAATCCCTTTTTGACTTGAGATGGGAAGCTATGTTTGTTAAAGCATTAGATCTGGAGTTTTGGCTTCTTTCGATCTTCTAAATGGTGAATTTGCGAAAAGGCAGCTTTAGTGATTCTACTAGCTCTGAATATCTGGTCATCCTTTTATTCTTGGTGAAAAATTCTATCAAGACTTGACTCACCACAAGTTGAAAGTCAGAGAATGTTTCAAGATTTAGAGCTTTATATTCTAGGGCCAATTTCATCCAAAAGATAAGCGCTTCATACTCAGCTTCATTGTTAGAGGCTCTGAATCCCAAGCTAACAACTTTTTCAATAACGATCCCATTAGGGGATTGAAGTATTATGCCCACTCTAGCACCGTTGTCGGTAGATGAACCATCAGTGTAAAACAGCCATATCGAAGTGTTTATAGTAGCTTAAGCTTTCGCATATGGTGTCAGAATGAACTTTGCTACAAAGTTTACTAGTACTTGCCCTTTGATAACAATTCGCGATACATAGGATATGTCAAACTTTCCCAATTCTATTGACCATTTGATTAGGCATCCTAAAACTTCAGGTTTATGTAGGACTGATTTCAAAGGATAGGATGTAGGGATTATGATAGGATGGTCCTGAAAATATGATCTGAGTTTCTGAGTAGATATCACCAAAGCTAAGGCTAATTTTTCAATTTTGGAGTATCTTGTCTCGGTGTCCAAAAGTGCCTTGCTAACTTAAAAGATAGGCCTTTGAATCCCCTTATCCTCCCTGACTAATGCGGAACTGGTGGCATTTTCTGATACAGCAAAGTACATGAGTACTTTTTCCCCCTGTACTGGTTTTGAAAGGAGTTTGGGGGAAGCTAAGTATTGCTTAAGTTCCTGGAAAGCTTCTTCACATTCAGGGTTCCATTCTAGAGGCTTACTCCCTCTCAAGGCTCTAAAGAATGAGAGTAACTGATCTATAGATTTAGAGATAAACCTGTTCAGAGTTGCTATCCTTCCATTCAGGCCTTGGATATCTTTTTTAGTTTTGGGTGACTCTAGTTTAATCAGAGCTTTGATCCACGAGGGATCTATCTTGATTCCTCTCTAAGAAACCAAAAAACCCAAGAATTTTCCTTTTGTGATCTCGAAGGTACATTTCAAAAGGTTTAGCTTCATCCCATGTTGCTTCAAGAAGTCGAATGTGTGGCTTAAGTGCTGGATGTTGTTACTCTTCTGAACACTTTTGACTAGCATGTCGTCGATGAAGACTTACATTGTGTCCCCAATTTGGGGGCCAAACATCTTGTTTACAAGCTGCTGGTACATAGCTCTAGCGTTCTTCAAACCAAATGGCATCACTCTATAACAATAGAGACCTCGTTCTGATACGAAGGCAATTGTTTCTTGGTCTGAAGGATACATTTGAATTTGATTGTACCCAGAGTAAGCATCCATGAAACTCATGAGCTCGTAACCTGCCGTGGCATCAATAAGTTGATCAATACTAGGAAGAGGAAAGCTGTCCTTGGGACAAGCTTTATTTAGATCGGTGTAGTCAACGCAAAACCTCTATTTTCCATTCTTCTTTTTTGCGAGAACTGTATTGGCAAGCCACTCTGGGTAGAACACTTCCCTTATCATTCCAGCATTTAGAAACCTCTAAACCTCTTTATTGATGATCTTGTGGCGATCAGGGGCAAATATTTTCCTTTTTTTTCTCACTAAAGGATGGTTCGGGTCTGTCATTAGCTTGTAAGAGATGAAATTAGGATCTATTCCCTCCATATCTTTTGTTTCCCAAGCAAATACCGATAGGTTGCTTTTTAGAAATTCAATAATTTTGTCTTGCTCGGAAGGAGACAGAGCTGAACCAATCTACAAATAACTTCCCTCTCCTTCAGTGCTGATGAGTACTTTGATGGGCTTCTCTATTGGTTTGACCATGCTATCCCTTCCTCTAGGACTTAATGGCTCATCAATTTCAAAGGGACACTCCTCTGCCTCATGAAGGTTAGAAGGTGAAGAACTTCCCCTTTCACGAGGGTACTGTGATTGTTATTTAGGGTTTTTTTCCTTTAATGTGATAGCATGGCATTCCCGAGCAGTGGGCTGACAGTCCTTAATGGAGAAGACTTTATCATTGTGGACATACTTCAGGCATTAATGGAGCGTTGAAATGACTGCTCCCATCTGATGGATCGAAGGTCTCCTAATAATGACATTATAGGGGAATTTAGAATCCAGGACCATGTATTCAGAGATTAGTGTCTTCTATTCATCTCCTTCTCTCGTCGTGGTCGGTAGGTCAATTTTGCCCAATGCGGTGCTAAGATTTCCATCGAATCATGCCATGACAGCAATGGTAGCTCTAATGTCATTAGGGTTGAGCTTCATGTGTTTGAAGGGTTCGTAGAATAATACGTTAATGAAGCTTCCAATATCCACAAGAACTCTTCTAATATCAAAGCTAGCGATTTTGAGTAAGATGACAAGAGCATCGCTATGAGGCTAATGTATCCCAGCAAGGTTCAATCCAGAAAACTGGATTTGAGGTCTCGACTTTATTTTTTCCTCAATGGTAGAGATCTTGAGGACATGTAGTTCTACCCTTGCCTCCCCAACATATTTTTTTTTGGCTCAATCAGATATTTTCGTTGCCGTATTGTCAACGTGAAGGAAAAAGATGACTTGATTGTTTTGCCGCGGTTGATCGTTTTGAATTTCTTTTTGCTCAGGCCTTGTTCTTTCCTTCTTTGTGGCGGTCTCTCATCACGGGGGTTCTGCCTCTCGTCCTGGAACATAAACTCTCCGAGTCGTCCTCTTTTGATGAGATGTTCTATCTCTTGCTTGAGAGCTCTGCACTAGTTAGTTGTGTGCCCGTGTTCCTTGTGAAAATCACAGTACTTGTTCTGATTTCTTGTGTTAAGGTTGCTCTTTAGTGACTCTGGCCACTTCAATTTTTCACGGGGCTGGATCTGTTGGAGTATGTGAGTGAGAGAAGCATTCAGAGGGGTGAAAGTTTCGTACCTTCCAAAATTAGGATTGTTCTGGGTTCTGGATGCGGCTCTCTTGTCAGAGCTCCTAATCCTCCTCCCATTAGTGTTGGTATCTCTTTTCTGAACTTGTTCATCCTTCTGAGCTTGTTCTTTTGCTTTCGAAAAGACATTTTTGTATCTTCAAGATTAATGTACTTCCGTGCTCGATCCATGAGTGCTATCATGTCAATGGGAGGATTCTTGGTCAAAAAATCTTGAAAGTGTCAAGGTCTTGAGCCTAAGGTAAGAGCGGCCACTAGGAAGCTTGGGCTACAATCAGTTATCTCTGTGAGCTCGGTATTAAAACGAGCAATGTACTCCTAAAGTGATTATCTTTTTACTTGCTTCACAGTTAGCAAGAATTTTGGCCCTTTTCTTAGCATCCCGCTGGTGAGGAATCGGTCAAGAAACAGACTACTAAGCTTATCGAAATTACTGATCGATTCTTGGGGGAGGTTGTGGAACCACTTCAGGGCAGTACCCTTGAGGCTTGTCGCGAAAGTTCGACACATAAAGGCATCAGTAGCCCCATAAAGAGCCATGGTATGCTGATAGTGAGATAGGTGGTCCCTAAGGTCCTCAAACCCATCGTAGAGAGTGAATTTTGGAACAACGAACTTTTTCGGCCACTCCTCTGTCATTATGACAGAGGTGAATGGCATGGAGAACCTCTCGAGCAATTTACCTAGCTCATCTTGCTCTAGAGGGTAGTGAAACCCTCTAGTTGAGATAGTTTGCTCCTGAGAGTCTGCTATCTCCTCTTCCCTCTGAGGGGCTTGAGGAAAAACTCGTTGTGGGATCAGAACCCGTTGTTGACCTTGTTCTGAACCTCCAGATCCTCGATTCGGAGGAGGAACTTGCCCGATACTAGTAGGAGGATGTTACCTTCCCAAGACTGGAGGGGCCGGTGCCTCAGGGGGCTGGAATTCCTGTGATGTTGGATCGGCTCCAGAGGCCACTGGAGTAGGAATCCTCGTTCTGCTTTGATAATGGACAGCTGGGTGAAACGTGGGCATCTCTCTTCTACAGTTGTTGATGTCTGGGATCAACCCTTATGTGAGTAGTACCATGAGGGTGTACTGGTTGGGGGATCCTCTGCCCGTGGTTGCGGTGGGAGGTTGAGTTCCTCCATGAACAATGTTAGTAGGAGGAGGAGGATTGCTTTGTTGGCACTGGGCTAATGAAGCCAGAGCCTGTGACATGGTAGTGAGTTGTTCCTGGATCTGATCAGATTTTTATTGAATCCGATCAAGCTGCTATTGCAATTGATTGGCTATTTTTCATCTTCCTCTTCTAGTAGGAGGTTGATTTCGGGGGTTTTGGGAATTCTTTCTAGGACAAAGGTCGGAACAAAGGATTTTTTATTTTTGACGAAAATATTAGCAAGAACAATTGTCTTTCCCATAGACGGAGCCAAACTAATGTTGCTCTTTTTGATCAAAGAGGCTTCTCGTCCTTCGCTACCTGTCAAGAACTCAAAATCAGAGGGTCACCGGGAAGGCTTCGGTGGTAGTTGTTCCGATGATAAAGTCAGTAAATTTAAAAGACTATAATTGAAAGGAATAATTGAACATAAATTGAAAGTGTACCTTATAGTTTATTTATAGGCTGTAGATCTCCTAAGTTGAATAGGATTTGGAATCATAAAAGTAGGGATCCATAGATATCTTGTTTCCTAATTCTGAGGTTGGTAGGATACGGAAGGAGGTGACCAGTTCGAAATTCATTCTTGTAGATACTCTACTCTCCTTGCCACAAGGTTTGTAATGAGCTGATCGGTACCTCATCTGTTCTCAAGGCAGGGCTGGAGGTAGTGTACCATTCTAAACAATGTACCTCTAAAATCCCTGTGTTTGTTTGATCTGGATAGTAGAATCTTTCTTGATGTTATACCCTAAAAAGTTCTATACATACACTGTCATGCTTTGAATTAATTTATCACTTTATAGTACATCAATAGCTTTTAACTTTGTCTCACATCGATTTTTGTATTATTTATTTTATATGTTTATATATAAAAACTTATTCCTTATATTAAATTAGATTCCATAAGGTTTTTGTTGACCCATGAGTTGAACCAAGCCCAAATGAGTTGTAGCCCACAGAAACAAAACGCGCACCATGCACATCATTCTCAGAAGTGCACCACTCTCAGTGTGTTTTAGTCTTTAAGGAACGCACCATTCTCAATACACGTTAGTCTTTCAAGAACGCACCACTTCTAAAATATCCTTCCCTCAATGGTTTCTTAAAAGACTTGGGGGCAAGCTTTGGGAGGCTTTTAAAGGCTGGTATGGGGCTATGGTGTGTCTATCATGCCCTGCTCCTCTCATTTAGGGAACTTAAGGGTCTTGTGGCTCGGTGGTCAAGGTAGTGAATATTCCAAGGACGATTGCGCACACCTGCGCGGTACTCTATGGACTTTTTAAAAGCAAGAAATTCCTTTAACCAACTCCCAATTTTGGACACTAATGCGATAGTTGGCAACAACTGGCGATAGTTGACGATAATTGCCCACAACTACCAACATCCAACAATAACAAATAGTAATGGGTGATAGTTAGCTTCCTAGTACTTCCCATGTGAGGTCTAGAAAGTGTCACGTGAGCCATTGCTATAAATACCCATCAACTACCTCGTTAAGCACAATAATCACATAGATTATAAAAGATTAAGGAATCAACTACCTTAACTCCACAAATATACTTAAGAGAGCTGAGTTGGGAGACTCGTACAACTGAGATTTCTCATACTGGGAATCTCACGCTACTTACACAGTCTCGCCCCGTTATCATGGAATCTCTCTCTAATTCTTGATTGTCGCTACCCTTTCAGTATTACTTCGTCCTAAGGGTCCTCTTTGCATTTGACGTGAAAGTTGCACTCGCCACACTACTTACTCACATCTCTGATATACATTATCATCATGGGATCTTTTGCCCATACACATTTTTACCCCCACAGTTAGTATCTACTCCAATAACTCATTCAAATAAGAAACCTTTAACTTAATTCATATAGCTATTATAAGAGGTAATAAAAAATAAATAAATAATAGAAAAAAGGAAAAAGAGAAAAATGAAGAAAAAAAAATCTCAAAACTAAGAGACAATTTTTTGTTTTCTAAATACGAGAAAGCTAAACTCATTTGTGTACGATATTGTTAGAAACTAACATCTTGAAGATTTCATTATCATTTAGTTAAATTTTTAACTAATGATGATTTTATTGATTTGGACAACTGTTTATATTTATAAATTTTTACTGTTGTTGGATTTTGTTATTCTTGATGATTGAATGTGAAGTGATAAATCTTTCTTGAAATCACCCCTTAGTTTATGGAGTGGGGAAGTCTAGAAAGAGATGTGGACATACAAATTTTAATTTTTGTATGTATGAAGTGTAATGTACATATTTTGTACATATACATAATTCTTTCTCTCTTCCCCCCCCCCCCCCTTCTCTCTCTCTATATATATATATTATACAAAATCAACTTTTATGTTCAAATAAAGTATATTTTTTATTTATATTTATAAATAACAAATCTAGAACTAGAGTTGCTGGCTAAAATAATTATACGAGGTGCTAATTTTGTCTATGTTTGAGAATTTAATTTTTTTGAATTATTTAATTATGAGTACTGACTTTTATTTTGTGTTAAAAATGATTTATTATTTGTCATTTTAATTTCTGAAAAAATATGTAGTATATTTATGATATCAAATTGATTTTATTAGTGAGTTTAAAGTTGTTTCCACTCAAACAAAATCTTGACTCGGCACATGCTTTTATGTGATGGGAAAATAATCTTAAACTACCACTATATAAGACTGTCATCTCATACAATAAAAACTAATATGCTATTCACCAAGTTTACCAGCAAAAAAATAAAATAAATAAATTTGAGTGTATTTTTTAAAATTATTATTTATTCACAAAAATAAAAAATTAACAAAAAACATTTTTGTTAAGATATTTTAAAAAATTCTTATGAAAAATATTTTTAAAATTGTCCCTTTTAAGAAAATTTGTAGAAGTTAAAAACCATCGGAAAACAAATATATTGTCAAAATTCTCTAATTTTAATTTTTGGAAAACATAAAAAAATGAAAAATAAACAAAAATAAAAGAAAAAAAACAAAAACAAAAACAAAAATAATGAGAATGAAAATGAAAATTTATCCAACGAAAAAACTTTCATCATAAATAATAATCAATAACGCACAATGTCGTAAATTTTTATACCAAATGTCATATTTCAATGATGCGATATTAAATTATTGATAATATTTGAAATAATTATCTAATATTCTATTAAAAATTTGTTGTCAAGTTATTTGAGATATGAATTTTAATATAAAAAATAAAATGTGTAACATTACTCAAATAATAATACAAATTTTAAATAAATGATTATTTGGATTAAGACATGTTCCATTTAATTACTAGGTTTAAACTCAATTGAGGTGATTTTTTTTTAAGAATTTCTAATCCTAACGTGCGGTTGCCATCCCTAGTCCGGAGTGAAATGTTCTCTCGGACACTTCTCATACCCATTTTAGTTGGATAGATTAACAGTGCTACAAACAAGGCTTCTATAATGAAGGAGGGTGAATCAAATAATTAAGAAAAAAAAAAAACGAGAGAGAGAGAGAGAGAGAGAGAGAGAGAGAGAGAGAAATGAGGACTCTTTAATCTAATTAGTGCATTTTATCATTATGAATTGCCAATTGTTTTAAATACTTTGTTTGGCATTTGAGTAGGTTGGTGCGTTCCTGCTTGAGTACAATTTACTGTCATCACTTTCACATAATATGATTTTATTTTTGAATTTTTTTTTTATGAATCGTTTATGAATATTCTGGATCAGTTTACGTGCATTATATTAAGTCTTTTTCTCTATGATAACTAAGCTTACTCTTTAAGCTCCAACTGTCAATAATCAGCGCACAGAGAAAACTCGAACTCAAGACGCTTGAATTTTATTTTCAATGTCTTTACTACTCGACCACACCCTTAAAAGATCTTTTTGGTTGTTTTTAAATTATATTTTTCCAATTGAGAGGGAAAAATTAATCTCAATTGTATTTAGTGGCCGTTTGGCATTGCTGAACTTATTGCAAAATTGATTTTGAGTTAATTGATTAATCTAAAATTAATTTAGTGTTAAGATGTATTTTTGTCTTATGATGCTAGAAATACTTCATTATGTGTTTGGTAAAACTTCTTTAGAAGTGGTTATTGATTATGAAATGTCTTATTTGTCCTTCATTCATGTAGAGATGATTTTGTGTGTGTTTTACAAAATGTTTTCAATTAAAAATTAAAAATACCATTAATAAACTAATAATAAATATAACTACTAATTTTAGATCAAATAATATTGAATTAAATAAAATAAAATAAATAACTAATTAATATTTTCAGTTAGAAAGTCATGGCTTAAATTCAAGATGAATTTATGGTAATGATGGTAGTTGGTGTGGGAGTGAGATCCCACGTAATAGTAGTGGCCTCATTGAAATTCATTTAGAATAATTTGTAATTATCTTAATTCATTAGAATTATTTTTTAACACACACCTCTGGCTCTAAAACGGTAAAATAAATTACAAATTACAAATTTTAGTTGTATCTCATTGTTGAATTTGAAAAAGTGGCCTCAAATCATGATTTTGGACCGCAAATCTAACTTAGTAACGGGGGCCAAACAGGCCTTACCCGTTTGACAAATACCCCTAATGCAAAGTAGCCTTAGTGCAGCAGTGTTACAGTACTTAATTATCTGAATCATACTGAAATATTATTTTTTAATAAAATAATTATTCTGTTAACGATGAAAGGTATTTTTATTCATAGTTTTAGGTTAATTCAAACCACAAATATATAGGCTTTACACCCTCTAACTACAGCTCATTTATAGCTCTACATTCCTAAAATAGGAAGGAGCTAACATAGGAAAGAATCCTAATTACAAGGATTTGCAGTTAATATCTCGGTAATTCAACACTCCCCTTCAAGTTGGTGCATAGATGTCACAGATGCCCAACTTGCTTAAGAACTTTGAGAATACTCGGTTCGATACTGCTTTGGTGAGAATGTTAGCCAACTGGTCTTTTGATCGAATCACTGGTAGTTCCAAAATCTTTTCCTCCAATTTCTCTTTAATGAAAAATCTGTCAACCTCAACATGTTTTGTTCGATCATGGTGAACAGGATTATAAGCCATGTCACGTGTTGATTTATTATCACAATATAATTGAATTGATTTATTTGGTGAATAACCCAAATCCTTGTAGGAGAAACTTTAGCCATAATCCGTCATAGATTCCAAGTGCTACTCTCCTAAGTTCAGCTTCTCCACTTGAGCGAGCAACAATATTCTGCTTCTTGCTTCTCCATGTGACAAGATTACCACCGACAAAGGTGAAGTACCCTAAAGTGGATCGCATATCATTCTTATCTCCAGCCCAGTCAGCATCAGTGTATACATCTATGGTTTGTTCCACTGTATTTTTAGAGAATAAAATTCCTTTTCATGGAGTAGACTTCAGATACCTCAAAACTGCGTATAACTGCATTCATGTGTTATTCGCCAGGATTATGCATGAACTGACTGACAATGCTTAATGCATATGCAAGACCTAGTCTTGTGTGAGCTAAATACATCAACTTGCCAACGAGTCTTTGGTATCTCCCATTGTCAACTAGAACTTGATCACTCTTGATACATAATTTTAATGCCTTCCTCAACAGGTGTATCAGTTGGTTGACATGCTGACATTCTTGTTTCTTGTAGTAGGTCTAAGACATATTTCCTTTGGGATAAGTAAATGCCTTTACTTGATCGTGACACTTCTATCACAAGAAAATATTTCAAAGTACCTAGATCTTTCATTTCAAATTCCTTGGCCAAGTATGCTTGTAAAGCATTTCTTTCCTTTAGATCATTTCCTGTAACCACCATGTCATCTAATTATACAATAAGGACTGTGATCTTCCTTTGTTGCTTCTTCAAAAATAAAGTGTGGTCTGAGTTGCTCTATTGATATCCAAAGTTTTTCATGGCCTTTGTAAATCGTCCAAACCAAGCTCTTGGAGATTGCTTCAACCCATACAGAGATTTCTTCAGTCTACAAACCTTCCGATTATGTTTTTCTGGTATTATGCATCCTAGTGGTAGATCCATATAGACTTCTTCAGACAATTCTCCATGCAGAAATGCATTTTTCACATCAAATTGTTGCAGTGGCCAATCTAGATTTGTTGCCAAAGACAAAAGGACTCGCACTGTGTTGATCTTGGCTACATGTGCAAATGTCTCCTGTATAGTCAATCCCATAGGTTTGAGTGTACCCTTTTGCCACCAATCTCGCTTTAAAGCGTTCAATAGTGCCATCAGCTTTGTATTTGACTGTGTAAATCCACCGGCATCCAACTGGTTTCTTCCCTGGTGGAAGGTAACAAGATCCCATGTTTCATTTTTCTGTAGAGATTTCATCTCCTCGTTTATAGCTGCTTTCCATCTGCGATCAGCTAAGGCTTCCTGCACATTGTTAGGAATAGATACAGTAGATAATTGATTCATAAATAACATGTTTGATTCTGACAAACGATGATTAGACATATAATGACTCATAGGATATTTGACTTTACTAGATAGTTCAGGTTCATATGTGGATTTAGGAATACCTCTGGTGTGACAATGGGGTAATTGTCTCTTATGAGTCTCAAGAACATCTTCAATAAGAGATTGGTGTGGTATGTCGGATGGAGGTGGAACCATATTCTCAAGACTTTCAGTTTCAGGCTGAGCTGGAGATAGACCAACTTCTTCAATTATTGGGTGTTTATCACCACTTTGATCTAATATCATACCACTTAAATCCAAGTTGACAACATATTGGTTATCATTTTCACCATAGTTGAGAGTTTGAATTTCCTTCTAGTGCTACCCCAAAAATTTAGGCTCGGGAAAGTACATGGTGTCTTCACGAAAAATGACATCCATTGTGACAAATAATTGATGTGTTGGAGGATGGTAACATCGGTATCCCTTTTGATGTGTGGCATACCCAACAAAAATACATCGCAATGCTTGAAGAGTTAATTTTGTGTGTTGCTGCTTGTGGAGATGAACAAATACCACACATCCAAAGACACAAGGGGGTATATTGGGAACATGTGGGGCAATCATGGCTTCAGTGAAAGCTTGGAACAATGTTTTGAAATTGAGGATGCTTAAGGGTACTCGATTGACTAAATAAGCTGTAGAAGTGAGAGCTTCTCCCTAGTAAGATAATGGCATATGAGCATTGATTAACAAAGATCAGACGACGTCTAGCAAGTGTCGATTTTTCCGCTCTGCCACCCCATTTTATTGGGGTGTGCTGGAACAAGTAGTATGATGAAGCATTCCTTGGTCTTCTAAATATTGCTGAAGTTCAGTACTCTGATATTCTC